>OZ012738.1:670452443-671052443 GCA_963859935.3 Lathyrus sativus
GAAAAAATATGCTCGACGTGCTCAATTGGGTGAAATTTTTGAATTAGATCGTGCTACTTTAAAATCGGATGGTGTTTTTCGTAGCAGTCCAAGGGGTTGGTTTACTTTTGGACATGCTTCGTTTGCTCTGCTCTTCTTTTTCGGACACATTTGGCATGGTGCTAGAACCTTGTTCAGAGATGTTTTTGCTGGTATTGATCCAGATTTGGATGCGCAAGTAGAATTTGGAGCATTCCAAAAACTTGGAGATCCAACTACAAAAAAACAGGGAGTCTGATAGAAATAGGTTTGTTCCTTTTCGATTCGATTTTTTTTTTGTTATGTGAATTTGATATTAGGGAACTAGATAAATCTTGATTCCATTTTGTTTTACTCTTGTTCTTTCTTTTTCTTTATCCAGGAGATAATCCCCCAAAACAGGTATGAAAGCTATAATTGTAAACCACGATCAAATCTATGGAAGCATTGGTTTATACATTCCTCTTAGTCTCGACTTTAGGAATCATTTTTTTCGCTATTTTTTTTAGAGAACCCCCTAAAGTTCCCACTAAAAACACGAAATGATTGAGAATTATCTCAATTGAATGAAGTAATGAGCCTCCAATATCGTAATATTGAGGGCTCATTACTTCAACTAGTCCCCATGTTCTTCGAATGGATCTCTTAGTTGTTGAGAGGGTTGCCCAAAAGCAGTATATAAGGCATACCCAGTAAAACTTACAATTAAACCGGATATAGAGATGGCAATTAGGGTTGCTGTTTCCATGATTCTATAATATCAAGACTACAATGGATCTATAGGGTAAGATCCTTTATCTACAACGGAATGGTATACAAAGTCAACAGATCTCAATAAAAAAATAGGATTTATGGCTACACAAACCGTTGAGGGTAGTTCTAGATCTGGTCCAAGACGAACTGTTGTAGGAGATTTATTGAAACCATTGAATTCAGAATATGGTAAAGTAGCTTCGGGGTGGGGAACTACCCCTTGGATGGGGGTTGCAATGGCCCTATTTGCGGTATTTCTCTCTATTATTTTAGAGATTTATAATTCGTCCCTTTTACTGGACCAAATTTCCATGAATTAGAGAATTCGATTCACAAGAACCAACTAACTAGCTTTTCAATAGAAAAGTCAAGTTTAGCATTTAGATCGTTCATTTTTAGACCATTCCATTTTGATTTGGTAGTTGGACCGCGAAACTTCTTTGTTTCTCTATTTCCGGAATATGAGTGTGTGACTTGTTATAATGGATCCTATTGATAGTACAGAACATAAAATGGATACGTCATCTTATCTTGATAGATGGCTTTACCCCGTCAGATATTTATTCTAGTATCTGGAGCACGGAATATAGAAAATAAATAGATTCTAAAGTGTTAGAACTATGATTCATACTTAATATTTATATTTAGACCTCGCAACCGGACGAAAAAAAATGAAAGAGTTAGAAGAATTCATTTAGAAAAAGAAATGGAATTTTATTCGGCCGCCGCTTATCCATTTCTTTGTATTTTTTTTTCATTATATCTATTTATTGAAATTGAATAAGTGATGATCTAGCAGTTCTTACTCAGGGAATTCTTGGACTTCGATTAAAGGTTTTTTTGGAAATCATCGTGGTTCTGGTATGAATCTCAGGTTTTCCATTGATTCTATAGGGTCTTAACAAGAAAATTCTTATCAATAAAAAAAAAAAACAGAAGTCAAATCTTATTTCCTATCTTATGAACTTTAAGGTGTATGAAGTTTCATTTCCTATTTGATATTTTTATTGAAGTAGGTTGATAGAGAGTCCATTTAACTTAAGTTGATCCAGGCCAGAAGCAGACCTACGTCAGAATAACCTTCTTCTTTGAAAAACTTTGGTAGTGCTCTTAGATTTTGATCTAAATAAGAAATCAGAGCACAGGGAGTCATTTCCTTTTTCTTTGCGTAAAGAAAAAAGATGGTAGACTAATTGATATTTCTATCAGTTAATGAAAAAGCCCAATGCAAAAAAAAAAAAAATGCACGTTGGGTCTTTAAAACAATCCAAATCATTTTGATAATAATAATAGTTTGATCCGTTTTACCGAGAAGGTCTACGGTTCGAGTCCGTATAGCCCTAATAGTACTACCGATACTACTATATTTAGTATAGTAGTAGTATATGGAATACTAAATACTCCATACTAGTAATACTAGTAGTATAAATATAGTTGAAATACTTTTTGTAATCGAAAGAATGAATCAATTCATTTCTATTTGAATAGATTAATGATATACTAATATTAGTATTAGTATACTCAGATACTAATCTAGAAATAATGTCAACTTTTAAAATGTAAACTTAATAAAATACAAAGCATTTCTATTTAGATTAATGAATCTAATAATTTTGAAATTTAAATTCAAATCGACTAAGAATTAATATGAATCCAGTATATTTTCCACATTCATAGGAGTACATTTATGTTTTTGCTTTATGAATATGATATTTTTTGGACATTTGTAATAATATCGATCTTTATTCCTATTTTGGCATTTCTAATTTCTGGAATTTTAGCTCCAATTAGGAAAGGGCCAGAAAAAATTTCTAGTTATGAATCTGGAATAGAACCGATGGGCGATGCTTGGTTACAATTTGAAATCCGTTATTATATGTTTGCTCTCGTTTTTGTTGTTTTTGATGTTGAAACAGTCTTTCTTTACCCATGGGCAATGAGTTTTGATGTATTAGGGGTATCCGTATTTATAGAAGCTTTCATCTTCGTGCTTATCCTAATTGTTGGTTTAGTTTATGCATGGCGAAAGGGAGCATTAGAATGGTCTTAATTCTTGAATATTTAGACAATTAAACATTTATATCTTGGACTTCCGTTGTATCAATTATCATTTCAACGATCAACTTCTCCCATAATGATATCTATGCTACCTAGTATTGTCATAATATCAGCCAATTTCATTCTTTTAACTAATTGAGGAAGAATTTGCAAATTGATAAAACCGGGTGGACGAATTTTCCATCTCCAAGGAAAACCATTCTGATCTCCTATTAGAAAAATTCCTAATTCTCCCTTGGGGGCCTCAATTCTCACATAAAGTTCTTGTTTCGGCAATTCAAAAGTAGGAGACGGTTTTTTACCAATGAATCGATATTCAAAATCATTCCATTCTGGCTCCTTTTCTCTATCAAAGCAGCGAATTTCAAAATTTTCATAAGGCCCCCCTGGAATTCCTTCCAAAGCCTGTTGAATTATTTTTATGGATTCCACCATTTCACCAATTCGAACTAAATAACGAGCTAATAAGTTGTTTTATAGTTGGCATGGTGAATCATATACATAATGAGCTGGTTTCGATCAATCCTAACCCAATAATTTCCATTTAGAATTTATTCGACTCTATGAAATCTGGTTGTTAAGACGATTAAAAAGAGAAAAGACAACATCTCATGCATGTATTTATTAGGAATAAATTTGTGTTTATTAGGGACAAAGGTTTAGGAATAAATCCACTATTCCCAGAAGAAAAAAAATAGTGGGGACAGAAATAGTTTGAAAGCAAATTCTGTGTTTAGTAGGAATAAAAAGGACAGAAATAGTCCAAACATCAATATTGATTCCAACTATCAATATTGACATATGCAAATTTTGCATTTAAAAAAAAGAATCTGCTCCGGAATCAAAAATTGCTTCCGTAGGCAAAGAATCTGATACGGAATCAATAATTCCGTAGGCTTGGGCTTCTTCGGGTGACATAAAATGATCCCTTTCCAGGTCTTTAGATATCTGCCATACCGGTTTGCGTGTTCTTTGCGAATAAATAGCTGTTATTGTTTCTCGAAGTATCACCATTTCATCTGCTTCCAGCATACATTCTCCTGATGGTCCCTCATAAGGGGCTCGATACAAGTAAGTCGTTCCCTTTATTCAAACCAGGCTCTGATCCCACGGGGGGGGGGGGGGGGGTCGAACCCTCGCCCTTTGAGATAGGAAAGGCTTGAGTACACAAGCAAGAACCGCTGGGGCGACAATACATCTGTTTATTTATTTGCAAGAATAATATTACAATCCTTTTGGTTTGTGTAAATAGAAGAAAAGGTCTGGGGTTCGAAACCCCTGTCATGACAATCCTTTTGTTCTATTTACAGAAATTTAGTCTTATTATATATTTAAATAAAAGGCCTAAGGCAGCGCTTTTTCCTAAAAAGCGCTTTCTAAGGTAGAAAATTAGTATTATTTTATTCAGTGTTATTACATTCAGTGTTATTTTTCAAAATACATCAATATTATTATCCCAAATAAGAATAACAAAGTCAAGTAGAAGGAGCTTCGGTTGACAAAAGCTTAATTAAAGATAACTATATTATACAACCGCTAGCGGTTGTCCTAAAAGCTTTTAATTATTTTTATAAATGTTGTGGTGCACGTCACCAATCAATTGGACACCTAGAATATTGGAAAAAAGAAAACTAAGCTTCAATGCAACAAAGTCACCAATCAATTGGACACCTTGAATATTTCCTAAATTAATTATGTCGTTATTTAATTATTCCGTATTACTAATTCCTTACTAAAGTCTTAATTTGTTATTGCATTTTCTACATTTTTAAAATTATATGGTTATTCAATATTATTATTCCAAATAAGAATAACAAAGTCAAGTAGAAGGAGCTTCGGTTGACAAAAGCTTAATTAAAATAAAACAATATTTGACTACCGGTAGCGGCTGTAATAAATGTAACGCCCCGATTTCAATTATTCCCAATTTTATTGAGTCTTTTATTTTAATTGAGTGATAATTGTTTTAATTGTGAAATTGGTGTGATAATATGTTATGTTTTCATATTATGTGATTTTACCGTTTTAGAGAGTTTTCGGGTAAATTAGATTGGATGGAATTATAGACATTTTATATTGAATGTTAAGTTGGAATTTCAGTAGAATAGAGTTTTTATGAGAAAAAAAGATTATTAGTTGTGTTTGTATTAAAAAGAGAAGAAAAGAGTTGTTATTAGAAAAGAAAGAAAAAGAGATATAAATAGAAAGAAAAGAGAGAGATAGAAACATAGATGAAAGAAACACTATTACCTTCTTTTGCATAATTGTTGTGGTGCACGTGCACTGATTTCCTACTGTTCCTATCCCTAATGAAGAAGGGGAGGAGGAAGGCTTTAATTCCCTCCATCTCTTACTTCAAATACCAAAAATAGAAAGGGAAAATACAAGAACAAAAGAAAACTAAGCTTCAATGCAACAAAGTCACAAATAAATTGGAAACCTAGAATATTTCCTAAATTAATTATGTCGTTATTTAATTATTCCGTATTACTAATTCCTTACTAAAGTCTTAATTTATTATTGTATTTTCTACATTTTTAAAATTATATGGTTATTCAATATTATTATCCCAAATAAGAATAACCGAGTCAAGTAGAAGGAGCTTCGGTTGACAAAAGCTTAATTAAAAGACAACAATATTTGACAACCGCTAGCGGTTGTAAGAAACGTTTTACATTCTTTTGCATTAATGTTGTGTTGCTTGTGCACTGATTTCCTACTGTTCCTATCCCTAATGAAGAAGGGGAGGAGGAAGGCTTTAATTCCCTCCATCTCTTACTTCAAATACCAAAAATAGAAAGGGAAAATACAAGAACAAAAGAAAACTAAGCTTCAAACCTAATCAAACCCGTCCGTTCTATCTTTCTAAATTGCAGTTGAGATTGTGATTATGGTTACGTCATATCCTTCATGTCACAAGCAAACAATGTTGCTGTAAATATAAACGATTTTAAATTGCGGTCCACAACCGCAATTACGGCTGCAATATTGCTGATGTGATTATAAAACCACCCGTCCGGACGCGTTATGAACTCAACGAGACAATTCTAAAACTTATCAATTTTCTTCAAGTATTTTCATCAAAACTTATAAATTTAGAACCCCAGAACTCAAATTACATCATATGTAATTAAAAAACATAATTAAGTGTTTTTCAATGTTGTATTTAGAACTCCTCTCAATCAAAATTCATGCCGCAATACGCACTGCAGCAACCACATTGACCGCAACACCCACAACCGCATCCGCTACCGCAATTTAAAACCATGATATACTGACAACGCAGTTGCAGATACCCTAAAATTTTGACATTATGGTTGCAATTATCCACAATTGCAATTGCATATACTCTAAAACCTTGACATTATGGTTGCAATTATCAATAATTTCAATCAAAATTGCAATTGCAGAAAACCTAAAATCTTGACATTATATTCAAATTGCAATTGCAGATACCCAAAACCTTGACATTATGGCCGCAATTATAATAATTGTAATTGCAGTTGGTGTGGCTGTAATTGCAATGACAATGTTCACATATACCCAGAACCCATTAATTTTCAATTGTAATTACAGTTTAAAACCAAGTTTATTGTATATTTGATTGTAAATATATAAGAAATCCACTTCAGATAATTTATCATAAAACTGGATTGAATGAGTAAAATTGAAAGCAAATATAAACATCAAAATCCACAATTTCAAACAAATGAATTGAAAATGAAAAATGAAACTAACCTTTGATAACCTCTCCGTTCTTGAGATCAACAGTATAGACAACTTCATCGATTCCAATTTTCTACAGATTCAAAATAATAATAATAACATAATTTAGGAATTAGGTAAAACGAATTAGAATCAAATTATTACCTTTTTACCCGGATGAACCGATGCCACCAGTCAACTAGTGCCAACATCAGATCGATTCCAGTCAAGTTCATTCCCCGAAGAAGGCAGTCATGTTGCCATTTCATTATTCGCAGTTCTTATGTTTTGTCTTTGTTTGTTTAAGTATTGTATGCTTTGAACAATTGCCATTTCGTATTTGGTTTTCATTAATGTATCATTTATGCATGTTTTGAATTAGTTATGTCGTATTCACTCATTTTCACTTATCACCGACACATTTATTTACTCCACTCTATTCACTGTTGTTTAGCATGATTTGAGGGAGGATGATGAAAACGAGATACCCATAATTGCAAACCGTATGCTTTCAGACCGAATCTCGTCAATGATGTACAGGCATTGCTTCAAATCCCCAAACACTAGAGATATAAGGAGTTAATCCCTAGTAAGCCACTTCGAGCCTAGAAGTAGCAGTTTCCTTCGGATATTCAAACCTTTACACTCAACCTGGGGCAGGGTAGTGTTCAGTTAATTTAACCCCGCACTTGAATCAATAAAGCAAAATCCTAAAGACGATGGTTCATCAATGACCCATGCTATGGCAGTCACAACCTTCCAACAAAATCCAAAAAAAAACATCAAAAGCCTGCTAAGTCAGACACCTTAGAGGGGACTTAGGCAAAATCAAGGCAATCCCGATGGATCTAACAAGCGAAGTTAATCCATGCAAAAGTTAGGGATCAAAAAAACAAAAGCAAAAGAGGACCCCAAAACCCTCAACAAAAACAAAATGAGATACAGTGGCCACCCAAATCAAAAGGGACATTGACATCCATCAAAAAACCAAAATAAGGTGACCGCCACGTCGAGCAAACCTTGAACCTTCAAGCTTACACCGTACAGACAAGTATAGAATTAACTGAGCGTAGGACTGGAGATCATTAAGAAGAAGGGGTGGGTACAAATCATACTTTGAGCCTAATATCCTTTGTTTCATAACCGTGAACCAGACCACGTTACAACCCTCGAAAGACCTAATTGAGGCAGGGATTATTCTGAAAGTATACTATTGCAAGGTTGCGTAACCTGACTCCTCACATGATTTCTAATCACCAACATTGGTGTCATTTCTCTTGATATATTTTTCGCACCAATCAAACATCACAACGTCTGGGCTAGCGGTCCATTCGTCTCACTATCACGACACCTCAATAAATGACACACTTTTTCAAAACTTACATTGAACTTTGCATTAATATTACCATTTATGAATGTACAATTTTAATTGCAAATCAGTGCTAGGTATTCAAGGACATCTCAACAAGGTCCAACCGAGGAGGAACTCGACTTTCAGTGGCGTACACGAAGCAAGATTATTTCAAAGCCCATAGGCTGGAGCAAATCATTCAAACAGCTCGAGCAGGGGCATATCATTACCATATTCGGACTGGGGCAAGACCAAGTTACCCTAATCATCAGGCAGAGCTGCAACCTTCTCTGAAGGAAATTCACAACAAATCACCAAGTACCCAGACTTGGGGCATCCAGGGCGTTATCTTTTGCTTCAATCGTGGCGTCTTCAATAAATGGCGTGTCGAGGAAATCAATCCCTCCCACCACCCAAAGTCCAACTCCGCATTGGCAACTACCCAAAGTCCACCACGCTGGCCTCTTCACACGCATTTTCAATTACCCGTCTGCAATCATATACATCACGCGCATTACATTCGCTATTATAAGCATCTTGTATCATATGCATACCTAACCATATCATACTTCCCCAATTCTTGCATCTCCGCGCGTCAGCATTTGCATTTGCACGTCCACTCATATGGAATATTATTTATCATCCAGCATTCATATATGCAAGTCAAGGTCCAGGATCAATCCCGAGGATTTCCAAGACCATTGGTAGCCCAGTCAGGGGCATCTTCCGCAAGATGGTGGGTTTGTCCCACGATTTTCAAGAGCTTCAAAGCAATCACCAGCCCAGGCAGGGACAATCTTCCGCAATTGTGTGTTTCTCCCAAAATTTCAAAGTATTCAAAGCAAGATTAAGCCCAGTCAGGGGCATCTTTTTCAAGACCATGGGTGTCTCCCACGACGTATTTCAACCTCGTGGTTGATCAAATATGCAAATCAACATTCAACCCAGTCAGAGGCATCCTCTTCAGAATTCATGGGCGTAACCATGAAATCATTTCAGTAAAACTATGATCTCCAAATAAAATGGTGGGCGTACCCCGTTGACTCATTTCAATTCAATCTTCTTCTCAGGGGTTCCCCAATGAGTTGTACCCAGCAAGCGTGACCGTTGTCAATTGCCTTACTAACATCCTTTTGGTGATAGTCGAACTTCGTCAGTTCAACCTAGCCTGCATCCTTTTGGTGTTGGTAAACTTCAAATCTGTGTTGTCCTATCATCCTTTTAGCGATAGCGACCTGTGTGTTGTGTTTCGCTCCATCATCCTTTTGGTGTTGGGTCTATCATGGTCATTAATGATAGATTGTGCGATGTGTTTTGTTTGAGTTTCGCTCTGCCATCCTTTTGGTGGTGGGTCTGGCATTTCGTTGATGTCAGATTGTGCGATATTTTGTTTGTGTTTCGCTCTGCCATCCTTTTGGTGGTAGGTCTGGCATTTCGTCGATGTCAGATTGTGCGATATCTTGTTTGTGTTTTGCTCCATCATCCTTTTGGTGGTGGGTCTGGCATTTCGTCGATGTCAGATTGTGCGATATTTTGTTTGTGTTTCCTTCATCATCCTTTTGGTGGTGGGTCTGGCATTTCGTCGATGTCAGATTGTGCGATATTTTGTTTGTGTTTCGCTCCATCATCCTTTTGGTGGGGGGTCTGGCATTTCGTCGAAGTCAGATTGTGCGATATTTTGTTTGTGTTTCGCTCCATCATCCTTTTGGTGGTGGGTCTGGCATTTCGTCGATGTCAGATTGCGCGATATTTTGTTTGTGTTTCGCTCCATCATCCTTTTGGTGGTGGGTCTAGCATTTCGTCGATGTCAGATTGTGCGGTATTTTGTTTGTGTTTCGCTCCATCATCCTTTTGGTGGTGGGTCTGGCATTTCGTCGATGTCAGATTGCGCGATATTTTGTTTGTGTTTCGCTCCATTATCCTTTTGGTGGTGGGTCTGGCATTTCGTCGATGTCAGATTGCGTGATATTTTGTTTGTGTTTCACTCCATCATGCTTTTGGTGGTGGGTCTGGCATTTCGTCGATGTCAGATTGTGCGATATTTTGTCTGTGTTTCGCTCCATCATCCTTCTGGTGGTGGGTCTGGCATTTCGTCGATGTCAGATTGCGCGATGTTTCGCTCCATCATCCTTTTGGTGGTGGGTCTGGCATTTCGTCGATGTCAGATTGTGCGGTATTTTGTTTGTGTTTCGCTCCATCATCCTTTTGGTGGTGGGTCTGGCATTTCGTCGATGTCAGATTGCGCGATATTTTGTTTGTGTTTCGCTCCATCATCCTTTTGGTGGTGGGTCTGACATTTCGTCGATGTCAGATTGCGCGATATTTTGTTTGTGTTTCGCTCCATCATCCTTTTGGTGGTGGGTCTGGCATTTCGTCGATGTCAGATTGTGTGATATTTTGTCTGTGTTTCGCTCCATCATCCTTTTGGTGGTGGGTCTGGCATTTCGTCGATGTCAGATTGTGCGATATTTTGTCTGTGTTTCGCTCCATCATCCTTTTGGTGGTGGGTCTGGCATTTCGTCGATGTCAGATTGCGCGATATTTTGTTTGTGTTTCGCTCCATCATCCTTTTGGTGGTGGGTCTGGCATTTCGTCGATGTCAGATTGCGCGATATTTTGTTTGTGTTTCGCTCCATCATCCTTTTGGTGGTGGGTCTGACATTTCGTCGATGTCAGATTGCGCGATATTTTGTTTGTGTTTCGCTCCATCATCCTTTTGGTGGTGGGTCTGGCATTTCGTCGATGTCAGATTGCGCGATATTTTGTTTGTGTTTCGCTCCATCATCCTTTTGGTGGTGGGTCTGGCATTTCTTCGATGTCAGATTGCGCGATATTTTGTTTGTGTTTCGCTCCATCATCCTTTTGGTGGTGGGTCTGGCATTTCGTCGATGTCAGATTGCGCGATATTTTGTTTGTGTTTCGCTCCATCATCCTTTTGGTGGTGGGTCTGGCATTTTGTCGATGTCAGATTACGCGATATTTTGTTTGTGTTTCGCTCCATCATCCTTTTGGTGGTGGGTCTGGCATTTCGTCGATGTCAGATTGCGCGATATTTTGTTTGTGTTTCGCTCCATCATCCTTTTGGTGGTGGGTCTGGCATTTCGTCGATGTCAGATTGCGCGATATTTTGTTTGTGTTTCGCTCTATCATCCTTTTGGTGGTGGGTCTGGCATTTCGTCGATGTTAGATTGCGCAATATTTTGTTTGTGTTTCGCTCCATCATCCTTTTGGTGGTGGGTCTGACATTTCGTCGATGTCAGATTGCGCGATATTTTGTTTGTGTTTCGCTCCATCATCCTTTTGGGTGTGGGTCTGGCATTTCGTCGATGTCAGATTGCGCGATATTTTGTTTGTGTTTCGCTCCATCATCCTTTTGGTGGTGGGTCTGGCATTTTGTCGATGTCAGATTGCACGATATTTTGTTTGTGTTTCGCTCCATCATGTGGTGGGTCTGGAATTTCGTCGATGTTAGATTACGCGATATTTTGTTTGTGTTTCGCTCCATCATCCTTTTGGTGGTGGGTCTGGCATTTCGTCGATGTCAGATTACGCGATATTTTGTTTGTGTTTCGCTCCATCATCCTTTTGGTGGTGGGTCTGGCATTTCGTCGATGTCAGATTGTGCGATATTTTGTTTGTGTTTTGCTCCATCATCCTTTTGGTGGTGGGTCTGGAATTTCGTCGATGTCAGATTGTGCGATATTTTGTTTGTGTTTCGCTCTGCCATCCTTTTGGTGGTGGGTGTGGCATTTCGTCGATGTCAGATTGTGCGATATTTTGTTTGTGTTTCGCTCTGCCATCCTTTTGGTGGTGGGTCTGGCATTTCGTCGATGTCAGATTGTGCGATTGTGTTTGCCCTATCATTCTTTTGGTGGTAGTGGCTAGTGTGAGTTTCGCTCCGTCATCCTTTTGGTGGGGGGTCTATCATGGTCATTAATGATAGATTGTGCGATATGTTTTGTGTTTCGCTCCGTCATCCTTTTGGTGAGGGGTCTATCATGGTCATTAATGATAGATTATGCGATATGTTTTTGTGTTTCGCTCCGTCATCCTTTTGGTGAGGGGTCTATCATAGTCATTAATGATAGATTGTGCGATAGTTTGTTTGTGTTTCGCTCCGTCATCCTTTTGGTGGGGGGTCTATCATAGTCATTAATGATAGATTGTGCGATAGTTTATTTGTATTTCGCTCCGTATTTGTGTTTCGCTCCGTCATCCTTTTGGTGAGGGGTCTATCATAGTCATTAATGATAGATTGTGCGATATTTTGTTTGTGTTTCGCTCCGTCATCCTTTTGGTGGGGGGTCTATCATAGTCATTAATGATAGATTGCGCGATATTTTGTTTGTGTTTCGCTCCGTCATCCTTTTGGTGAGGGGTCTATCATAGTCATTAATGATAGATTATGCGATATTTTGTTTGTGTTTCGCTCTGTCATCCTTTTGGTGGGGGGTCTATCATAGTCATTAATGTCAGATTGTGCGATAGTTTGTTTGTGTTTCGCTCTGTCATCCTTTTGGTGGGGGGTCTGTCATAGTCATTAATGTCGGATTGTGCGATGGTGTTTGCTCTACCATCCTTTTGGTGGTAGTAGCCGTGTGTGTTTCATCCCATCATCCTTTTGGTGATGACTTTTTCCAATTATTTACAGTTGACTCAGAGGTTTACATTTATCCAGTATTTCAATTCCCAAGCATCTCTTTTCTTTTCGGACAAATTCAGGGTTTTCTTCATATCTAATTGACTTTTACCTCGAAAAATGAACGCGCAGCAGTTCATTCCCCTAGGTTTAAGCCAATTAGATAGGGGCATCTGTCATACCCTAAATTTGTCCTACCCAGAGATAAAACACGAAGCCTGTGTTTGGAAGTAACTGAAAATCATGGTGTTACCGCGCGGTAGGCTGAAGCTAGCTTTAGCTGCTTCACAAAATCACGGTGGAAAACACTCTGAACGCAAGGTGGTGGTGACCCACCGCTTCACCAAACAAGCACGAAGAGAACAATCACCTTTTTTTTCCGGTCGCTGTGGTTGTACTAATGGAGCTGCGATGCGGTTGTGGAGAAGAAGAGCCCATAAATGCTTTTCCCACCTGCGATAATAAATTGTTGTCATTTCCCATGCTTCTCTACCTGTTGCTGCTAGGCAATCAATTAATCAGAGCGACGATGGCATCTAATAAGGAGATTGACTGGAAGCCTGTGTTTGGTTGATTTCCCAGACAAAGACGTCATGTACTTAAAAGCAAAATATTGCGAAGAACCATTACCTGAAGAAGGCCTGAGCCTGGATCAAAATGGGGTTCGGTATTTGACGGAGTTGTCAACGCTTATGTCCGTGGAATCGGAGCCTGTAAAACCACGCGGTTTTACTGTCCTTTAACACCGTGATTTTCAGTTACTTCCAAACACAGGCTTCGTGTTTTATCTCTTCTATGTTGAATTTTTTTATTTGTTCATCTCTTATCTGTTGAGTTATATTATTAGGTTTGATTGTGTCAACGAAAAAAAAAAAGGTTGATTTGAATTGGGTTATACTATTAGGTTTGATTGTGTCGGCCGGAAAAAAAGGTTTATTTGAATTGGGTTATACTATTAGGTTTGACAGTATTATCCTATTAGGTTGATTTGAATTGGGTTAGGTTGATTTGAATTGGGTTATACTATTAGGTTTGACAGTATTCTCCTATTCCTATAAGTAATATCCTTGTTTAATAGGAAAATATGTCTGAGTCTTGTGGATCCAATGCTTTTCCAAATGCAGAAGAGAAAACAAAGAAACGTAGTCGAGAAGAAGTCAAAGAAGTTGAAGTCGCTAATTCTACGACCGAACGACCATTTAAGGTAATGATTCAATTTTCTACTTAATGATTTAATTTTGATGTCTTATTTCCTTAACTTGTAATCTCTTTTGCATGGTCGCGACTTGAAAAGATGACAGAGCCTTTTCATGTAAGTACCATTTATAAAGTAGATATATTTGTAGTTTGGATTTAATTGTTGAACTAACTATTTAACAGCCTGAAATATACTCTTCACGAAGCCAGGAAATAGAAAAGCTCTGAAGCCGAAATATGTACTAATGGAGAATGTTGTTGACCTTTTGAAATTTTCTGAAAATAAACAGTAAAACCGCCATTTTCATCTTCTTTCTCTTTTCTCACTCGTTTCTCTCCACACCGAACCATGAACATTGAACCCAAAACCAAACCCGGTTCACCACCGTGGTCTATTTTCAAGAGGTTCATAAACAATGGCGAGAGCTCTCGTAATTTTCCAATTTTCGCAATCACCAGAAGCATCAACACTCAGCAAAAAGATAACATCATTCTCCAATTTTCCAACTCTTTCATTCAGTCCGCGAAACTTCGTTTTCGGTCGAAAAATAAAAATAAAATGAGGCTTGTTCGGAATGCTACGAAAAATTTCAAATCCTCTATGCGCCTTATGATGGAAGTCCCTGAAAAAATCAGCTCAAAATTCGATTCCTAGTCCCAGGTTTCCCTATGAAAAAAGTCCATTTATGCTCATTTCGGTCAAAAAATCAAAATAAATCGAGGCATGTTGGGAATGCTACGAAGCGATTTTCATCTTCTTTCTCTTTTCTCACTCGTTTCTCTCCACACCGAACAATGAACATTGAACCCAAAACCAAACCCGGTTCACCACCGTGGTCCATTCCCACGAACCCTAACAGGTCTACCCCGTTGAAGAAAACCCTCGTGTTAAAGGACAGTAAAACTGCGTGGTTTATCTGTTGGACTGTAAAACACCGCGGTGTTACTGTTTATTTTCAAGAGGTTCATAAACAATGGCGAGAGCTCTCGTAGTTTTTCAATTTTCGCAATCACCAGAAGCATCAACACTCAGCAAAAAGATAACATCATTCTCCAATTTTCCAACTCTTTCATTCAGTCCGCGAAACTTCGTGCTCGAAGACTCAAGCAATTCCTCAACTTCGTGTTCGAAACACCGCGGTTTTACTGTTTATTTTCAAGAGCTTCATAAACAATGGTGATGGGTCGACGTGCTCGACGCAAGCAGCACTAGTGTGTCAGCACGGGTATGCTCGACATTGATGGCTTGGTCGACGCAAGCAGCAATGGACCTGCCCTACATCTCTAGAATTGGGCCTGCTTGACAAAGCACTGGATTGGGCCTATTCAGCATAGTATAGGCCCAGTCCAGAATAGGAGCCCCCCAAGTCGTTGCTCCTAAGTCGAGGAGTGATGACTTAAGGTCCGGTAATGTGGGAACCTTGAGGAGTGACGATAACTGCCCCAATTCCACGGACATAAGCGTTGACAACTCCGTCAAATACCGAACCCCATTTTGATCCAGGCTCAGGCCTTCTTCAGGTAATGGTTCTTCGCAATATTTTGCTTTTAAGTACATGACGTCTTTGTCTGGGAAATCACACTACTGCTGCTTGTTCGTAGCATTCTGAACAAGCCTCATTTTATTTTTATTTTTCGACTGAAAACGAAGTTTCGCGGACTGAATGAAAGAGTTGGAAAATTGGAGAATGATGTTATCTTTTTGCTGAGTGTTGATGCTTCTGGTGATTGCGAAAATTGGAAAATTACGAGAGCTCTCGCCATTGTTTATGAACCTCTTGAAAATAGACCACGGTGGTGAACCGGGTTTGGTTTTGGGTTCAATGTTCATGGTTCGGTGTGGAGAGAAACGAGTGAGAAAAGAGAAAGAAGATGAAAATGGCGGTTTTACTGTTTATTTTCAGAAAATTTCAAAAGGTCAACAACATTCTCCATTAGTACATATTTCGGCTTCAGAGCTTTTCTATTTCCTGACTCTGTGAAGAGTATATTTCAGGCTGTTAAATAGTTAGTTCAACAATTAAATCCAAACTACAAATATAACTACTTTATAAATGGTACTTACATGAAAAGGCTCTGTCATCTTTTCAAGTCGCGACCATGCAAAAGAGATTACAAGTTAAGGAAATAAGACAACAAAATTAAATCATTAAGTAGAAAATTGAATCATTACCTTAAATGGTTGTTCGGTCGTAGAATTAGCGACGTCAACTTCTTTGACTTCTTCTCGACTGCGTTTCTTTGTTTTCTCTTCTGCATTTGGAAAAGCATTGGATCCACAAGACTCATACATATTTTCCTATTAAACAAGGATATTACTTATAGGAATAGGAGAATACTGTCAAACCTAATAGTATAACCCAATTCAAATCAACCTAACCCAATTCAAATCAACCTAATAGGATAATACTGTCAAACCTAATAGTATAACCCAATTCAAATAAACCTTTTTTTCCGGCCGACACAATCAAACCTAATAGTATAACCCAATTCAAATCAACCTTTTTTTTTCGTTGACACAATCAAACCTAATAATATAACTCAACAGATAAGAGATGAACAAAGAAAAAAATTCAACATAGAAGAGATAAAACACGAAGCCTGTGTTTGGAAGTAACTGAAAATCACGGTGTTACCGCGCGGTAGGCTGAAGCTAGCTTTAGCTGCTTCACAAAATCACGGTGGAAAACACTCTGAACGCAAGGTGGTTCATTCCCACGAACCCTAACAGGTCTACCTCATTGAAGAAAACCCTCGTGTTAAAGGACAGTAAAACCGCGTGGTTTTTCTGTTGGATTGTAAAACACCGCGGTTTTACTGTTTATTTTCAAGAGGTTCATAAACAATGGCGAGAGCTCTCGTAGTTTTCCAATTTTCTCAATCACCAGAAGCATCAACACTCAGCAAAAAGATAACATCATTATTTGCTAAAGTCAAAATTGCTAAAGCATTTGCCAGTCTTGACTGGAAGAAGCCAACATGATAAGACATACTACTTGGTTGATCGACGCAAGCAGCAATGGACCTGCCCGACATCTCCAGAATTGGGCCTGCTTGACATAGCATTGGATTGGGCCTATTCAGCATAGTATAGGCCCAGTCCAGAACAGGAGCCCCCCAAGCCGTTGCTCCTAAGTTGAGGAGTAATGACTTAGAGCTTCAGAGCTTTTCTATTTCCTGGCTCTGTGAAGAGTATATTTCAAACTTCAACGGCTGATAGTCACTGATTGACTGATGCGCCAGATGTTCATCTAAGACACTCCCTTTGATGGCCTTTTGAGTACGGTACTCGATGTCATATTCTGATAACAACATTTGCCACCGAGCGATTCTTCCAGTCAAGACTGGCTTCTCAAAAAGATACTTGATTGGATCCATTTTGGAGATCAACCAAGTAGTATGTCTTATCATGTTGGCTTCTTCCAGTCAAGACTGGCAAATGCTTTAGCAATTTTGACTTTAGCAAATAATGATGTTATCTTTTTGCTGAGTGTTGATGCTTCTGGTGATTGCGAAAATTGAAAAACTACGAGAGCTCTCGCCATTGTTTATGAACCTCTTGAAAATAAACAGTAACACCGCGGTGTTTTACAGTCCAACAGATAAACCACGCGGTTTTACTGTCCTTTAACACGAGGGTTTTCTTCAACGGGGTAGACCTATTAGGGTTCGTGGGAATGGACCACGGTGGTGAACCGGGTTTGGTTTTGTGTTCAATGTTCATGATTCGGTGTGGAGAGAAACGAGTGAGAAAAGAGAAAGAAGATGAAAATGGCTTTGTAGCATTCCCAACATGCCTCGATTTATTTTGATTTTTTGACCGAAATGAGCATAAATGGACTTTTTTCATATGGAAACCTGGGACTAGGAATCGAATTTTGAGCTGATTTTTTCAGGGACTTCCATCATAAGGCGCATAGAGGATATGAAAAGTTTCGTAGCATTCCGAACAAGCCTCATTTTATTTTTATTTTTCGACCGAAAACGAAGTTTCGCGGACTGAATGAAAGAGTTGGAAAATTGGAGAATGATGTTATCTTTTTGTTGAGTGTTGATGCTTTCGGTGATTGCGAAAATTGGAAAATTACGAGAGCTCTCGCCATTGTTTATGAACCTCTTGAAAATAGACCACGGTGGTGAACCGGGTTTGGTTTTGGGTTCAATGTTCATGGTTCGGTGTGGAGAGAAACGAGTGAGAAAAGAGAAAGAAGATGAAAATGGCGGTTTTACTGTTTATTTTCAGAAAATTTCAAAAGGTCAACAACATTCTCCATTAGTACATATTTCGGCTTCAGAGCTTTTCTATTTCCTGGCTCTGTGAAGAGTATATTTCAGGCTGTTAAATAGTTAGTTCAACAATTAAATCCAAACTACAAATATAACTACTTTATAAATGGTACTTACATGAAAAGGCTCTGTCATCTTTTCAAGTCGCGACCATGCAAAAGAGATTACAAGTTAAGGAAATAAGACATCAAAATTAAATCATTAAGTAGAAAATTGAATCATTACCTTAAATGGTCTTTCGGTCGTAGAATTAGCGACTTCAACTTCTTTGACTTCTTCTCGACAAGGATATTACTTATAGGAATAGGAGAATACTGTCAAATCTAATAGTATAACCCAATTCAAATCAACCTAACTGTTGAAGCGGTAAAGCAGCAAGCAAAAATATTATTTTCGGAAGAATTTCCTCCGGGATTTATCGTCTCCACAGGGATCAGTGTGAGGGAAAGAATGCCATTCGACAATCTCTACGTCTCTAAGCTTGGGTTTGAATGGTTTGGGATAAAAATTCAAAAGGAAAAACATAAAACAAGAAAATAAGTACATTCTTAAGAAATGAGAAAACTCATCAAGAGTTGTATTTCGTTCTACCCATCATGTACTAAAAAATATATGGATCAAATGCACGCAACCTAATTCACTCGTCAATATCATCACGTATCGCTCACAACAGAGTTTATCTCTAACACAAAGTAGAGAGATCAACCGTATCGTCTCATTGTTGATCTCTCACACAAATCGACAACACGGAGCATTAAGAATCGATACCCACGTGAATATTAGTCCTAAATCTATCTCTAGCATTTAGAATCTAATAGATGTTCATCTAAGATCGAGTTCGAACAGTATATGTCTATCACAATCCAAACCCATTAAGTAAAAAATCAAGATAACCATCGATAAAGAGTTGTAAAAGAGATTTTATACAAAGATCCATAAATATACATACAATCAAGATAAACTTACATACAAAACCCCAACAAATGAAAAATACATAGAGAGTAAGGAAGAAGAACACAAATCTCACGGTCTGTCAACTCCGATTGAAGTGGATTCGACTCCGGATCGTCAAGATGCACCCTCCAATGTTGTTTCTAAGCTAAATCTACTCAAGAATATGTTTGATGAAGTTGGGGTAAAAAGTTCCCAAACAACATGCCCTAAAAAATGTTGAAAAGTCACTTAAATAGACAAAAAAAAGTCCCAGTATTCGCCTGGCGAAGTCCCGTTCGCCTGGCGAACATATACAACTTTTGCTTCTGTAAAAACAGTGTTTTTCACGCGTTTTTGAACTTTCGGTTCGCCTGGCGAACTTTCGTTCGCCTGGCGAACATTCGCCCGGCGAACTTTGGCGAACATGACAGCAAACCAACTTGTTTCGACCATAACTTTTTAACCGTAACTCCGTTTTTCGCCCGGTTCGAAGCGTTGGAAAGCTTATTCAATGCTCTATATAACAATGCTCCAACATCAATGCTTTATTACCTACAAAAATGAATGAAATTCAATTAAACTCAATGATATTTACAGGAAAACATAATATATACACTATAACGTAAAGTAAACGCATTTATAAACAAAGCGGGGTTTATTCGAACGATTTTAACATAAAGTAACGTTAAGTGCAACAAAACTTATATACAAAAATAGGTAAAATTTGCACTTAACAACTCTCCCCAACTTACCTAATTTTTTGTCCTCAAACAAAGTCGACAACTAAAGGAACAAAAGCGAAATCTAGGAAATCACGTAACAACAAGTTTTCACAAACGGAAAACAAATGCAATGGTTCAATCAAAAATTGATACACGCAAAGTGAATACTTACCACTAAACTTCAACGATAACATAATCACAAAACAAATGCTAAATACAAAAGTCATGCCAAACATTCTAAAACAACACAAGCTCAAACGTGAATCACACCTAGCAAAAACAATCATCGGTAGATGAAAAACACAAAATGAGGGCTTTTTTCACTCACACAATAATCTTGCAAACAAAAGACTAAATTATGCAATCATCCAAAAATCATGTTGAAAACACAAAAGCAAGAATCAAAAGGACTTTCAGGATTGTAATGTGGTCGGGTGAACAAACAAGGGATAATTCCTAAAGCTAATCGAAACAAAAACTTGCCTAAACCTAAGGGAGTGATAAACTCACAAAGTTTCAAACACCAAAATTCCAATCAAACTTCTTCCAAAATCCCAAGTGTTATACCAAACACATAGAACTTATTAGCACAACATTATTCTACTCTTTTTGTTTATCTTTTTCTAAGCTTTTTCAATTTTTCTTTTCTTTTCTTTTCTTTTCTTTTCTTTTCTTTTCTTTTCTTTTCTTTTTCATATTTTTCTCATTTTTCTTTTCTTTTCTATTTTTCAACCTCATAGCAATCAACAACACAAGTGAACGATCATCATCTCCCCAACTTGAATTCAACCACATCATCATGTGAATACTCCCTACTTTCTAAGGCAAGGTAAAAATTCATACAACAACACAAAGTTGAGGGCTCAAGAAAAAACAACAATCAAGATCCACACAAAAAATGAATTTGATACTCATAGACAAGAATAAAACTCAAACAACATGGATAATGACCAAAGGCTCAAAGGGGTTACAAATGATCACACACTCACAAGGTGAATTGACTATTTGGCTAGGTAGTTGTGCTCAAAATGAAACAAGTGCCTTAATCCTTTTCATGCTTTCATATAATCAACACAAACAAAAGATTAAGCATAATAAAATCCAGTTAAAACAAGAATATTGGTACTCCGAGCATATATGAACAACGAAAGGCTTCCTCACAAAAAGGTGGGAACTAAAGTGATTCACAAAATGAACAAGTATACAAAAGAATGAATGGCATGGAAATTGTAAAAAGTCTAAGTATCATGAATATGCTAAAGCCTAGAAAGCGATAAACACATACCTTGAATGTGTACAAAACTTTAAACACTATCATTACCACGCATTCGCAAGTTGAAACACTCAAACTTGGAAAATCACCTCAAATACCTCAAGCTACCAAACAAAAATTTGAGTCCAAACAACAATAAAATACCGGGTGAAAATGGATTAAACAAGTTGTAAAGTGAAGATTTGAGAATTTTACGAATAATCCGAGAACAACTTGTTTAATGAATGTTCACCACACTACCTAAGCTAGAAGGAAAAAGTAATAACGAAACAAAAATGGAAAAAACATGCTTGTTTTACGTCGTAAGCTCGACGCCTTTATTGTGCTTAGCTAGTAACTTCCTTCCTTCATGCCATGTGATGTCTCACCGCGCAAACCAAAAGCAAGTGTCCTAACCAACCACTTGAACAAATGTTACGAGAACAAAATATATACAACATTTAAACAAACATACTGGAAGACAAAAGCAAAACAAGTATCTATACAAGCATATATATACAATTATGTGCAAAGCTTAGAAATATAGAAACTATCGCAATGCAACTCAATATCAAAACCAATCCCCGACAACGGCGCCATTTTGTTGAAGCGGTAAAGCAGCAAGCAAAAATATTATTTTCGGAAGAATTTCCTCCGGGATTTATCGTCTCCACAGGGATCAGTGTGAGGGAAAGAATGCCATTCGACAATCTCTACGTCTCTAAGCTTGGGTTTGAATGGTTTGGAATAAAAATTCAAAAGGAAAAACATAAAACAAGAAAATAAGTACATTCTTAAGAAATGAGAAAACTCGTCAGGAGTTGTATTTCGTTCTACCCATCATGTACTAAAAAATATATGGATCAAATGCACGCAACCTAATTCACTCGTCAATATCATCACGTATCGCTCACAACAGAGTTTATCTCTAACACAAAGTCGAGAGATCAACCGTATCGTCTCATTGTTGATCTCTCACACAAATCGACAACACGGAGCATTAAGAATCAATACCCACGTGAATATTAGTCCTAAATCTATCTCTAGCATTTAGAATCTAATAGATGTTCATCTAAGATCGAGTTCGAACAGTATATGTCTATCACAATCCAAACCCATTAAGTAAAAAATCAAGATAACCATCGATAAAGAGTTGTAAAAGAGATTTTATATAAAGATCCATAAATATACATACAATCAAGATAAACTTACATACAAAACCCCAACAAATGAAAAATACATAGAGAGTAAGGAAGAAGAACACAAATCTCACGGTCTGTCAACTCCGATTGAAGTGGATTCGACTCCGAATCGTCAAGATGCACCCTCCAATGTTGTTTCTAAGCTAAATCTACTCAAGAATGTGTTTGATGAAGTTGGGGTAAAAAGTTCCCAAACATCATGCCCTAAAAAATGCTGAAAAATCACTTAAATAGACAAAAATGGGTCCCAGTATTCGCCTGGCGAACATATACAACTTTTGCTTCTGTAAAAACAGTGTTTTTAACGCGTTTTTGAACTTTCGGTTCGCCTGGCGAACATTCGCCTGGCGAGCTTTGGCGAACATGACAGCAAACCAACTTGTTTCGACCATAACTTTTTAACCGTAACTCCGTTTTTCGCCTGGTTCGAAGCGTTGGAAAGCTTATTCAATGCTCTATCTAACAATGCTCCAACATCAATGCTTTATTACCTACAAAAATGAACGAAATTCAATTAAACTCAATGATATTTACAGGAAAACATAATATATACACTATAACGTAAAGTAAACGCATTTATAAACAAAGCGGGGTTTATTCGAACGATTTTAACATAAAGTAACGTTAAGTGCAACAAAACTTATATACAAAAATAGGTAAAATTTTCACTTAACACTAACCCAATTCAAATCAACCTAATAGGATAATACTGTCAAACCTAATAGTATAACCCAATTCAAATAAACCTTTTTTTCCGGCCGACACAATCAAACCTAATAGTATAACCCAATTCAAATCAACCTTTTTTTTTCGTTGACACAATCAAACCTAATAATATAACTCAACAGATAAGAGATGAACAAAGAAAAAAATTCAACATAGAAGAGATAAAACACGAAGCCTGTGTTTGGAAGTAACTGAAAATCACGGTGTTACCGTGCGGTAGGCTGAAGCTAGCTTTAGCTGCTTCACAAAATCACGGTGGAAAACACTCTGAACGCAAGGTGGTGGTGACCCACCGCTTCACCAAACAAGCACGAAGAGAACAATCACCTTTTTTTTCCGGTCGTTGTGGTTGTACTAATGGAGCTGTGATGCGGTTGTGGAGAAGAAGAGCCCATAAATGCTTTTCCCACCTGCGATAATAAATTGTTGTCATTTCCCATGCTTCTCTACCTGTTGCTGCTAGGCAATCAATTAATCAGAGCGACGATGGCATCTAATAAGGAGATTGACTGGAAGCCTGTGTTTGGAAGTAATTGAAGTTTGATTTCCCAGACAAAGACGTCATGTACTTAAAAGCAAAATATTGCGAAGAACCATTACCTGAAGAAGGCCTGAGCCTGGATCAAAATGGGGTTCGGTATTTGACGGAGTTGTCAACGCTTATGTCCGTGGAATCGGAGCCTGTAAAACCACGCGGTTTTACTGTCCTTTAACACCGTGATTTTCAGTTACTTCCAAACAAGGATATTACTTATAGGAATAGGAGAATACTGTCAAACCTAATAGTATAACCCAATTCAAATCAACCTAACCCAATTCAAATCAACCTAATAGGATAATACTGTCAAACCTAATAGTATAACCCAATTCAAATAAACCTTTTTTTCCGGCCGACACAATCAAACCTAATAGTATAACCCAATTCAAATCAACCTTTTTTTTTTCGTTGACACAATCAAACCTAATAATATAACTCAACAGATAAGAGATGAACAAAGAAAAAAATTCAACATAGAAGAGATAAAACACGAAGCCTGTGTTTGGAAGTAACTGAAAATCACGGTGTTACCGCGCGGCAGGCTGAAGCTAGCTTTAGCTGCTTCACAAAATCACGGTGGAAAACACTCTGAACGCAAGGTGGTCCATTCCCACGAACCCTAACAGGTCTACCTCATTGAAGAAAACCCTCGTGTTAAAGGACAGTAAAACCGCGTGGTTTTTCTGTTGGACTGTAAAACACCGCGGTTTTACTATTTATTTTCAAGAGGTTCATAAACAATGGCGAGAGCTCTCGTAGTTTTCCAATTTTCGCAATCACCAGAAGCATCAACACTCAGCAAAAAGATAACATCATTATTTGCTAAAGTCAAAATTGCTAAAGCATTTGCCAGTCTTGACTGGAAGAAGCCAACATGATAAGACATACTACTTGGTTGATCGACGCAAGCAGCAATGGACCTGCCCGACATCTCCAGAATTGGGCCTGCTTGACATAGCATTGGATTGGGCCTATTCAGCATAGTAACCACCAAATACACTTCTAAAACCTCAATACCTCTACCCTGTCAGCCCCCCAACATCACAAAATGTCAAGCCAAATACAAATTAACACTAATTGATCACCCAATACAAACAAGAGCAAAAAATGGAATTTTCAAACCCAAACAATTAAACATTGCCACCAAATATCCTTTGCCTAACCCAATTGAACCAACCTGGAAATAAACTGTTACAAATGAGTTATGGCTCTTATGTGTAATGGTACATGGGAACTTGTTCCTACATCACCTTATTACTCTGTCTCTCACTACAAAGTTAGTTTTTTTAATTTTTTTTAAAATAAATTAATTTTTTAATATTTAAAATAAATTATGATAACCATTTAAAAAATATATATGTTTTTTTTTAAAATTAAAACAAGTAGTTTTTATTCTCAGTCCACCAAAATAAAGTATACCTTGTATGTTGCCCCTTGCTTTAAATTAAAAAATTGCACTGTTCGATTTGATTTACGATTTCTATTTTGCAAACCGAATTAAAACAAATCAAACCACATTATATTACAATCTAAACTTCACTAAACTCACATCTAATCTAAAATTCAAACCTATTATGTCTTAATCTTACAATTATGATCGATATTCTCTTACTCACATTTAGAGTTTCAGTTTCAACATTCTCAAATCTCTAATATAGTATCGTACATTCTTCTTATCTTTTTTGACTTGTATGTCTTGTCTCTTATACTTTAATATCTAATATTTTATATTTTATTTTTATCTTCTCATTTTTATGTTAATGTTCCCTCTTTCAAATACGTTTTTATGCACATTTCTTCTCTAATCTCATATATTTTATGTTCGTACTTTTTTATATTTTCTAATTTCTCTTTCATATGTTTTTTTTTTTCTATTTTATAATAATACTTTTTATATTATTTTATTTTTTTATTTCACTTTTAGCTAAATATAATAAGTTTTATTATTATTTAATAATGTATTAATGAATAAACATAAAATAAAATTATGTTGTTCTTAATATATATATATATATATATATATATATATATATATATATATATATAGATATATATATATATATATATATGTGTGTATGACATAATAAAAATCTTATAAAAAATATATTTAACTGAATCAACAAAAATCGTATTGATTTGATTTGGTTTATATCAAAAAACCAATCGAATCAAATTAAACAATATGTTTTTTTTAACTGTTCGAATAATTTTTAAAGTAAAAATCATTCAAACCGCAATGCGAACACTCTATGCTGACACACAAATAAACACACGTGGCAATTGAAAAAAATATAAAACTGGAATATTGTCCCTCTCCTTAATTGAAGGAGGAGCCAGGAAATCATTAAAATAAAAAAATAATTAGTACTCCATATATAATTTATAATAATATAAATGTTGAAAACAGTAATAGAAGTACGTAATACTTTGGAAATACATGAACGTTGTGGTCATGAACCATACAGTTGTAAGAGTACACGAAACATGTTTGTTTTGCTCTATTTTCTTTGGTAATTTGGGTCTTTTAGAGTTAATAATAGTGATGTTGAACACTCCATATTTATCAACAAATAACTCATTTTATCTGTTTTTTCTTTCTATTACATCACAAATGAATCCATTTTTACACTAGTCTCTATATCATTACATGTACATGGAATGTTCACACCAAATATTTATAATAAATATTCTATATTATAAAATAAAATAATTAGTGAGGGATGCTTGAGATAAAGTATATAGTCTGTTGCTGCTGGTAGGTAGGGATGGCAACGGGGCGGGTCGGAGGCGAGTTTAATTATATCCGCACCCGCACCCGCCTCCATGTAACAGACCCGCCCTCGCCCCCAAATCCAATCGAGGATGAAAATTTACCACCCAGACCCGCCCCCAGTAGAAAACGGGTGCATCCGCACCCGCCCCTCCCCCGCCCGCAAAAAATTATTATTTTTTTAATTATAATAAAAATTAGTAATTTAATTAAAAATTGATTATTTTAATAAATTAATTAATTATTTAATTAAAATTTTAATTAATAAATGAATATTAACTTGATTAATTTTATTATTTTAATTACAATAAGAATATTAATAACTTAATTAAAAGTATAATTAATAAATAAATATTAAAATAAATAAAATAAGGAAATCAAAATAAAATATATTATTTGGGGTGGGGCGGAGGCGGGGACGGGGGCGGACGGGTCTTAGTGTCTACCCGCACCCGCACCCGCATCCGTAGTTAAGAACCGGGTTTCACCCGCACCCGCATCCGTAGTTAAGAACCGGGTTTCACCCGCACCCGCACCCAATTAAATCAGATTTCCCCCGTTAATTTCGGGGCGGGCCCGGGCGGGTGTGGGCGGGACCGGATTTGTTTGTCATCCCTACTAGGTCTTGTTTTGTTGCAATCAAGTAAGAATAATTTAAAATTTTTAAAGTATGAGTATTACATTAGAATGGAAAAAGACATTCTTTTTAATGTATGATATCATCTATTTAAAAATGTTACCTGATATTGAAATCTATTTATTAAAATTCTATAAGTCCCGTCAAACTAATTTATTTAACTTGTCATATTTTTGATGGATTAAGATAAGATTTTTAATCTGCCTACCTACGTTGACACATAAAAAATACACGTGGCAATTGAAAAAATATATAAAAATGAAAATTTTGTCCCCCTCCTTTGAAGGAGGAACCAGAACATCATTAAAAAATGGAATAGAAATGTTGAAAACAATAATACAAGTATATGAATGATGTTGTTGTCATGAATCATGTGATTTATGAATAGTTGTAAAGTACACGAAAGATCTTTGTTTTTCTCTATTTTCTTTGGCTCTTTAAGTTAATAATAGTAATGTTCAACACTCCATATTTATCCACAAACAACTCATTTTAAATCTATTTTTCTTTCTATTACGTCACAAATGAATTTTTTTTACACTAGTCTCTATATCTATTTTCCTCTCATCAGACAATTTTCTAGAGTAAAAGTAACCAAATCCCAAATTTAGAGATATTTCTGTCTACACCTTCCATATATTTGTAGCTATTAGATTAAAACAATTTAAAATATAAAATTTATTTTTTAACAAAAAATAACTAAAATTCATATCAAAATTTTAACTATTTGATTTCAATCCAACTACCACTAAGATATCGAGTGTCAAATTATTGAATGCAATCTAATTTCCTTTATTTTATTATGATTATCACGTAATAAAAAAAATGCCACTTTTAACTTTTCAAACAATTTGTTTTTAAAATTTAATCTAGTACATATATTATATATTTCTGTTAACAAAAGAGAAATAACAAAAGAAGGAAAAAGAAGGCTATAGTTTCTAGAATGACAAAATTCTATAGAGTAAAGATTATAATATGATATAAATATAAGATATTAGGAAAGATTAAATTATCATATAAATATTTAATGATACTATCTAATATTTTATCTCGAATTTCAATTCTTAAGAAATAGTGAAGAGTACTAAAGTCTTTCATCTCAATTTATTAATTAATTGCAATTTTAAATTATCAAATCAATCAGCATCATCACATGTAATAATCATATTATCAACATATAATAAAAGTAAATACGATCATGATCATTAGAGAAGAAATCAAGAGTAAAAATAATAGTGGTAAACTTCTCAAACTAAGGTCGTAAAGCTTGTTTCCCTAGATTATCAAAAATACTCAGAGGATATTTTATATAAACTTCCTTGGGAGTATCACATTTTAGAAGATCACATTTTAACATGTCACTAACAAACTTATGAATTTGCAATTAGATTTCAAAAGTAGTCATCTTGGGCAATAGAGCGAAAATTTCTTCATAATTTATATCATATTGTTGAGAGAATACCTTAGCAATAAAACATACTTCGTAGAATCAACAGTCGCGAGAGGTTGTTAGGTAGACGTGAGGAGAAAAGCCATATTTGTATCAAGAGTAGAAGTAATATCAATCTTGCAATTCTAAAAATTACTACTACTAGAATATTATTATTAAGACCAAAAGAACGTTGGTGGGTTATGAACTACTAAAATGTGAGAATTAGGGGAAAGATAATAAAAATGAGTGTGTTCGAGAAAGATATCAGGTAAGAAAAAATAAATTTTTTTTTGCTTGGATATCACAACAATAATAACCCTTTTAAGCATTCCCATAAATAAGTATAACACATATGGATGAACGAAAAGACAACTTACTACATTCTACCTATGGACAAAAAACAACAAACAACGCAACTAGAACCAAAATTTTTAAATAAGAATAATCAAGTATGGAATCATATAATTTTTTGAAAGGAGACAAACATGATGTCAAAGGTGACGGGATTCTATTAATAGCATTAACAAGAGTAAGAACTACTTCACCAGAAAAATCACTAGAAACCAAAGAACACAACACAAGGCAACAAGTAGTCTTAACAATAAGATAATGTTTTCTTTAAACAACGCCGCTCTATTGAGAAATATTAGTACAAGATGTCTGGCAAATAGAGTCTTCCTAAGTAATAACTAAGAGAATTTATTATAAATAAATTCACCCCTTAAATTACAACAAAAATACTTTATAACAATATTATATTGAGATTTAACCAACCTAAGAAACATATAATAAATATTAAAAAAAACATAATATTTCTGGATAACGTAAACCCAATAATAAAAAATATAGTAATCAATAAACAAAACATAATATCTAAATCCACCTTTGGTAAGATCCATTTATGAACTATATACATCACAGTGAACAAAATTAAAGGGTACATATGAAGTATGAACACTTTAATTAAAAGGTAAAATTGAGAATTTAAAAAGTTTATAACCATAACAATCTGGCATATCATTGGTTTGTAGCTTTTCTAATGCTCAAGTAGAAGCTAAGCACTTTAACCTAAAAGTTTTTTTTATAAGATCTTTAACCTAAAACTAGATACATGTCCAAGATGAGAAAATTATAAATAAAAATTTAATGATGAAGAATTCAAACAAAAAAAGATGATAAATTAGTAGTGGAAACAAAACTCAAGGCTCTAGTATCTGAAATTCAATACATCCAAGACATAAAGTCCCCCTACTCTATGTCTTTTCTCAATCAGCCTCCTAGAACGTGGATTCTGCACACAACGAGAATTCTCAGAGAATATAACAGAATAACCAGAATCACATAATTGAATAACATAAGCAGGAAACACAGTGA
The DNA here is from genome assembly GCA_963859935.3 of Lathyrus sativus. NCBI lineage: Eukaryota > Viridiplantae > Streptophyta > Magnoliopsida > Fabales > Fabaceae > Lathyrus > Lathyrus sativus. Next base: position 670,482,041 of record OZ012738.1, read on the forward strand.
GGTTAAGAAAATTATTAACATGAAAACTGACATATTAGTTATGGTGAAAGAACTAATGTTTGCTAATGACATATGAGTGACATCCATAGTCATAACCAACATAAATGAAATAGGGTTTAAATTCATAAATGATTTATCATTATATGATATATGATGTGATGCTTTAGAGTCAATGATCCATATGGAAAGAGACATACTTGAAAAAAACTAGAATAGTTCAAACTTTTAATAGAGGAAACAAACATGGCACATGGTTGTGTAGAAAGAATCTCTTGGATGTGTATACATGAATTTAACCAAAATCAACGGTAGTAGTAGAAATAACAAAAATGAATGATGGAATTTAACTTGAGACCCTCTAAAGAGACTTTAAGTTGAGTCCCTCTGAAGAGACTTTAAGTTGAGTCCCTCATGTGAGATTTTAAGTTTAGTCTCTCAGAAAAGACTTTAAGTTAAGCCCCTCAGAAAAGACTCTAAGTTGAGTCTCTCGGGTGGAACTTTAAGTTGAGTCCCTTAGGAAAGACTATAATTTGAGTCTCTCAAGCGAGACTTTAAGTTGGATCCCTCATGCGAGATTTTAAGTTGAGTTCCTCAGACAAAACTTTAAGCTGAATTATTGGTGTTGCTACTCATTGAAGGATTCAAGACGTGGTAAATTTTGCACAGTCTACGAATACTTTTAGTACTAGCCATGGTATCCCTAATTCCTTTTGGGTGACAAAGATCTTCAATAAAAGTCCAACATTAACATTTCATCTAAGGGGGCAAGGATCTTTCAATGAAAGTCAAACATTAACATTTCCTCTAAGGACGACAAGGATCTTTCAATGGAAGTCCAACATTTACATTGCCACTGAAAACGCCAAAAATCTTCCAATGAAAGTCCAACATAAAATAGTGATGAGTTTACTTTATGTGAGCATGGTAATAAAATAGTTTTAAGAAAGTTCAAACGTTGGTTGGATAAATGTCATATTTAAAATAGGAAACATAAAAAGGTTAACTATAATAATATCTCATGTTAGTTGAGATCTATGTTCTTGAGACAAGTCTTCCATTCAGCTCCTCGAGTTTGTAAGCTCTATGAGGTACCTTTTAACGTATGTGGTATGGATTCTCCAAGTTAGGCTGTAATTTCCCTAGTTGAGCTAGCACGACAACCTGCCTAAATACGAGGCCACCTCTTGCATTTTTCTTGGGACCACTTTTGAAGTATACCTTTTAGCCGCCATTTGTTTTGCGGAAAATTCTCTGATGTGGACGATATCGCAGGTTTCGTCAATCAAGTCTACTGCATGTCTAAATTCTGTCTCATTTTCCTTGTCACATAATTGAGAACATCTCCATGTGAGCGTGTCAATTTCAACGGGCATCATGACATCAACATCTTACACCATTGTAAATGCAGTCTCTATGGTAGTTAAGTAAGGGGTGGTGTGATACAAACATAGTACTTCGTGGAGCTGTTCGGCCCAGATTATTCTTACTGGGTCCCATGGTGAGTAACAATTGTACTTGCTAAAAGTTTAATGAGTTACAACCCCTAATCACGCAGAAATGTGTGAGGATTTTAGAATTATTGTTGGTATTAGAGTAAGCTCAAGCAGTGATGATAAAAATATATGTTCCTAGATGGTTTTTGAGTGAATTCAATGTCCTTTTCAATATCTTGGTTGACGTATTTATAAAGGTTTATTAGACCTGGATTCTAAAACACATAAGATGGTTATTCTACCATATTGTGAGCATACATAAAACTATCATTCTCCCTGTTCTTTTAGAAAAATGTGACTTTCCTCTTTGACTGAATTTCAATATCATTAGTGGCTAATAATACGTGCACCCCATATTTCGTGAGTGAGTGATTTACCTTGACCTAAAAAAAACGAGCGATGTTAACAATGGGAAAGAATTACACATAATACACATACATTGTTATATATGGACAAACATAATCTACCTTTGAGTGACATGTAGACTAGCTAAGTATTCATTGTGATTTGACTTGTCATGCCTTCCTCTGTTTTACCTTCTCTCTGACAAAACAAAACAAAATATCCTAGTACAAGTTATAAACTCTAATATTGAGGAGTACATATTGTCTTTTGAAACATGGTGAGTAAAAATCAATGAACTTTTTAGTGGGTTAACATCTTTGTAAATCATTGTTTTACCTGTTTTAAATTTAATGGTGTTTTTTGGATGCCAAATTTTCAAAATAATTAAAATAATTAGTGCTAGAAGAATATGCTTAATAAGCTTAACCTATGTATTCCAACCTCTATCCACAATATTAAAAATGTGATTTATGCATGTTGTATCCGATCTCATAAAAGTTATTCCTTCCATTCAATTCCAAAGTGGCAGAATGAAGGGACATTAAAGAAAGAGATAATGATTGTATCAGAATGAAGGAGCATTATTTTAAAATGTTGGTTGATCCCTTAGTTATTTAACCTAATAAAGTAGATTTTTATCAATTAATTTTAAAAAAAAATTCTAAAATAAAATTTAAAAACTAAATACTAGAAGAGATTCAAACTGGCCCTAATTATTTTTATTTGGATAAACTAGATCAACTTTACAAAAGAAAAAGATGAATCGACCCTTGTGATCGCACCAATAGTATGAAAATCTAATTTCTAATTAAGCTTAGTAACTTTCAGGAATTGACTCTAGCATCGGTTTCCAGTGCTTACTTACAATTCCATGATCTTTTGCTTTAATTAACCGATAAAGAACTTCTTCTGCAGAACCTAATTCCTTCTTCTTCTTCTTCATCTGCTTCTGCGGCTGTTGAATCGCTCCTAATAACTCAGCTAGCTCCCTCCTTGAAATTTTCAACGTCACTTTCCCGTTTACATCACAAGAATCTCTAAGCTTTCCCAATACATCATTCTCCTTATTCTGATGAACAGCTTCGTCATGCACCTTCAAAGATTCCCAATCCTCTCCACCCCACTCCATTGACGATGCTGCTTTGCAACAGTTTCCCATATTTTCTAACACAAGAATAATTTCTTTTTGCTGTATCTTAGATAGTAATGTTAATGAGATAAGATTTTTGAAGTGAGAGATTTCATTTGATATATAAGTATTTATAGGGAAAATTTGACATTTATTTAGTTAATTCCTCTATTGGTTTATTTAATACTAGAAATGGTCGTTACGGCAAGTAGATTTGGTCTCAGGTGCATGGCAGCCGTGAATTTGCTGACTATGAATTCATATTGCTTGAGAATTTATGTGTGAAATGAAGCCTCTTTAGGATGGATTATAATCCTCGCCACTTTAAATTATTTATTTCTTTAACCGCTCATTGAATTACAGATTAACTCACAAATCTGATTATACCATGCATTCATATAAAATAATTGACCAACTTGTTTTATGTGAGTAATTTATATCACTATTGGAGGCATGGGTTTGTTAATGTCATGCTAAATTTTCATGTTAACGTCATCATGGCTTTCTTCTTATCCTACTTAAAGATATCTATTAAAATTTTGAACAAGTTACTTAGGTTTTAAAGGTGATTTTAAGTTTTTTTTTTTTTTTGGTATAGTTGATTTGATAAATGGAAACAAAGGAGCTTTAGGGGTTTGAAATCCTTTTCTTGTTAATTTAGCTCCATTGATTAAGTGGTGGTGGATGTTGCTCTCGGGTGCCAAGGGTTGGTGGGCTATCATTCTATTTTTCAAATAAGTATTTTGAGATGTTTATTCTTTATTTGAGAATCTTATCTCTCTCACTTATTCTCTAAATTGTGAAAAGTTGTGTCTTGTTTGAATTGTAATTAGGCATGACAATAAAATTTGATCCCGCACCACCTTGGATTTCACGGGGATAATCCATTTTGGTTGAGTTTGAATTTTCTCCGATTATAAAATACGGAGATGAATCGTGTAATGAGGACACCAGTAACCACTTAAACCACATTTATATTTGTTTATAGTTTTGATAAATTGAAATATGAATTTATCGTCTTGTATTGGCCTTTACTTTATTATTTGAAATGTATGTTTGGAAATTTATGTTATTGTTTTACTTTTGTATTTGTATTTTATTTTAATATTAAGGAAATAAATTATTTTTATTAAAAAAAAATTGATTACATCATGGAGGTGAGAGTGGGGTAGGGATACCCGTATTCAACCCGAATTCGTTAGGATTTAATATTTATCCTCGACGGGGATTGGGACGGGTAGCGAGTATTTATTAAGGATTCAAGTTTAGGTTTGGGGAAGATGAAACCACCCCTGTCCCGCCTCATTGTCATGCCTATTTATAATTGTAATGATTCTTCAAACTGGTTTGGGGGATGACTTAGAAAAAAGTGGGCAATTGTCTCTTAACTTTCTTTTGGGTTGATTTGATCCCTTATATTATTAAACTCCCTAGGTTATTTAACATTTCTAATCAATTTAGTAGGACTATTGTATTGTAGGGTTTTGGGTTGATGCGATGTATATTTGGGATATTAGATGGAGGATATATCTTTTTGTTTACGAGCAGAAGATATTTAATAATATTTTTTGAGCTATTCACAATGTATTTCTCTCTCAACAATACTACAAAAAGCATATTTCGTAACCATTTCATACTACGACCACATAACCAAACGAAGTAATATACTCTTTCTGATCTGACCTGATCAGAAGGGGGTCACGGACTGGCCACACGCTGTTGGACTGCTACTTGTTCACCGGTGATGAGGAGGAGAAGGGGGTGTACCTGCAAAATACTCTGATGCCAAAGTAAGGAGTTGGGCAGAGTGAGGGCAGAGTACAGAAAAGGGGTAAGAAATGAGTTACCTGGCCCTCTTGGGGAAGAGGGTATTTATAGAGAGACCCCAGTGCTGGGCCAACGGTCATATGAGTTGGGCTGGATGGTCAGGCCCAATCCAAAAGACTGTTAGGGCTTACGTGGCGTAGTGAAGACCGAAATGTGGTCTTCGCCCTAGTCCAACTGCTCCGTGATCTCCGAAAAGTGGGTTTGACCTGCTCTTTCGAAGATGGACAGTTGATGGATGACGTGTCCCCACGGAGGGGAGCACGCGGAGAACGTGTGGAAGGCATGTTGTGCTGCCCGACGGGAGGAGGTACCTGCCCGACAGGAGGAGGTTCTGCCCGACGGGATGGGCACCTGCCCGACGGAGGAGGTTCTGCCCGACGGGAGGAGGTTCCTGCCCAACGAGTCCCTGTTCATCAGTGTGGTCCAATTGGGCCCAACCTCAGTGGGATTTTGGGCCTTCTCGATTGTGGGCTAAGCCTCGGCCCAGTCCAGAACAGGAGCCCCCCAAGTCGTAGTTCGCTGTCAAGAGAGCTATGACTTAAGTAGAGAATAGCGTTGGGCGCGCTGATATGTCAGGCAGGATCCGAGACTGGCGTCGGTCGTATCGATCATCTGGGCAGGACGAAATTGCAGTCGCTCACCATCCAAAATTTTCTGCTCGACACCTTCGATCGTTTCTGCTCGACATCCGGGGTCGTGCCCGTTTATTATAACGTTTTGACTTCTGGGCTTGTGCCCCTTTTATGGAATTCTTGTTTTCCTTTCTAAGTTTTGTGTGCGTGCATGATTGTTATGCTTTGATGTAAAATTTGCTCAGTAGAGGGTGTAGCTCGACTTCGTTGACCGGTAGTGTAGGGAACTAACCGGTTGACCGAAGTTGGTACCTGGTCGGAAGAAGGGGTTGGACCACGGTTGTGGACTCGTCCCCCTGGTGTGAACGGCCCATCGCGAGCTGGGTGTTCTGCCGATCTGGTACTGCAGTGGCAACTCTCGGTCGAGGGCGTTGCCGTCGAGCAGAACGCTTTGTCCGCACACTCAAGGGAACGCGTTTGTTGTCTCGTTAAATCCGAGGAGACGCGGTCGTACCATGTCGCGCTCCTGTGGTCCTCGCGGGTAGTGTTTAACTGTAGTATTTTTTTCTAGCTTCTCAGCGTTCTATGGTCGAGCTATATGGTCCTCGTGTAAGTTTTCGAGGTAGTAGGTTTTTGAAGGGAGGACAAAGCTGGATGGCAGCCAGGGTCCTGCCCGGCAGAGTCTTCTGCCCGACGAAAGAGAGGACAAAGACTGGCTGGTGAGCAGTCAGGTTCCTGCCCATCGGAGTCTTCTGCTTGACAGAAGGAGGACAAAGACTGGTTGGTTGGTCAGCCAGGGTCCTGCCCATCAGATTCTTCTGCTCGACGAAAGGTGGACAAAGGCTGGCTGGTGGGCAGCCAGGATCCTGCCCATCGGAGTCTTCTGTTCGACAAAAGAGAGGACAAAGATTGGCTGATGGGCAGCCAGGGTCCTGCCCATCAGAGTCTTCTGCTCAACGAAAGGAGGACAATGACTGGCTGGTGGGCAGCCAGGGTCCTGCCCATCAGAGTCTTCTGCTCGACGAAAGGAGGACAAAGACTGGCTGGTGGGCAGCCAGGGTCCTGCCCATCAGAGTCTTTTGCTCGTCAAAGGAGAGGACAAAGACTGGCTGGTGGGCAGCCAGGGTCCTGCCCATCGGAGTCTTCTGCTCGAAGAAAGGAGGACAAAGACTGGCTGGTGGGCAGTCAGGGTCCTGCCCATCGGAGTCTTCTGCTCGACGAAAGGAGGATAAAGACTGGCTGGTGGGCAACCAGGGTCCTGCCCATCGGAGTCTTCTGCTCGACGAAAGGAGGACAAAGACTGGCTGGTGGGTAGCCAGGGTCCTGCCCATCGGAGTCTTCTGTTCGACAAAGGGGAGGACAAAGATTGGCTGGTGGGCAGCCAGGGTCCTGCCCATCAGAGTCTTCTGCTCGTCAACGGAGAGGACAAAGACTGGCTGGTGGGCAGCCAGGGTCCTGCCCATCAGAATCTTCTGCTCGACGAAAGGAGGACAAAGACTGGCTGGTGGGCAGCCAGGGTCCTGCCCATCGGAGTCTTCTGCTTGACGAAAGGAGGACAAAGATTGGCTGGTGGGCAGCCAGGGTCCTGCCCATCAGAGTCTTCTGCTCGACGAAAGGAGAGGACAAAGACTGGCTGGTGGGCAGCCAGGGTCCTGCCCATCAGAGTCTTCTGCTCGTCAACGGAGAGGACAAAGACTGGCTGGTGGGCAGCCAGGGTCCTGCCCATCGGAGTCTTTTGCTTGTCAACAGAGAGGACAAAGACTGGCTGGTGGGCAGCCAGGGTCCTGCCCGTCGGAGTCTTCTGCTCGACGAAGGGAGGACAGTTGTGAACAGCGTCGCCATGGTGGGGGGCACTCATGATCTTGAAGTTTTGAGAGATGAAGCTTTGGTTCTCTGCTCGGAGGAACGGGGGAGCTTAGTTTCCCACAGACGGCGCCACTGATATGACCTGATCAGAAGGAGATCACGGACTGGCCACATGCTGTTGGACTGCTACCTGTTCACCGGTGATGAGGAGGAGAAGGAGGTGTACCTGCAAAACACTCCGATGCCAAAGTAAGGAGTTGGGCAGAGTGAGGGCAGAGTACAGAAAAGGGGTAAGAAATGAGTTACCTGGCCCTCTTGGGGAAGAGGGTATTTATAGAGAGACCCCAGCGCTGGGCCAATGGTCATATGAGTTGGGCTGGATGTCCAGGCCCAATCTAAATGACTGCTAGGGCTTACGTGGCATAGTGAAGACCAAAATGTGGTCTTCGCCTTAGTCCAACTGCTCCGTGATCTCCGGAAAGTGGGTTTGACCTGCTCTTTCGGAGATGGGCAGTTGGTGGATGACGTGTTCCCACGGAGGGGAGCACGCGGAGAACGTGTGGAAGGCATGTTGTGCTGCCCGACGGGAGGAGGCACCTGCCTGACAGGAGGAGGTTCTGCCCGACGGGATGGGCACCTGCCCGACGGGAGGAGGTTCTGCCCGACGGGATGGGCACCTGCCCGACGGAGGAGGTTCTGCCCGACGGGATGTGCAGGAGGTCCTGCCCGACGGGATGGGCACCTGCCCGACGGGAGGAGGTTCTGCCCGACGGGAGAAGGTTCTGCCCGACGGGATGGGCACCTGCCCGACGGAGGAGGTTCTGCCCGACGGGATGGGCACCTGCCCGACGGGAGGAGGTTCCTGCCCAACGAGTCCCTTCTCATCAGTGTGGTCCAATTGGGCCCAACCTCAGTGGGATTTTGGGCCTTCTCGATTGTGGGCTAAGCCTCGGCCCAGTCCAGAACACTTTCTATTCTCTTTTTTAAGCAAATTTTACTTTTTAGGTTCATTGAATAAATGATATATTTGAATTATATATAGACTAGATATATCAATTATTTAATGAACTTAAAAAGGAAAATTTTCTTATAAGAGAATGGAGAGAGTATGTTTATTAGGCAGCATTCATTTTTTTTAAATCACATATAACCACGTCCAAAATTAACAAATGCTGTGATATGTTAAGAGTGACACGCGTCGAATCCCAACACGTACAATTTTATGTTTTTTTGTTAGAGGAAATAACAAAAAAATTCTCCACGGTTCGTTTAACATACGTTGTGAAATATATGATCTATATAAGCTAACTTAATTTGCTTCAGAATAGACTACATTAAGAGTTAAACTCTAACTTATCTCATCTTATCCTAATCTCTCAAAACTCCATTAGATCTTTACAAAACTTGAACATAACTTCTTCAACTAGTATGAATCAAGGAAAGACGTCACAAAACAAGTAACAAACTCATATATTTGCCTTCATTTTCAACAAATCTTTTCAAGGAAAGGTACGCACATGAAATATTTTATGAGTTATGATATCATGTTGTTGTTGTTCAAAATATTAGTCTCATTTTAAAGATATGATGATTAATTTTGAATCTTGGCAGAACTTTCAGGTCAATGGAAAGTACATTACTAGCATTATGTATAGGTCCTTGTGAGGGGATAAACCTAAAGTAGATTCGAGAACCTTATTTTATGGAAACCTTGCTAGGCCTAGATCAATATTTACTTTGTGGATGGCTTTCCAGAATCGTCTTATGACCAAAGATAGAATGTGTAATCATGGGATGGATACTAATGGGTTGTGTGTATTCTGTCAATTGTAGGAAAGTTGCCAGCATGCGTTCTTCGAGTGTGCTTGTACTAAGAAGGTTTGGAAGAAAGTTCTGGATGATTTTAGGGTGGATCATAATCCTGATGGATGGAATACTGAGTTGCAGTGGATCCTTCATACAACCTGTGGCAAAGGGAGCTAGATCAAAATTATAAAAATGGCCATAGTAAATAACGTGTACCACGTGTAGAACATTAGAAATAAGATTGTTTTTTAAAATTTTAATAGAGATGCGTTGAATAGTAGACACATTAGAGAAATCATGCTTCTGAAAATTGAAGAGAATGGGAAGTTGATAGACTATTGTAATAGGGCTTAAGTTGGTTTTCTTGTCTTCTTGTTTATTTGAGTCGCCTTATGGCCTGGATCATTGGGACCGGCATGTGTTTTTTTTGTTTTTTGGCAATAATAATTTTCCTTATTCCAAAAACAAAAATGTTAGTCTGATTTTTCTTGTTCAAAAGCTACGTCAAACATTTGTCTTCATCCAACATATGGTTTATTGTTTCATTGTTGTTAAGATGAGATTATATGTTTTACATGATTTGTTTTTGTTGAGATAAGTAAAGTGTTGAAGTTATTGTTGAGGTATGTTGTCGTTTTGTTTAAGTAATTTGTTATTTATGTTAAGATAAGTTATGTCTTTGTTGACAAATGTTGTTTGTTTTATTGTAGATGTTTTTTTATTAGGTATGTTGATGTTTTGTTGAGGTATGTTGTTGTTTTGTTAAGGTAAGTTTATATTTTTGTTTATAAAAATTGTCGTTTGTGTTATTTTAGATGTTTTTTTAGATATGTTAATGTTTTTGTCGTTATATGTTGTTTTTTATTAAGATAAGTTGTTGCATTTTGTTGATAAATATTGTTATTTGTTTTAGTTTAGATGTTTTTGTTGAAGTATGTTGATGTTTTTATTGAGATATGTTGATAAACGTTATCGTTGAGGTATATTTGATCATTTTTGTTATTTGTGTTATTGTATGATGTGTTTGTATAGGTATCCTATTATGTATGTTATTGTTGTACATTACAGTTATTACTTCGTTCATCGAATATGCCATAGAAGATTATTTTATTATATTGTATGTGGTTTGAATGTTTTATCAATCCCTCATTAAATATATAAACCTTTCAAATTTAATTAGAAAATTATAATAGGAACAATTAAGTTATTTTAGAAAACAACTTACGTTGATCAATGCTTTACGAGCTTTCTTTAACCCATTATTCGTATCTCTCTCTTTGACGGTTAAAATTTGGTTTAATGTTTATAGTTCTTCAATCAACACTTTTTTTTTACTTGTTCATTCTACAAATTTATTAACACTTTGCATAATGAACTAGTAAAGAAAAAAATGTTGGTTGAAGAATTACAATCATTGAACCAAATTCTAACTATTAAAGAGCACGATATGGATAATGAGTTGTAAAAAGCTAAAAAAAATATTGATTATTGTAACTTATTATTCTAATGTAACTCAATTTGTCATATTATTAGTTCTAAATCTGATTGAAATGTTATATGCTTATTGAGCAGTTTATGAAATAAGCATTCTACATAAGTTATAATAAACTCAAGCAAACATATCACAACAGTTGAAAGCTATAGCCTGCCGCTACTCGAAAAATGCATCGCGCAACGACGGGGAGGCGAAAAGAAAGGACAAAAGAGTCGCCACCGAACTTTATTTATCCCATGGGGGAAAGGAAAATATCGAGAAAACCTTAAGAAAAGAATGGATAAGATGGTCTCGCAACCAAGAATGGGTTCGGAAGCCGGTTATGTGAGGGGAAGGTATTAGCACCCCTCGCATCCATCGTACTCGATGGGAACCTTTTGTTTGTCTATGTGTGAATTTATTTGCTTAAATATTATGCTATAAGAAGTGTTCCAAAAGATGGGTAGAAAAGGGTTAGAAATAGAAGAAAGAGAAGTAACGAGGGAAGAAGAGAGAAAGAACAGACTCGGTAGGACTTCGCGGTCCTAGGCCTACGTATTCTCAATAGATATGAGAAAATCAGAGTCGGCGTAGTTCGGGGAACTACAGGTATAGGGGGGATGGTGCTCGCCAAGACATCGCCGTCTTGTGCCTACGTATTCTCATCTGGTATGAGAAATCAGAGCAGCCGTAGTTCGGCCAACTACGGGTGAAAGGTGAAAAAGGGAGCTCGCCAAGACATCGCCGTCTTGTGCCTACGTATTCTCATCTGGCGTGAGAAATCAGAGCAAACGTAGTTCGTGCCTACGGTGTAGATAACCGGTGTGTTTTGTGGATGATGTTATCGTACGCGTTCTAGCAGTTTAGGTGTTTTGCTGCTCGCTCGTTTGGAGACTTATGCGTACCTGTTTGCGGTAGAACGGACGTAACATATCCTTTGGGAGACTGGTTTTCGCCATGCGAGGCAAGGTGTCACGTTTGATTGATGAGATTGTTTTTTGGGGGCGAGATAGGTCATCGGATAATAACCCCTACGGGTAGTACCCAATTCATTGTCTCAAAGTTTTTGTTATAAAAAGGTGTGGCGAACGAGGCGTCTTCGTATTGAAAGACGAGCGTCGAAACCACCCTCACTACAGTGGGCATCCCAATGCTCGGAGAAGAAGAGGTCTACACCCAATCCTGTCTCTTTAATTCAATACAAGGGGAACTTCGTTCTCTTATTAAAGATGTTTTTGGTTTTGAATGGTAAGTGCTTTGCGACAGAGAACCCTACGGTAAACGTCAGCACTCGGGATAGGAGAAGGCCTACGCCTAACCACTCCACGACCATTCAAGTTTTTGTTGTAAAAAGAAGTTTGAAATGCACTCGGTGCGGGACCGAGGTTTTTAGGTGACAAGGGTTACGGGATGAAGTTAAAGAGGGAGAGGTGGTGGATGGAGGCGTGTCTTCGTATTGAAAGACGAATATCGAGACCACCCTCACTACAGTGGGCATCCCAACATTCGGAGAGGAAGAGGTCTACACCCAATCCTCTCTCTTTAATTCAATACAAAGAGAAATGATTCCTTATTGAAGGGGTTTGAAAATGCGCTCGGTACGGGACCGAGGTTTTAGGAGGGAAGGTTTGAAAAGTTACTCGGTGCGGGACCGAGGTTTTTAGGAGGAGAGAGAATGTCGTCTTCGTATTGAAAGACGAGTATTGAAACCACCCACACTACAGTGAGCATCTCGACACTCGGAGAAGAAGAGGTCTACACCCAATCCTCTCTTTTTAATTCAATACGAATAATTATTTGTTTATTGAAAAGATTTGATAACCTGCCAAAGAGATGAGATAAATTCGAATATATATAGGAAATGGATAATATACAAGATATATAATCAACAGTCCACCAATTTAGATTTTACGGTTTCGATATTTGTTAAGTGTTTTAAATAATGTACAAGTGTTGAATATTTACAAGATAATAATAATATACAGATATAATATGTACAAGAATATAAATGACTGAAAAATAAAGCAGTTGATATTTGACAGAAAATTAAAGCAATTGTATATTTGACAGAAAGTAAAGGTTAGTGGTTAGTTAGTCGTCAATTGGTTAGTGGACTGAATCGGGACTCGAAAGAATGGGATCTCGTCTTAACCACAAACAAAATTTTGATTAATCGAAGGTAGCCTATCGCGATCCCAAAGTAAGGAAGATGACCCCGATGGTCATCCCCCATAGATTTGAAATCGGGAAGGTTATCAACTTCGAAAATTTGACGCTTGCGGATAAAAAGACTTCATCGATCCACAAGTCAAAAATAAAATCGAATCGGAATAAAAAATAAGAAAGAAAAGAGGTGGTCTCAGATCCTTTGTTTCACGTCAATAATTTGACGGTTAAACGATGGAAATGTCGTCATCGACCAAAAAGGCGAAAAATGCCCCATAACAAATAAAAAATAAAATCCAACTTCTAAAATGAAATGAATAACAATAAAAATTTTAAATATTAAACTAAATTACAAACTATCTAATATAAAGTATATAATATATAAAAAAAAATCTAAGAAAATAATAATATAAGCTATACAATAATAATAATAATAATAATGTATTTACAAAAAAGAAAATCAAAACAAAAATATATAAAATACATAACCTAAACAGACTGTTTATAAAAGATAATAATAATTACAATATATTTACAAAGTTTATATATACAAAATATATTACAATTATTAAAAATTATTCACACAATATTAACAAATTCTTTTTGAAAAAAAAACTAAAATATTCTTTAAAAAAAAGAAACAGGATGGTTTTAAAACAGAAACGACAGTGTGTGTGTGTGATGTTCACGTATGGGCTTCAGCCTAAAAATCAACACAAAAATAACAAGGGCAAAACGAAAGAAAAGAAAGGGGTTTTATTCTCTTAAATCCCTCGTTGCCTCTCTCATTCTCAACTCAACGTTAACTTCTTCTCATCATCTCTTCCGTCTTTCTCTCATATCAAAGTTCTCTAACCAAATTCTTTCCTTCTCTATTTCACACATCTCAGATCTCTCTCCAACTTCTGTTAAGGCGTGGTATGTGTGTCAATGGAAATAGGTTTGGTGAGGTTGAGTGAGAATCGGAAATGGAAGTTGGATTTGGGTTGTATTTTGGGTGTTTGCCAAATCTGGGTTTGCTCTGTTTGTTGTTGGTTGAAGGTTCGGTGATGAAAGACGTGAAGGAGTTGGGTGTTTCGCGGATGAGAAATGGAGGTGAAGGTTTTGGATAAGGGGTTAACGGTTCGCGAAGACGAAGTTTGAGAGGTTTTTGTGGTTGTCTGGGTTTAAGGTTGGAAACGGAAGAAGGCGAATTTCCGGCAATAGGTTGAAGCGAGAATGGTTTGAAAGTTTGTTTGAGTTTTTTGGGGGATTTGTGATTTACGGTTCGAACTGGGTTTGTCGTTCTGTTGAGTAAGTGGTAGTTTCGATGGAGTGGGTTTTGAATCTGGAGATTTGCAGATGGTTTTCGAGCGTGTTCATGTGTTACGGCAGATGGTTCATGGTGGATGTTTGGAGTTTCTATTGATGAAGGTAAGTGGTTTACTTGAAGAACGTTAATGGAGGGATGGTTGTTTTAGAAGTGATGATTCTGATAGTTGGAAAGGAGAAGAACAAGTTCTGTGTTTTTTGTTGAAAAAAAATGGAAAGAGATGCTGAAAGCACCGTAGTGGCGGTAGGGTTGTTTAGGGTTTGGAGGCTGCAGAAATTAGGGTTGGTGTCTTCCGGAAGGAGAAGGTGAATAGGAGAAGCATATATAGGACGTTGACACATGGCAAGACTAGTGATTAGAGATTAATTATGATTTTAAAACAAAGACAATGAAAATGCTGATTAATTAAAAAGAAAATTGCACTAAACAAATGGTTAAATACTAACTATTAACTAATTAATAAACTAACCTAATAAAATTCTACGTACTCAAAATAATTCCAATTGAAAAACTAATGACTAATAAATCTATAATTTAATAAATCTTAATTAAAACTAATCTAATAATAAAAATTAATTCTAATAACTCTAATAAAATTCTATAATAAAATAAAATTCTATTTAGCTCCTAATAATAAAAATACACTAAAAATTATATTTAACCTAAAAGTTATTTCTAAACTATATAATTAAACCTATTTTAAACTCTATTAGATTAATCTAAATGAATAAATAAAAAAATCTAATTAATTTTAAACTAATTCCTAATAACAAATCTAAAATTACTAACATAATTCTAAAATCCTAAAATATCTCTAAAATTACTAACTTAATTCTAAAATCCTAAAATATCTCTAAAATTACTAACTTAAATCTAAAATCCTAAAATATCTCTAAAAATACTAACTTAAATTTAAAATCCTAAAATAATTCTAAAATTAAATCAAATCTAATTAATTCTAAAATTCTAATTTAATAATACTAATAATTACCCATTAATTCTAAAACTAAATTCTAATTAATTTTAAAACTAAAGAACTAGCTAAATAATAAAACTAAAAAATAATATCTATTGATTCTAATAACTAATCTAAATTAATAATTAAAAATATTTCTAAACAAATAAATAAATAAAACTTATTTAAAACCTAACTTCTATTTTCTATCTAAAACAAAATAATAAAATCCTATATTAAATTCTATTTATCTATTAAAATAAAATGAAATCTATTCTAAAAACAAATAAAATTCTATTCTATTTCAAAATAACCTATTCTAAAAGCCTATTAAAATCCTAATAATATAACTCTAAGAAAAAACTTTAATCTAAGCTAATAAGTAAATAAATAAATAAATAACTACA
Source organism: Lathyrus sativus (assembly GCA_963859935.3). Classification (NCBI taxonomy): domain Eukaryota; kingdom Viridiplantae; phylum Streptophyta; class Magnoliopsida; order Fabales; family Fabaceae; genus Lathyrus; species Lathyrus sativus. Next base: position 670,497,333 of record OZ012738.1, read on the forward strand.
ATAAAACTAACAATAAAAATCTATTTCTATTCTAAATACATAAAAAACTATTTCTAATAAAAATTCTAACTAAATTAAAAAATCTATTTAAAAACTATTAAAATAAAATCTATTCTAAAGAAATAAATAAATAACTATTCTAAATAATTAAATAAAGCAAAAATAATAAATAAATGCAAAATGCAATGGAAAAACGGGCGAGCACCGAAATGCGCCTATATTATCGACATGGATTGAATTATCACGAGGAAAACGACTTTCGCTCGATTTTGACACTGAACTTCTCGTTTGAATTATTTGAATTGCCTGAAACGCAAGCAAAACGGCTAAAATCCTGATAAATTCAATCCGGCCGATAACACGGGCAAAATGAAACCCAAATGATATGCAGATAAAAACGAAACAAAAGCTAGTCAAAGCTAGAAAATGGGTGGGCAAATTTTAGGGTGCAACATAGCCCCTATTCAAACGACTTGGACCAGAAGGGATGAAAAGTAACCGCTTTCAGACATTCATGGTAGAAGGTGATTGAATACAAAAAGAACCCGAAAATTTGTCAACCGTAAAAAGAAACCTCTGTCATCACCGTCAATCATCAATATCTAGTAAAAACACCTGACTTCGCCGTCAAAACTCATCATCAAATTTGTAAAACATCTGACTTCGTTGTCAAAATTCCACATAAAACTGGTGAAACACCTGACCTCGCCGTCAGTCCTCAAAATCATCTGACTTCGCCGTCAATTCCCTACATGATCTGACTTCGTCGTCAACTCTCTAAAAACGATCTGACTTCGCCGTCAACTCTCAACATCGTCTGATGATAGACACAATATCCAAAATCACATCGTCTACTGATAGACGGGAGGAAAACGTTATATCCAAAACAACCCACATCGTCCAATGATAGACGGAGAGAAACATCATGTCCAAATCTCACATCATCTAATAATAGACGAGAGGAAAATATATCCAAATCTCGCACCGTCTAATGATAGACGAGAGGAAAATCATATCCAAATCTCGCATCGTCTAATGATAGACGAGAGGAATCACCACACTCACATTATCTGAGGGTGAACAGGAACAAATCCAATACTCACATCGTCTAATGATAGACGGAAAGACACCATCCCGAAGGTTCACATTGTCTAAAGATAGACAGAAAGAGAAAAAAAATCCATGTCAACGAACTTCAAAACCACCTATCAAATTTCAGAATCCTTTCGTTCATAGGAGTTGATGGAAAGATATCTTCAAAGGGGACACATCATTAATAAGAACTGACAGGAAGAAAACCACCTCCTAAGAGCCATGTCGTCAATAAGAATCGACAACTAGGAAAACCGAACATTCTTCAAAGAGCCTCGACGTCAATAAGAATCGACAGTCGGGAAAAACCCCTCTTGAAATGTCACCTCAACCAATAAACAGAAAGAAAGCCAATATCTGAAAGATCGCCTTGAAACCTCGCATCGTCTAAAGATAGACGGAGAGAAAAACATGTCCAAACTCACGACGTCTAAAGATAGACGGAGAAGACCATACCGAAGGTCAGATCAACATGCACTTGATCTTATCACATTGTCTAAAGATAGACAGTAAGGAAACTTGTCCGAAGAACCACATCGTCTAAAGATAGACGGAAAGAAAACCATACTCAAACTCCCAACGTCTAAAGATAGACGGAGAAAAACCTAACTCACGGCGTCTAATGATAGACGGAGAAAAACCTTTCCGAAGGCCAAATCAACATGCACTTGATCTTATCACCTTGTCTAAAGATAGACAGGAAGAAAACTTGTCCGAAGAACCACATCGTCTAAAGATAGACGGAAAGAAAACCATACTCAAACTCCCAACGTCTAAAGATAGACGGAGAAAATACCTTTCCGAAGGCCAGATCAACATGCACTTGATCTTATCACCTTGTCTAAAGATAGACAGGAAGAAAACTTGTCTGAAGAACCACATCGTCTAAAGATAGACGGAAAGAAAATCATACTCATGACGTCTAATGATAGACGGAGAAAATACTTGTTGGGGAAACACATCGTCAATAGGAACTGACGGAAAGAAAAATTGCTCGGGAATGTCATCATCAGAAGATTGATGGACAAAATCATAACCGTCATATGATCTGAAATTCGAGTAAACCGACAAGTTGTCTGAACAAAGCTGCTGGATAAATGCCCCTGAACTGATTATAGAGTGATTCACGTTGCCACAGAAGGCTAGCAAAAACTGGCTTATGCTTCGCATGCACATGCACATGTTTGAGAATGGCGCAATGCTCCATATGAAATGGAAATGCTACGCGTTTGAGGATGAAATACAAAGATGATGCAAATATGATGATAACTATATGCAAAAAATGCAGATGCAGGCTCGGGCTGCTGGGGGAAAGCTGGATGTGAAAAAACCACTCCAGCAAAATAAATGCTGAAGAGGTGAAGCCAACTCTGCTAGGAATAAACAGATGTGCCAAGTATGATTGGACTCTCCTGGGGATGGCTTACACATGCCAATGATGATTGGGCTTTTGCTGGGGAAGACAGGTGAAGGGTTACGACTTCCTGACATTCATCTTGAACCTGAAGATTTACTGCACCTGCTTGAATAGCTCTGAGTAGCTCTGAAGACATGGAGAGGAAAAGTTCCCTTATTTCCAAACTTGTCCCAGCCTGTGGGATATCTGTGTAAATCTTCCTCGAAAGGAACCTGAAGTTCTGTACTCTGCTGGTTTGATATGAACTGCCTCAGCGTCATGAACCTTAGAGAGGTGCTTCCGATTAGCTGCCTTCTGGGTAAGGATAATATCTGTGCTCTTGGGGTGACCTGCCCCAACTTTGAAATGATTTGCTCCTGATTGGCTGATTTGCAGAGAAATGCCCCTGGCTGTCTTCGAGAGATTTATCGAATCTCGACCTGATTGCCCCAGATTAACTGATCTTCGGATGGCTGGTTCCTTTGATGATCATTTGATACGGCTTGCCCCTGCTCAACGGAGTATTCAAGCGTTCTGCATCTTACCGATCAAACTTTCCACTGTAGAAACTTTCCTGCTGTCAAGTACTTACTCGCAAGTAAAACAAATTGTTTTGCAAATGATAATATCAATGCAATGCATATGACAGTTTTGAAATCCAAGTCTGTTCACTAGAAAAAAGTTGTGACATATAGTGAACGAATCACTTATCAGAATGTCAATATCAATACCCATAGGGTAAGAAAAATCCTTTTTAGGAGTCAGTTTTCAACGCGATCTTTACCGAAGTATGCTTTCGAAACAACCGGGCTTCAATTAGGACTTTTGAAGGTTGTAACTTGGTTAGGTTCACGGTTTGAAAGAAAGGATGTAAGGCTCAAAGTTATGTTTAACCCACCCACTCTCCTTGATGTTCTCCAATCCTACGTTCAGCTAATTCGACCTTAGCGTTCACCTTTCAAAGGTTAAACGACAAGAATGATGATTCGGGAAACCACAAGTTTTCGGAGTGACAGTCACTCGTTCTTCGTCTTTGGTGCCTGGAGTCACACGACTTGTTTGTCATCATTATTCACTCCCTATTTTTCTGGACTGACTCTTTCGAGTATATCCTCTAATCTCAAAGTCCAGCGGGATGCCCTTATTTTTGCCTAAGCCACCTGTTTTCAAGTTATCGACTTAGCGGGCTTCTGTTTTTTTTTCTTTTCTTTTTTCGGAACAAATCATGTGACACCAGCTGGTCTGACTTGTTGAAGGGATTGTGACTGTCTCACTTCTCGGCTTTTTAGGTACGACCTCTACGGGTGTGATTGATCCTCGAACGGGGGAACACTCCTTCTGTAATCTGGATGCTCGGTCAAATTAACTGACATCTACCCTGCCCTAGGTTAAGATTGAGGGTTTTTCATTTTCAGAAAGAAACTCCTACTACTAGGCTCAAAGGGGTTGACAAGGGATTAACATCCTTATATCTCCGGTGTTTAGGAATTTGAAACAATGCCTGTACATCATCAGCAGAGATTTTATTCAAAAGCATACATTCGGAAGCTTGCGCGTCTTTCAATTTCGTCATCCTCCCTCAAGGAATTCCGCTTAAACAAGCGTTTGACATTATTGAAAAAGCAATATTGAGTGAACACGAATGGATTTAATCAAAACATGCATATTCATTTCATTATCATTATCAATCGAAAACAAACACGTCTTACAAATGAAATTTGCAAATAAGTTCACACTTAAACAGAAAAGAAACTACAAATGCAAAGGAATAACATGATAGAAAGATTGCCAGCTTCGGGGAACTGGGCTTTCATTCTTGACTTGCTGCTGAACCAGCCATCTTTAGAATTGCTCATCGAAATCCGTCTGATACTCTTCTGAACATATGCTCTCGGTGAATCCCTCCATGACATTAGTTGCCGAACCCATATGACTTGACGAAGGAAGATCGTTGATCTGAATACCCTGAGGCGTGATTGAAAACCTGTTGGAGTCCAGCAGAGTCTGAACCTGACTTCTAAGCACCTTACAGTCTTCAGTTGAATGCCCTTGTGCCCCAACATGGTACTCACAACGGGCGTTGACATCAGAATCTGAAGGATGTGGAGAAGTCTCTGGATCAGTTTTCTTCGGCATTATCAAACCACCTCTGATCAAGTCTGGCAATATCTGACTGTACGACAACGGCAACTGAGTGAAATGTCTCTCTGGCTTCCTTGGTCTTCGTCGGGCGTGCTGACGTTGCTGATGACGGTATGAATGTTGACTCTGTAGGGAAGCGGATATCTGATACGCAGACCTAACAGGTTGCTGACTCTGAATACTTGAAACGTCTGAAAACTGAATCTGAGGTAATGGAGATTCTGGGATAGCATTACTTTCTTTCTCCCATTCCTCTTTAGAGCTGACAACTGATTCACTTTCATAAACTGAGGTATCTGAGATGTCTCGAATCTTTCCACTCTTGATTCCGCTCTCAATACGTTCTCCCGCTTTTACCAAGTCAGAAAAGTTCACTACCTTACTACCAATCATTCTATCATAGTATGGACCTTGTAAGGTATCCACGAACAGGTCACCCAATTCTCTGTCCAGAAGTGGTGGTTGAACACGAGCAGCTAGCTCTCTCCATCTCTGCACATACGCTCTAAAAGATTCATTGTCCGTCTGAGATAGTTCTTGCAACTGAATGCGACTCAGAGTCATGTCGAGGTTGTAATTGTACTGCTTCACAAAGGCATTGGCTAAATCTGACCATGATTTGATGCTGTTGCACCCTAATTTTTGACCTTAAAATTCCACCTCTTTTTGTGTTTTCTTTCGTTTTACCTTTCACTTTTATATGCAACTAACAAATGTGTGCAGGTGCGTAAATTTTGAAGGTTATGAACTCAAGAATATGTGAAGCGGAAGTTCGCGTCTTAAGTCATTTTTTTATGAAAGGATTTGTTACGAGCTCGGATACTCATGTTATCAAAGTAACCTCACAATTAAGGACCTCATGGAAAGATTCAGGCTCCGAACTCAAGCTTATATAGTCATCTTTGGCAACAAGGTTCAAGTTAATATTGGCACACGTTCCAACCGAGTGATGTTTTCAAAAGGCCATACTTTAATAAGTTGTTGCTTCACCATGGATAATCTATTCAATGCAAGCTCATCATTATACATTCAATTTATTAAGCATCTTTTCTCTCGTTCTTAAACGGTTATTGGTTTTGGAGAAACATGGATGATTCAAAGCTTGCAAGAATGGAATGCACCACCATCACCGATTAGTATGTTTCAATTAAAGTTGAGCACAATTTGGAGTTTAGTGACTTAAAACCATAGTCTGTACAAGAACATTCTCGAAGGATTACTTACAAAATTACAATTTTGAATGCTAGCAAGATAATTATGATTCTTGGGTCAAGGACACATACAAAAACGGAAATTCATACTAAATTGCTACAGACCAAATTTTTAAATTCAAACCCATCCCAATAGCTTTAAATGACGGAACAAGACTCAAAATATGTTCATACATCTATAACATAAGTCTAAGTCGGAACTTCACTGCAGAATTCAAAGCCAAATTTGTTACAATAATTTGTTACAATCCTATGCCAAAATTCAAAGCAAGCCATGTGATACCACCTACAATTTTGTACCTAGCATGGACTTAATACAACAGACATGTGAATGCTTAACAACCACATATAACTACTGCATTTACAGATGGTGAGAAACGAATCTGATACAACTACAAAGTTTAGTTGTTCTAGGCTACAAATATCTTTATGAAAGCCATGATGCAAGTGGACTTTAGCTCCCTCCTAAATTCGTTACGACCTCCGCCGATGACATTATTAAAACTCTACTAATGCGCCACAGGAGCACCCTTGGAGTTTACCAACCCATAACCTACATAATTGAACAACAGCATCATCAAATGCGACCACAACAATGACAACAACCGAGCCTGCTACAACCAAATCAGTTAGCTACCTTTCAGTAATCTGCTACACATCTGTCGATGATACAATCGTTTCTATCATCTAGCCTTTCACAGAATCAGCACTCCAGCCCAATCCAGGCTTCAAACTTTCTCCAACTACTTGGCAGCAACAAATGTCTGTCAGCAGCAAGCACCATTGACTCAACAGTCAATCCCGACTGCGCACTCCCGCCCTTAAGGATTCCTGCAACCAGTTAGAACAATTATCATCAATTGATTAACACAAAGTTTTTCCTAAGGGAAAAGGTGTAACAGCAGAGGCCATCACAATTGGCAAACGAAAAAGAAGGATTTGTTCAAGATATATTGTGGACTTGCAGTCACCTACATATTGCCCATGTTGGGAACCTATTACAAAAAAACACTTGGTCACTGTCATTAGCAATTCTGCAGAATCTGTCAGGCTTACCGAACTATCGCGAGCTTTCGCATTTTTGTGGAGTTGTCATTTGGAATTCGTTAAGACTTCAACAGCAGCCACCTTCATAAATCTGTTAAACCGTAAACAACCGTGCATCAGTACAACTGCTCATGATTAATGATGATTCACGAGGATTGGTTCTGGAAGAAGCCTTAGTATTGTTGCAATGGTTACGTCTACACAGGAAAAATGAGAATGATATGGAACAAGTTAAGAGGTGGACTGTTACTAAAGCAACGACGCAGCTACAGCTTCCCGCCTGTTATCTAATTATGATGAATTGGGAGAACCTACCAACAGAAGAAAATTTATGTCAAACATTTACTTTCAAAAAGAAATGGAGAAGGATTCACTTAAGCCAAAGTAAACATATCAGATGCCACGTGAAAGAATTGACAAGAATGTTTTTCTGTCCAAAACCATAAATGGAAATTCATCAATCATATTCAAATCCTATCGCCAATTAACACAAGAAAGGGTGGAGAGTTAATGACTTCCAAATGTGAACAACTTAAACAAGGAAAGTTTTCAAACATATGAATCACGATTTTGGCAAGAATCGAAAATTGAAAGCATAATTAAACAGAAAGCAACAGGTTTTTGTTTTCACGGCAATTACGCAATCAAACAGAAATTGAACTTTCCAATTTGATATTGACAAAGTCATAAACTCTTTCCAAAGCAAATTCTAAACATGTTCAGACGAATTCGGAAAGTATTCATAACGGTATTCATTCCGAAATCCAAGTTTGATTATAAAAGAAGAAGAATAGTTGAGAAGAAGGGGGCAGAAATCGACAACCACAAATATACGAAAAAACTCATAGCAGAAATACATAAACACCCACATGAAAAATCCCAAATGGTGAAAGTAACCTAAAGTTGAAAAAACGAGGAACTTATCTCGGAGCTTCATTGCCACAAATCCACTTTCAAACCCTCGCACCTTCATCCACGGGTCACCCGCCATTGGAACCTTCAAGCCTACCGCCGTTAATCGTTGAAGAACCCCTGCAAAACAAAATCCATTTCGGAACCGTGAGTATTTCCACTAATATCTTAACTCTGTTTGTTTTTTTGATTCATACAGGAAATAAAGGAGAAGAGGTTGTGAAGCGGAGAGAGACGAAATTAGAGAAGAAGAAAGAAGAGAGACGCGAGATCGAAGGAGAAAAGAAAATGAAGGAGCAGAAAGAGAGAAAAAGAAGGTCGAGAAAGCGATAGAAGGCGAGAGGGGATGAGAGATTGAGGACGGTGGATCGCGAGGAAGCCGACGCCGATTTGGGAAAAAGGGGAACCTAGGGTTCCATTCTCCGTTCCTTGTTTTTTTATTGTTTTGTTTGTTTATCTGTTAATTACACACCACTAAACACACATACCCCCCTAATCATCACCTTAATCTACCGATTAACCCACTTAACTCCAATTAAACCTTTTTTTTTTTAAAAAAAAAAGTCTGTTCTTAATTAACACAGTCATTTATTTGGTAATTTAATTAATTAATCCTTCTTTTTAATTTATTTGACTAATAATTAAATTCTTTTAAAAAAAAACCTTTAATTAATCATTTTATTAATATAACTATTTACTTAATAATTTAACTAATGGACTTTAATTAAACTTTTAACAACTATCAAACTTTTTAAAATTTATTCTATTCATCAAATTTTCTCTAAAAAACCTTGTCATATTTTAAAATAACTTTATACAATAAAATAAGTAAAAAAAAAAAAACTCAAACTACTTTATAATGTTTTATGATAATTATTAAAACCGTTCTTCTATAAAATTTAATCTTAATAGTAACTTTTTTACATAATAATGATAATAAAAAACTAAGCTCACATCCTTTTTTCCCTAAGGTAATTTCTCAAAAAAATTAATCTTTTTAACCGACTAAAATCTTAAAATCAAATCAATCCAAATCGATCCAACTCGTTTCAAAACAAATCCGACTAAAATTAACCAACGTCGCGTAAAATCAACTCCGATTAAAATTAACTCTCATCGTAATCAATCGTGCACACCACTTCACGACACATTTACACATCTGTACACTTAGCGCTTTCATGCGTACATATTGTTTATCTTTATCCACTTTATCTTATTCACAAGGCACACACTCACCTAGCGCTTTCATGCGTACTTGTATGATTTACTCTTACGCAATTTATTCTATTGCATTTACATTATCAATTTATCTACTCATACATTGCATCCGTCCAAAGGAAAAACCTACACATAATTCAACGTTGTGTGTAGTTGCACATCATATGCATCATGTTCCCCTCGATCCTTGATTCTTCAAGTTGATCGCTTAGGATAGGACCTACCCCATAGGAAGGACCTTGTCTTCATCTTTACAACATAGAAACAAAACAATCAACAATACAACTTTTACAAACACATTTAGAGAATAGATGTTAATCATCTTAAGTGAGATATAATCTCCACCCCACAACAATACAATCAAACATGTAGGGACTTTGCCTTAAGAGCGACAAAGGCATGCTTGGCGACCATCCGAGTATGTAAGACCTTTTCTTAAGATGATGCAAAGACCATTTCCTACAACCTTTCTCTTTTACATTTGTGGTGGTTATCTCTCCCTTAACATGAAGACTTATCTCTTCTCCTAAACCCAATCAAAACAACTACCCTAAACCCGTAGGAACTTTGACCACAGTCGAAGAGCTCCTCTAACCCTTTAGGGTGAACTACAAAATACTCTGATTCCACTCCCGTAAGGATATGTAGGCACAAGGTGCAATACCTTATCGAGTATACTTAGAAATAAACCACTAGGGTCTCTAATCCCTTAAGCAGATAAAACACTTAGCAATAAACAACATAAAACAAGAGGTTCCTGTAGAGTACTACAGAAACTTAGGATGCTAGTACCTTCCCTAAGTTTAACCAACCCCCGAACCTAAACAATCTAGCTTGCATTTGCATTGCATTGTGGGAATTTCGATCTTTATCCCTTCCTTTGGACAAATCAAAGTTCGGTTGCAAAACGAATTAAAGATTCAAACTAATCAATAGTTTGGTATCCGATTTTCACCGCGACAGAAATGGCGACTTCACTGGGGAATTCTCAGTGGGTCTCCCTATCTTGTTTTACTTCTTTACTTTTTATATTTGCTTATATTTGCTTATTTGTTCACTTGCTTATTTATTTGTATTCTTGGGTTGATACTCTTGAGTGGTGAGACAAAGTCCTACACTCGGACTTGAGTGAACTTAAGATAGGATAGTGATATGTTCAAAGAGGCTTATAGGGGGTGGAATCCCGACCAAGCTGACTTGAAAATCACGCTCAATTGAGGCCCTCTCGAAAATTGTATTGTTGAACGAGTCTTTAATCGTGAAAACATGCACTATATTCGATGCTAGAGCCTATGATATTGAGGACCGTAGTTACCTTAACCCCACTTTGGCCTTTATTAGGACGTAGTGCGGGACTATGAGGGGGTACCCCCGAAATAGTGCTACGCGATGCTACACTCAAAAGAAGTTCTCTTGAGAATATTATTAACCCTCGAGTACTTGGGAAGTTGGTAATATCCGAAAGATGGGCTAATGACTTTGGGAACCTCTTAGAACCTTGTTCTGCAGGTACAAACAACCTCTAGTCCATCATCCTTTTGGGAATGGGTATACCCTTGCTCCATGCTCGTTGCAAACCTAGGGTCTCCCTTTTGTCTGTTTATCTTTATGCATTTATGTGTGCTTGTTGCATCCATAAAGCCTCATATTGCATCAGTTTCATGGAATTCCTAGTTTATTTATAAACATTACAAAACCAACATAGATTACAAATAGAAAATATTTTTGAAATATTCTTTTAAGAGTCCTAGCTTGGATGACCTAAGGAAGTAAGGGGCATCAATTGAAGATTCAAGAAACTCCAAAGAACAAATACAAGAGACGTCCTTATCATTGAAGATCAATAGAAGGCTTCCCTTAACATGGGGGATCATTATAAGTTCAAAAGACTCTCATCATCATCAAAGATCCAAGTAAACAAGGGATCCATTTCTCATTTTCCAACAAGAGCAAAAGAAGGGATGGAGGATTTATTTTCCTCTATCCAACTACTCTTTAGACTTTGATCATGGGCGAGCTTACCTTCAAGGAGATCCAAGTGGAGGAACAAATCAACAAACAAGATGAAGGACTTCCTTAGGGCTTTATTTAGCTTTTATTTAGCTATTATGTTGGGACTCTTATAAGAATATTCACTTGTAATCCAAATAATTTTACTTGGTAACTATGTAATGTTTATAAAGAACTTGAGTTCCATGAAACCTATCATCCTTACATTCTTGCATTAGCATTATGCATTCTCGCATCATGCATCCAGCATTTACATGTACATGAGTCTCTTCTCCTCTATGTCCTCATTCAGTTTTCCGTCTTTGTCTGTCAGTTGACACCTCGACCATCTGACCAAGCTTGAAGTATTATTGAAGGATAGTAAAGAGAATAAAGATATGGATTCCTCGGCCGGTTTCAGGGTTGTGACTAACCCGCTATTTGATCTTCCTTCTGACGACAATGTTCAACAAGTGGATGTTCCTACGCAACCTCATCCCGTGCAAGACAACTTGGTTGTTCAAGCTTCCCAGCCCATACAAAATGTACCTAATCTTCAGAATGTTCGTACTAAGATGAAGGCGGATGTAATGGAGAAAGAACTTCAGGATTTCAAAGAACAATTAAAGATGACAAAAGGAGCTGATACATATGATTTTAATGCTCGTGACTCATGTCTAGTTCCAGGTGTGATTATTCCTCCAAAGTTTAAGATGCCTGTCTTTGAAGTGTACAAGGGTACTAGTTGTCCAAGAGATCATTTGACGATGTTCTGTCGGAAGATAGCTGCTTATGTTGACAACGACGAGTTGATGATTCATTGCTTTCAAGAGAGCTTATCTGGGGCATCCTTGATGTGGTATACGAAGCTACAAAGAAGTCGTATTCAGTCTTTTAAAGATTTAGCTGATGCTTTTATAAAGCAGTACAATTATAATTTGGACGCGGCTCCAGACAGTGATCAATTGATGGACATGAGTAAGAATGACGAGGAATCTTTCAAGGAATATGCCCAACGATGGAAAGAGTTAGCAGCCCAAGTTCAGCCACCGCTTCCCGAGAAAGATTTAAACAAGATGTTTCTAAGAACACTTCCAGACTCTTATTATGTTAGAATGGTAGGAGTTGTACCATTGGATTTCCCCAAGATTATAGAAGTTGGAGTAAACATCGAGAATGCACTCAAAAGTGGAAGAATTCAAGATGATTTGAATGACCAAACTGACGAAGAGATTTCAGTTGATGATTTCCAAGAGGAAGGAAATGTTGACGTCAATGCAATTCAGGACTCCCATCAGATCCTGTCAGATCCCGATCCAGTACCTCAACATCAATATGCAGCGCCTGCTCAGCGCGAGCAGCGACTACCTCATAAACGAAGATTGACTCCTCCAAATCAACATCAGAATCGACAAGTTCGAAGACGGTTTCAGAATCAAAAGACACCTCTGAATACTCCGAAAGAAGAAACTCGCTGGTTTGATCTTATCCCAATGACTTACCGTCAGCTATGGTCCTATTTTGCTAGAAACTCGTTAATGACTCCCAGAAAGACTAGAATCATGAAATCTCGTCCACCGTGGTTCGACTCAAATGCCAGCTGTGAATTTCATGATGGAATATTGGGGCATTCGATTGAAGAATGTAAAGTTTTCCAAGGGAAGGTTCAAGATATGATTGACAATGAAGAGCTGACTTTCAAAGGAGGAAACCCAGTCTTGAATGGAACGCCGTTATGATCAGCTGTTTATTTTGTCTGCTTATTAGCTCTTGTTATTTTCTTTGGTTAAAAGCATAATTAGCATGTGAGAACTTGTTTATTTTGAATAAGTAATGCAATAAATGTTTGTCTTGAGGAAACCCATTCGTTTCACTCTTTAAAAATGTTTTTATAATGCCAAAATCACCCGATTTCTTTCTCACTTTGGTGAAGAATTGGGAGGAGGATGATGAAGTAAAACGTAGGATCTCTCGAGGTATGCTTTCGAATAAAACCCTACTGATGATGTAAGGCATTGTTTCAAACCTCCTAAACACCAAAGACATAAGGAAGTTAATCCATTTTTAACTCCTTCAAACCTTGATTGAGGATCTGCTTTATTTCTCCCAAACCCTTTCCAACTTCATTTCTAAACCTGGGGGCAGGGAAATTTTCAGTCAGCTCGATTGAATACTTAAGTTTTCAAAAAAATTTGGGTGGGCACAAATAAGCTTTTGACCCTTATTCCTTTTGTTTTACAAAACGTAAACTAAACCTCGATATAACCCTTGAAAGTCCTAAATGAAGTAAGGTTTACTTCGAAAGCATACTCAATGAGACAACGTTTCCTGACTCCTATGAGCTATGCTCGACTATTTATATTGGCTTATAAATTAATTCATGTCCTAACTAGTGACTTTGTCACAAGTGGTCGTGATATCTCTTTTTCAAAAACTTCAAGACAGACACATATGTTGCATTAACAGTTTCAGGAATAACATTTCACGCGTGTTAATTCGGCCGGATATCATAGAAAATTACATACAAGCGTCATCATCAAGTGTATCCTGTTGGAATTCGAAGACTCTGCCAAAATGGGGCAAATTTGTTTCCAAATGGTCTGCTTAGATTTGACTTCACCTCTAGATCAAGATTGAAGACTCGCCATATCGTCGATCAGGGTCCGTTACGTCGAGATTCAGCGAATCTCTAAGAGTTTGAAAACAGTGGGACGCCTTGTTTTCTGTAAAATCCTCTTGGAATGACTTCTTCTCATGACTTGGGGCAATTGAGGCGCAAAGATTATCTTTCCCGCAATTACCTTGTTCTTCATGTCCCCAGTAAATTTTATTTTTGGTGGTCATGACAATTCTTCGATGAAACTTCTCGATGCAAGAACACCTAGTGATTTGCTCAACTTCACTTCCCCAATGAAGTAGATGCTATTTTAATCCTCAACGAATCTTCTCCAACTTCACCTTCCTCAGCGAAATGGACGTATTTTACTCCTCAATAGATCTTCTTGAACTTCATCACCCCAGTGAAGTGGTTGTTGCTGTACACCCTAGTGGATCTCTACAATGTTAATCTTCTCCAGCGAGGCAGATGTTTATTTCATCCCCGTGAAGTTTTTACGACATATTCAACAACCATGTTATCCGGCAAGATTAAGTTGTTATATCCCCGAATGGATTGATCTCTATAGAGGCTTGTGAAGCTCTGAAACAGGATTAAGATCCATATTTGTTTCTTCGTCTATCCCTAGTGATACTTCTATCTTTGAAGATTGGTCGGATGTTTGTTTCGAGATGCTTATTTCCATCTCTGTTCGCCTTTTTGTCTGTTCTGTCAGCATCAGCATACATATAGCATACAAGTAGATAGCATAACATTTGCATTTTGTGCATCCTTTGTATGTTTTACTCTATCTCTTCGATTGCGTTTACCCTTGGGTATTTGGGCGTGTCTTACTCCTTCCAAATAGAATTGTCCACCCTAAGCAGAAAAAAAAAGCGCAATATTTCTATTTTCCCCACGAAATTCGATCCTCGTGGAAGATGGTTGCTTTAGTATATTCCCATTCGAGTTCATACCTCAATGGTCGAGTCTTGCTTGACAGTTTCTCTTCAGTTATTTCCTGAATTGAACTTCGGTCCTTGACAATCACACTTTTTTCGGACATTTTTCCAACTGCTCAACATGGATCAAGTGTGCATTTACTTTGCACTGTTCTCCCCATAAATGGTCTTCATGAAGATAATTATTGAAGATGGATATTTCTCCAACAATATTACAAGACATCTTTCCAACAATCTACATCTGGTTTGCAAGTAACCTCTTTATTTGAGCAACCTCTTTATTTGAGCAACTCGTTTTGATCAAAACGACAAATGACAGTCTCCTCAAGGCAGTTTGTACATCCCCAATGGGTTATCAAGATTATCAACTCATGGCATCTCTCCGGAAATCCATCAGATTGGCTTATCGAAGACTTCACAGATGTTTCCTCTTTATTTGAGAAACGGTCACCTCAAGAAGCTTACATACTTACAACTACAACAAGATACTCTTAAGGAATCCATTCCCTAGTGAGTTCATTACACAAGCTTACTTCCTTCAAGCGACATCTCCCCGAAGAAATCGACGAAGTTTACCACAATAGTCTCTCTTTATTTGAGAAGACATACAATTCAACCGGCCCACATCTCTTCCGAAGATCCCCCGGTGAAGCTCAACAACTACAGTTACATCTACAATCTACAAATTTACAACCCCTCTTTGAAGACGCTCTCACGAGTTTCCATCATTTTGGGTAGGAACCGAGACCAGCTCATGGTTCCCATACCATGGAGCAAGGGGAAGTTCGACATCAGAAACCGAGACCAGCTCATGGTTCCCATACCATGGAGCAAGGGGAAGTTTGACATCAGAGACCGAGACCGGCTCATAGCATCCAGACTATGACGCTCGGGGAAGTTCTACATCTACAACAACAATTTACAACTACAGTCTACAACGACAATCACTCGAACATCTTTCATTTTCTGGTTAATCTTGACCGTAGATTCTCAGAAGACCTCGACAGTAGGTAGTACCATTTCATTTCCTGGTTAATCTCGGCAGTAGATTTCCAAAAGACTTCGTCAGAAGTATTTCTCCAACAGACTTCAACATAGAATCTCGGCAGTAGATTCCTTACAGATTTTTAACAGTACATACTTTAACAAAAGTATTCTCAATAACAGTTACAAGCCTTGACAATGAACTTCTCTTGCTGGTATCTTGGATCAACTACATTTTACATATACCGCAAATCCTTCAAGTGGATTTTCTTGCAAGCTTCTCCAGACACTTTGTGATTGTCAATCTGCCCCCCCGTGGAGTCTTGTTTTGTTCTTCCCGTATGTTGTGTCTATTTGCTCCCCTGTGACATCATTTCTTCACAGGACTCGTCTGTCTTGTATTCTCATATCATTTTCATATCATTTGCATTCGGTGGCTTCTTATGGCCAAAAATTCGTGCAATGTTTGTATTTAAGTCCCTCCTATCTCGTCGAGATGAAGATTTCAATCTCCATATCTCCGAACAGGAGTAACTTAAATAGGGGCATTTGTTGCACCCTAATTTTTGACCTTAAAATTCCACCTCTTTTTGTGTTTTCTTTCGTTTTACCTTTCACTTTTATATGCAACTAACAAATGTGTGCAGGTGCGTAAATTTTGAAGGTTATGAACTCAAGAATATATGAAGCGGAAGTTCGCGTCTTAAGTCATTTTTTTATGAAAGGATTTGTTACGAGCTCGGATACTCATGTTATCAAAGTAACCTCACAATTAAGGACCTCATGGAAAGATTCAGGCTCCGAACTCAAGCTTATATAGTCATCTTTGGCAACAAGGTTCAAGTTAATATTGGCACACGTTCCAACCGAGTGATGTTTTCAAAAGGCCATACTTTAATAAGTTGTTGCTTCACCATGGATAATCTATTCAATGCAAGCTCATCATTATACATTCAATTTATTAAGCATCTTTTCTCTCGTTCTTAAACGGTTATTGGTTTTGGAGAAACATGGATGATTCAAAGCTTGCAAGAATGGAATGCACCACCATCACCGATTAGTATGTTTCAATTAAAGTTGAGCACAATTTGGAGTTTAGTGACTTAAAACCATAGTCTGTACAAGAACATTCTCGAAGGATTACTTACAAAATTACAATTTTGAATGCTAGCAAGATAATTATGATTCTTGGGTCAAGGACACATACAAAAACGGAAATTCATACTAAATTGCTACAGACCAAATTTTTAAATTCAAACCCATCCCAATAGCTTTAAATGACGGAACAAGACTCAAAATATGTTCATACATCTATAACATAAGTCTAAGTCGGAACTTCACTGCAGAATTCAAAGCCAAATTTGTTACAATAATTTGTTACAATCCTATGCCAAAATTCAAAGCAAGCCATGTGATACCACCTACAATTTTGTACCTAGCATGGACTTAATACAACAGACATGTGAATGCTTAACAACCACATATAACTACTGCATTTACAGATGGTGAGAAACGAATCTGATACAACTACAAAGTTTAGTTGTTCTAGGCTACAAATATCTTTATGAAAGCCATGATGCAAGTGGACTTTAGCTCCCTCCTAAATTCGTTACGACCTCCGCCGATGACATTATTAAAACTCTACTAATGCGCCACAGGAGCACCCTTGGAGTTTACCAACCCATAACCTACATAATTGAACAACAGCATCATCAAATGCGACCACAACAATGACAACAACCGAGCCTGCTACAACCAAATCAGTTAGCTACCTTTCAGTAATCTGCTACACATCTGTCGATGATACAATCGTTTCTATCATCTAGCCTTTCACAGAATCAGCACTCCAGCCCAATCCAGGCTTCAAACTTTCTCCAACTACTTGGCAGCAACAAATGTCTGTCAGCAGCAAGCACCATTGACTCAACAGTCAATCCCGACTGCGCACTCCCGCCCTTAAGGATTCCTGCAACCAGTTAGAACAATTATCATCAATTGATTAACACAAAGTTTTTCCTAAGGGAAAAGGTGTAACAGCAGAGGTCATCACAATTGGCAAACGAAAAAGAAGGATTTGTTCAAGATATATTGCGGACTTGCAGTCACCTACATATTGCCCATGTTGGGAACCTATTACAAAAAAACACTTGGTCACTGTCATTAGCAATTCTGCAGAATCTGTCAGGCTTACCGAACTATCGCGAGCTTTCGCATTTTTGTGGAGTTGTCATTTGGAATTCGTTAAGACTTCAACAGCAGCCACCTTCATAAATCTGTTAAACCGTAAACAACCGTGCATCAGTACAACTGCTCATGATTAATGATGATTCACGAGGATTGGTTCTGGAAGAAGCCTTAGTATTGTTGCAATGGTTACGTCTACACAGGAAAAATGAGAATGATATGGAACAAGTTAAGAGGTGGACTGTTACTAAAGCAACGGCGCAGCTACAGCTTCCCGCCTGTTATCTAATTATGATGAATTGGGAGAACCTACCAACAGAAGAAAATTTATGTCAAACATTTACTTTCAAAAAGAAATGGAGAAGGATTCACTTAAGCCAAAGTAAACATATCAGATGCCACGTGAAAGAATTGACAAGAATGTTTTTCTGTCCAAAACCATAAATGGAAATTCATCAATCATATTCAAATCCTATCGCCAATTAACACAAGAAAGGGTGGAGAGTTAATGACTTCCAAATGTGAACAACTTAAACAAGGAAAGTTTTCAAACATATGAATCACGATTTTGGCAAGAATCGAAAATTGAAAGCATAATTAAACAGAAAGCAACAGGTTTTTGTTTTCACGGCAATTACGCAATCAAACAGAAATTGAACTTTCCAATTTGATATTGACAAAGTCATAAACTCTTTCCAAAGCAAATTCTAAACATGTTCAGACGAATTCGGAAAGTATTCATAACGGTATTCATTCCGAAATCCAAGTTTGATTATAAAAGAAGAAGAATAGTTGAGAAGAAGGGGGCAGAAATCGACAACCACAAATATACGAAAAAACTCATAGCAGAAATACATAAACACCCACATGAAAAATCCCAAATGGTGAAAGTAACCTAAAGTTGAAAAAACGAGGAACTTATCTCGGAGCTTCATTGCCACAAATCCACTTTCAAACCCTCGCACCTTCATCCACGGGTCACCCGCCATTGGAACCTTCAAGCCTACCGCCGTTAATCGTTGAAGAACCCCTGCAAAACAAAATCCATTTCGGAACCGTGAGTATTTCCACTAATATCTTAACTCTGTTTGTTTTTTTGATTCATACAGGAAATAAAGGAGAAGAGGTTGTGAAGCGGAGAGAGACGAAATTAGAGAAGAAGAAAGAAGAGAGACGCGAGATCGAAGGAGAAAAGAAAATGAAGGAGCAGAAAGAGAGAAAAAGAAGGTCGAGAAAGCGATAGAAGGCGAGAGGGGATGAGAGATTGAGGACGGTGGATCGCGAGGAAGCCGACGCCGATTTGGGAAAAAGGGGAACCTAGGGTTCCATTCTCCGTTCCTTGTTTTTTTATTGTTTTGTTTGTTTATCTGTTAATTACACACCACTAAACACACATACCCCCCTAATCATCACCTTAATCTACCGATTAACCCACTTAACTCCAATTAAACCTTTTTTTAAAAAAAAAAAAGTCTGTTCTTAATTAACACAGTCATTTATTTGGTAATTTAATTAATTAATCCTTCTTTTTAATTTATTTGACTAATAATTAAATTCTTTTAAAAAAAAAAACCTTTAATTAATCATTTTATTAATATAACTATTTACTTAATAATTTAACTAATGGACTTTAATTAAACTTTTAACAACTATCAAACTTTTTAAAATTTATTCTATTCATCAAATTTTCTCTAAAAAACCTTGTCATATTTTAAAATAACTTTATACAATAAAATAAGTAAAAAAAAAAAACTCAAACTACTTTATAATGTTTTATGATAATTATTAAAACCGTTCTTCTATAAAATTTAATCTTAATAGTAACTTTTTTACATAATAATGATAATAAAAAACTAAGCTCACATCCTTTTTTCCCTAAGGTAATTTCTCAAAAAAATTAATCTTTTTAACCGACTAAAATCTTAAAATCAAATCAATCCAAATCGATCCAACTCGTTTCAAAACAAATCCGACTAAAATTAACCAACGTCGCGTAAAATCAACTCCGATTAAAATTAACTCACATCGTAATCAATCGTGCACACCACTTCACGACACATTTACACATCTGTACACTTAGCGCTTTCATGCGTACATATTGTTTATCTTTATCCACTTTATCTTATTCACAAGGCACACACTCACCTAGCGCTTTCATGCGTACTTGTATGATTTACTCTTACGCAATTTATTCTATTGCATTTACATTATCAATTTATCTACTCATACATTGCATCCGTCCAAAGGAAAAACCTACACATAATTCAACGTTGTGTGTAGTTGCACATCATATGCATCATGTTCCCCTCGATCCTTGATTCTTCAAGTTGATCGCTTAGGATAGGACCTACCCCATAGGAAGGACCTTGTCTTCATCTTTACAACATAGAAACAAAACAATCAACAATACAACTTTTACAAACACATTTAGAGAATAGATGTTAATCATCTTAAGTGAGATATAATCTCCACCCCACAACAATACAATCAAACATGTAGGGACTTTGCCTTAAGAGCGACAAAGGCATGCTTGGCGACCATCCGAGTATGTAAGACCTTTTCTTAAGATGATGCAAAGACCATTTCCTACAACCTTTCTCTTTTACATTTGTGGTGGTTATCTCTCCCTTAACATGAAGACTTATCTCTTCTCCTAAACCCAATCAAAACAACTACCCTAAACCCGTAGGAACTTTGACCACAGTCGAAGAGCTCCTCTAACCCTTTAGGGTGAACTACAAAATACTCTGATTCCACTCCCGTAAGGATATGTAGGCACAAGGTGCAATACCTTATCGAGTATACTTAGAAATAAACCACTAGGGTCTCTAATCCCTTAAGCAGATAAAACACTTAGCAATAAACAACATAAAACAAGAGGTTCCTGTAGAGTACTACAGAAACTTAGGATGCTAGTACCTTCCCTAAGTTTAACCAACCCCCGAACCTAAACAATCTAGCTTGCATTTGCATTGCATTGTGGGAATTTCGATCTTTATCCCTTCCTTTGGACAAATCAAAGTTCGGTTGCAAAACGAATTAAAGATTCAAACTAATCAATAGTTTGGTATCCGATTTTCACCGCGACAGATGCAACTACTTTCCAACTGCATGTACCAACTCAGAGATGCCCCACTCAGACTGTCTTGGAAACAGTGAATCATAAGCTTGTCATTGTGGACATACGAAGTCATTCTTCTGCAAAACATCACCAAATGCTGCTTCGGACAACTATCTCCTTTGAACTTCTCAAAATTTGGCGTCTTAAACTTCGGAGGCATTACAAGGCCTGGCACCAAACACATGCTCGAAGCATTCAGATTAAGAGTATCTTGACTTATTAGGGCGTCAAGCTTTTCGTCCAACAGACGATATCTTCTCATAAACTCAACAGTCTGTGGGTCCTTAGGAGTGATCTTCGGAACAACCCTTTGGGAATCTGGCACAGAGAAGGTGAAGTTCTGATAGTCCGAGTCATGGATAGAAGATGAATCTCTATCTCTGACAATAGTATGCTCTTGATCTTCGACAGGAATCTGCACAGGCTGAGCTCGAGCAACTTTGTTCACTGGAGTCCTCTGAACATTGGTCTCTCCTCTTGTCATGGCTGTCATGGCCTCCATGAGCTGATCCAACTGATTCTTCATCATCTCAAACTCTGCCCTTGTAATAACCAAATTTTGCTCCTCTGAGTCCATGATCCTTCCAGAAGCTAACTCAAATACAATGTGAATGTCGGGGAATCAACTGCGGGTTGGACAAAAGACTGGTAAGCTCTCTATTATGGCTGAGGATGGACATGCAAAAATGAGATGCACATGAAATGCAATGCAAAATGATGATGCAACACACAAAGAATCAATAGTCACAAATTCTGCAAGACAAAACAACGAGATATCTCTCACCTCGGGTGGGCAATATATTGGTTTATAAGAGGGTATTCCAAAGGCTTTTAAACAAAGTCCCATGCACTAACCCTCAAAAGTTTTCCATCAGAACGACTACTCGTAAGACGGTAATCCCTTCAAAGGATGAACACAGAGTTATGTTTTAGGAACCTTCGGAATAAGGTTCTACAAAAGGTCCTCAGAGTCAAGGACTCCCAATTGGAAATAAAGACGTCGTTACGACTACACGTAAGACATCATTGTTCCAACGGGGTCTCATCTGAGCGGTGGAATTCAAACCAATTCAATGAGTCCTACGTCTCGCAAATCAAAAAGAAACCACCTCCTAATTTTAGTGTATACTCAAAAGCTCGGGTAGAAAGCTTTATCCTTACAACCCATCCCAATAAACCCAACAGGTAGAGAATAAAACACAAAATAAATTAAAGCAAAAAACAAAACACAAACACGACAAAAAAAATTAGGTTTGGCTAAGTTTCCCCAGCAGAGTCGCCAGCTGCCGCTACTCGAAAAATGCATCGCGCAACGACGGGGAGGCGAAAAGAAAGGACAGAAGAGTCGCCACCGAACTTTATTTATCCCATGGGGGAAAGGAAAATATCGAGAAAACCTTAAGAAAAGAATGGATAAGATGGTCTCGCAACCAAGAATGGGTTCGGAAGCCGGTTATGTGAGGGGAAGGTATTAGCACCCCTCGCATCCATCGTACTCGATGGGAACCTTTTGTTTGTCTATGTGTGAATTTATTTGCTTAAATATTATGCTATAAGAAGTGTTCCAAAAGATGGGTAGAAAAGGGTTAGAAATAGAAGAAAGAGAAGTAACGAGGGAAGAAGAGAGAAAGAACAGACTCGGTAGGACTTCGCGGTCCTAGGCCTACGTATTCTCAATAGATATGAGAAAATCAGAGTCGGCGTAGTTCGGGGAACTACAGGTATAGGGGGGATGGTGCTCGCCAAGACATCACCATCTTGTGCCTACGTATTCTCATCTGGTATGAGAAATCAGAGCAGCCGTAGTTCGGCCAACTACGGGTGAAAGGTGAAAAAGGGAGCTCGCCAAGACATCGCCGTCTTGTGCCTACGTATTCTCATCTGGCGTGAGAAATCAGAGCAAACGTAGTTCGTGCCTACGGTGCAGATAACCGGTGTGTTTTGTGGATGATGTTATCGTACGCGTTCTAGCAGTTTAGGTGTTTTGCTGCTCGCTCGTTTGGAGACTTATGCGTACCTGTTTGCGGTAGAATGGACGTAACATATCCTTTGGGAGACTGGTTTTCGCCATGCGAGGCAAGGTGTCACGTTTGATTGATGAGATTGTTTTTTTGGGGCGAGATAGGTCATCGGATAATAACCCCTACGGGTAGTACCCAATTCATTGTCTCAAAGTTTTTGTTATAAAAAGGTGTGGCGAACGAGGCGTCTTCGTATTGAAAGACGAGCGTCGAAACCACCCTCACTACAGTGGGCATCCCAATGCTCGGAGAAGAAGAGGTCTACACCCAATCCTCTCTCTTTAATTCAATACAAGGGGAATTTCGTTCTCTTATTAAAGATGTTTTTGGTTTTGAATGGTAAGTGCTTTGCGACAGAGAACCCTACGGTAAACGTCAGCACTCGGGATAGGAGAAGGCCTACGCCTAACCACTCCACGACCATTCAAGTTTTTGTTGTAAAAAGAAGTTTGAAATGCACTCGGTGCGGGACCGAGGTTTTTAGGTGACAAGGGTTACGGGATGAAGTTAAAGAGGGAGAGGTGGTGTGGAGGCGTGTCTTCGTATTGAAAGACGAATATCGAGACCACCCTCACTACAGTGGGCATCCCAACATTCGGAGAGGAAGAGGTCTACACCCAATCCTCTCTCTTTAATTCAATACAAAGAGAAATGATTCCTTATTGAAGGGGTTTGAAAATGCGCTCGGTACGGGACCGAGGTTTTAGGAGGGAAGGTTTGAAAAGTTACTCGGTGCGGGACCGAGGTTTTTAGGAGGAGAGAGAATGTCGTCTTCGTATTGAAAGACGAGTATTGAAACCACCCACACTACAGTGAGCATCTCGACACTCGGAGAAGAAGAGGTCTACACCCAATCCTCTCTTTTTAATTCAATACGAATAATTATTTGTTTATTGAAAAGATTTGATAACCTGCCAAAGAGATGAGATAAATTCGAATATATACAGGAAATGGATAATATACAAGATATATAATCAACAGTCCACCAATTTAGATTTTACGGTTTCGATATTTGTTAAGTGTTTTAAATAATGTACAAGTGTTGAATATTTACAAGATAATAATAATATACAGATATAATATGTACAAGAATATAAATGACTGAAAAATAAAGCAGTTGATATTTGACAGAAAATTAAAGCAATTGTATATTTGACAGAAAGTAAAGGTTAGTGGTTAGTTAGTCGTCAATTGGTTAGTGGACTGAATCGGGACTCGAAAGAATGGGATCTCGTCTTAACCACAAACAAAATTTTGATTAATCGAAGGTAGCCTATCGCGATCCCAAAGTAAGGAAGATGACCCCGATGGTCATCCCCCATAGATTTGAAATCGGGAAGGTTATCAACTTCGAAAATTTGACGCTTGCGGATAAAAAGACTTCATCGATCCACAAGTCAAAAATAAAATCGAATCGGAATAAAAAATAAGAAAGAAAAGAGGTGGTCTCAGATCCTTTGTTTCACGTCAATAATTTGACGGTTAAACGATGAAAATGTCGTCATCGACCAAAAAGGCGAAAAATGCCCCATAACAAATAAAAAATAAAATCCAACTTCTAAAATGAAATGAATAACAATAAAAATTTTAAATATTAAACTAAATTACAAACTATCTAATATAAAGTATATAATATATAAAAAAAAAAACTAAGAAAATAATAATATAAGCTATACAATAATAATAATAATAATAATAATAATAATAATAGTGTATTTACAAAAAAGAAAATCAAAACAAAAATATATAAAATACATAACCTAAACAGACTGTTTATAAAAGATAATAATAATTACAATATATTTACAAAGTTTATATATACAAAATATATTACAATTATTAAAAATTATTCACACAATATTAATAAATTCTTTTTGAAAAAAAAACTAAAATATTCTTTAAAAAAAAGAAACAGGATGGTTTTAAAACAGAAACGACAGTGTGTGTGTGATGTTCACGTATGGGCTTCAGCCTAAAAATCAACACAAAAATAACAAGGGCAAAACGAAAGAAAAGAAAGGGGTTTTATTCTCTTAAATCCCTCGTTGCCTCTCTCATTCTCAACTCAACGTTAACTTCTTCTCATCATCTCTTCCGTCTTTCTCTCATATCAAAGTTCTCTAACCAAATTATTTCCTTCTCTATTTCACACATCTCAGATCTCTCTCCAACTTCTGTTAAGGCGTGGTATGTGTGTCAATGGAAATAGGTTTGGTGAGGTTGAGTGAGAATCGGAAATGGAAGTTGGATTTGGGTTGTATTTTGGGTGTTTGCCAAATCTGGGTTTGCTCTGTTTGTTGTTGGTTGAAGGTTCGGTGATGAAAGACGTGAAGGAGTTGGGTGTTTCGCGGATGAGAAATGGAGGTGAAGGTTTTGGATAAGGGGTTAACGGTTCGCGAAGACGAAATTTGAGAGGTTTTTGTGGTTGTCTGGGTTTAAGGTTGGAAACGGAAGAAGGCGAATTTCCGGCAATAGGTTGAAGCGAGAATGGTTTGAAAGTTTGTTTGAGTTTTTTGGGGGATTTGTGATTTACGGTTCGAACTGGGTTTGTCGTTCTGTTGAGTAAGTGGTAGTTTCGATGGAGTGGGTTTTGAATCTGGAGATTTGCAGATGGTTTTCGAGCGTGTTCATGTGTTACGGCAGATGGTTCATGGTGGATGTTTGGAGTTTCTATTGATGAAGGTAAGTGGTTTACTTGAAGAACGTTAATGGAGGGATGGTTGTTTTAGAAGTGATGATTCTGATAGTTGGAAAGGAGAAGAACAAGTTCTGTGTTTTTTGTTGAAAAAAAATGGAAAGAGATGCTGAAAGCACCGTAGTGGCGGTAGGGTTGTTTAGGGTTTGGAGGCTGCAGAAATTAGGGTTGGTGTCTTCGGGAAGGAGAAGATGAATAGGAGAAGCATATATAGGACGTTGACACATGGCAAGACTAGTGATTAGAGATTAATTATGATTTTAAAACAAAGACAATGAAAATGCTGATTAATTAGAAAGAAAATTGCACTAAACAAATGGTTAAATACTAACTATTAACTAATTAATAAACTAACCTAATAAAATTCTACGTACTCAAAATAATTCCAATTGAAAAACTAATGACTAATAAATCTATAATTTAATAAATCTTAATTAAAACTAATCTAATAATAAAAATTAATTCTAATAACTCTAATAAAATTCTATAATAAAATAAAATTCTATTTAGCTCCTAATAATAAAAATACACTAAAAATTATATTTAACCTAAAAGTTATTTCTAAACTATATAATTAAACCTATTTTAAACTCTATTAGATTAATCTAAATGAATAAATAAAAAAATCTAATTAATTTTAAACTAATTCCTAATAACAAATCTAAAATTACTAACATAATTCTAAAATCCTAAAGCATCTCCAACCATGAACTCATTTTTGGGTTCTTTGTGGGACCAATTAAGCCACGTCAGCTTAAAGCAACTCAACTAAGAGCATCTCCAATGGTGCAACCCATTTTTAGGTTCTTTGTGGGACCCACTCTTTTAAAACAACTTATTCAATTTTCACTCCAATGGTGCAACTCTAAAGAATCCATATTGGGTCCCACCACTTTACTTAAAAAATATTATTTATATTAAATTTATTTTATTTAAAATTATAATTTAAATATTTAAATTTTAATTAAAATGATAATTAAAATAATAAATAAAATTTTATATCAAATTATAGTTTTTATATTATAAAATTAATATTTTAATATAAGAACCATTGAAGAACCGTTGCATATTTAAGAACTTTTCCATCTTGAAAACAACAAATATGAGTGCCATGTTGGCAAACCCACTCTAAGAACTCCCATTGGAGTTGGTCTAAATTTTCACTTCAATGGTGCAACTATGAAGAACTCATGTTGAGTCCCACAACTTATAATTAAAATATAGTTTTTATATTATAAAATTAATATTTTAATATTGTAATTATAATTTTCATATGATAATTAAAATAATAAATAAAATTTTATATTAAATTATAGCTTTTAGATTATAAAATTAATATTTTAATATAAGAACCGTTGAAGAACCGTTGCTTAATTAAGAACCGTTCAACAACATGGCAATCTTGAAAACAACAAATATGGGTGCCATGTTGGCAAACCCACCTTAAGAACTCCCATTGGAGTTGGTCTAACATAATTCTAAAATCCTAAAATATCTCTAAAATTACTAACTTAATTCTAAAATCCTAAAATATCTCTAAAATTACTAACTTAAATCTAAAATCCTAAAATATCTCTAAAAATACTAACTTAAATTTAAAATCCTAAAATAATTCTAAAATTAAATCAAATCTAATTAATTCTAAAATTCTAATTTAATAATACTAATAATTACCAATTAATTCTAAAACTAAATTCTAATTAATTTTAAAACTAAAGAACTAGCTAAATAATAAAACTAAAAAATAATATCTATTGATTCTAATAACTAATCTAAATTAATAATTAAAAATATTTCTAAACAAATAAATAAATAAAACTTATTTAAAACCTAACTTCTATTTTCTATCTAAAACAAAATAATAAAATCCTATATTAAATTCTATTTATCTATTAAAATAAAATAAAATCTATTCTAAAAACAAATAAAATTCTATTCTATTTCAAAATAACCTATTCTAAAAGCCTATTAAAATCCTAATAACATAACTCTAAGAAAAAACTTTAATCTAAGCTAATAAGTAAATAAATAAATAAATAACTACAATAAAACTAACAATAAAAATCTATTTCTATTCTAAATACATAAAAAACTATTTCTAATAAAAATTCTAACTAAATTAAAAAATCTATTTAAAAACTATTAAAATAAAATCTATTCTAAAGAAATAAATAAATAACTATTCTAAATAATTAAATAAAGCAAAAATAATAAATAAATGCAAAATACAATGGAAAAACGGGCGAGCACCGAAATGCGCCTATATTATCGACATGGATTGAATTATCACGAGGAAAACGACTTTCGCTCGATTTTGACACTGAACTTCTCGTTTGAATTATTTGAATTGCCTGAAACGCAAGCAAAACGGCTAAAATCCTGATAAATTCAATCCGGCCGATAACACGGGCAAAATGAAACCCAAATGATATGCAGATAAAAACGAAACAAAAGCTAGTCAAAGCTAGAAAATGGGTGGGCAAATTTTAGGGTGCAACATAGCCGTGGTAAAAAGTTATATTCTAAGTCTTTCACTATGATTGGAATGTTCAACCTTGGTGAAATATTGAAAATCTCTCAAAATGATGGTGATGGGTATCAAACCCATGACCTCTATATTTTACTAAAGTTGATTTCTACAACCATGGTGATATGATACAAGCTACTATGTTTTTGCTATGCCTACCATCATGTTGTAGTAAAGAGAGGACATACTATCATACCCTTCGTTACCATGGAAAATCATCTGTGGCGGAGGTCGGTAAAGTCGATTCCATATCTCTTTGTAACTTATGAGTTGGCGACCTCTTTGTGGTATATGATATTTAGATGGTTAGGATGGTGTTTAGTATTAAAAAATATCTCTTCACTCTTTTTGAGCTTTTTATCTCTCTGGGTGAGTTTTCTAGGGTAAAACGTGGCCTTATTATGATTCGACACTCTATATTATGATCGCTTTAAAAATTTCAGAGTGATATTTTTTACATGTGTTTTTATTACAATGGATAAGGAGGGAGATAAGAGCATTTTTCTTACTTGAATTTTGTTGCTAGGTAGGTCAATAATTACATTTTTTACTTTCTCTGATTGACTTATAAACCCCATTCTCTTCCTCACTCAATAGCGGTTTGAGTGTCTTTTTCAAATCCTTTTTCAATGATAAGTTAAAAAAAAAATTGATCACTTATGTTGGTGTGTGTTGGAGAAGCTCTAAGTCACAATTCATGTGTGACTATATTACGAATCCTAAGGTTGATCTTGAGTATCCAACTATGAAATATAATTTTAATGGCAAGAAGGTTTGGGAAAAGTTGTAAAGTCTCGTAGTTATCCTGATTTCTTGATTAATACTAATCTTATTATCTGATAGTTTTATGCTTATGCTTTATAGATACAACCATGAAAAATTAATATTTGCATTATGTTAATAACAGGTTAAAAGTGAATCATGAAAGCTACACAATTCAAAAAACAAAACAAAAGACAAATACCCCCACAAATTGTCTCGTGGGTGTAACATGAAACTTGATGAAAAATTGATTAATGAAATAAAAAACAAATGGGATATTAGGACTCTTACGAGCAGTTGTCGAGAAAATTGTAAGTAGGATAAGAAAATTGTCTAAAGATTCAACTAGGCAATTGTATGTCACGTTATGGATAAGAAATAACTAATTCATCTTCAATTAGATCATGATCGATAGCTAGAGGTTTTTATGTTGATCCTAAAGACATTAGGGATTTTTATGTTTGGAAATGAGTGGTCGGATGTAGGGATACTTCAGTTGTGGTGCACGTAAGTATAGAGTTAAACATTTCATTATGGTACATTCATCGTGTTTGTATAGAACTAATTTTTCACTTATTTTTTGAATTTTGTATAACCATTTAGGTACATTCATCTTGTTTGTATAGAATTAAATAAATAAAATATTTATGGACTCTTGTATCCATTAGTATTTAATTTACAAATAATTTTTCAAAAGTGATTGATTGATTCATATCATCATGGTTACGTGAGAGGAATAAAGATTATTACTTAGCATCATTTATTGATTCATGAGTAATTTTGAAATTTTGGTTTCTATATCATAGTTAGTTTCCATTTTTTACCAAATACAAATTATGCGTTTGTTCATTCAATGGTCATTGGTAATTGATCATCATCTCTCTTCAGACGAATATGGTAATTACGCTATGTTTCTTAGGCAAATCACTTGAACCAAAGATAAAATGTATTATTTCTATGTAGGTTTATATTTATGAAACATTTAGTGGTATTTTATTTGACTTTGTAGTTATTTTAGCGTGTAATATGTTTAAATCTTATTCAATATACAAAGTTGTGGAGTGACACCATATGATTAACAAAGTTAGAAAGAAAAAAACCTGTGTTTTGTACGCCTTCAGTAAGTGAATTACTTGTGACATTTAGTTATCTATATTTATATGCATGTGGTTATATATTCATAAAATGTCTAATTTGTAGGTGGGGCAACAGAAAGGAGGATACGAGTGTGGTTTTTTTTCTCATGAAACACATGTTAAACATTGTCTCTGTCGGCATTGTTGATTCTTAGGATCATATATATATATATATATATATATATATATATATATATATATATATATATATATATATATATATATATATATATATATATATATATATATATATATATATATATATATATATATATATATTTACAATACATTTTAATGTTTAAGTTTGCTATCATTTCAAATCATGTGATCTTCAATTTCCTTCACTTTTTATATAGATATTTAACGACACTACACCATTCTCACAAGAAGACTTTATAGATATTCGTACACGTTAGGTGTTTTGCTTCAATGCGCTTTATAGGTCAAGTTCATCACACATGAGTTGTAATATATGTTTGCTATATTTTTGGGTTTGATGTAAATAACATTTAGGTTGGTTACTTTTTGGTATAGCCATATTTTGTAATTATATATGTTTGCTATATTTTGGGTTTGATGTAAATATAGTATTGCCATATTTTGGTTACAAAGATATGTGTATTTGTTGGTCTGTTATAGTAAAGAAATAGTGTATAAAGTACAGATACTAAAAAAAGGGCATCAGAATGATTTAGAAAAAACTATTTAAAAAAATAAAGTATTTCACCATGGTTGATTAAGATGAATCTGGTGATAGGTAGAGCGTTAATAATTATATATCATGGCATGGTTGGGAATAGAACACATGACATTTATATATTTATCCAAGGTTGTTTAAGATAACCATTGTGATAGGTAACACACGACCTAGTTTTTGATTACGGTCACATGGCCATAGTGGAAAGAAGCACACTTACTACCACCCTTACCTTACCACGGTTGGTCAAGTGTGATGGTATCTCTTTTCCAACTGTTGTGAAATGGCATTTACATAGTAGTGAAGTTCTTGCTTGTACTTGTCCACCTGATCCTCTTGCACATACAAAAGTGCATCCACATCATAAATGTCCATAGGCTCACCCTTGCTATATATCATCATTATAAACAAGTTATATTCCTCAAGCAATCCTTGAAGAATATAATCAACCTAATCTCAGTCAGATATTGGATCCCCTGCAAGAAGAGAATATATAATTGTGTGAATGCAGAAAACATACTCAGAGATTGAACTATTACCTTTCTTACTTGTCTTCAGCTCTGATCTCAGTTGATGAACACGAGCCTTCATCTGAGAGTTGCAGTGTTTATGCATTTTATTTGATACCACAAAATCATGTTTACAAGATAATACTTGAGGTAAAAACTCCTTCAGAAATTGTTAAAGTTTCCACGTAAAAGAGCTTGATCTTGCATAATCCAAGATTCATAAATTTTAGAAACGATGTTGGAGATTCGATCATGCTCAATTTTGAACGTCGGTTGTATTTGAGGATATACTACAATATTATGAAGTTTTTTTGAAAGAATAACTCCTCCTACCTGCCGATTCCATAACAAGAAGTTGTTATCTTGTAGCTTGATGGATAACTTTGGTGCAAATGTGTTAAAAGATCCTGAAAATGCAAGTTGATACGTAGCAATTTGTGAGGTTTGAACAATTTGAGGCGATGATTTCACTCCAAGATTTGGTGAATGTTCAAGGTATAACATTGGTCTTTATCTAAAACTTCCAATTATAGAAACTTTTTAGTTAGCTATGAAGAAATGAATGTGCAAGTTTCTCTGAAACTTCTATGATCCACTGTAACTTCTATGAAGCTTGAATCTTCAGCAATGTCTATGATTAGGGAGCGGTTGAACATTGTTGTGTTGCGGAAATCAGGTCCTTCTAGGAAATTGATACCATGTTAGAGTTTGAATCATGTTTCATGGAGAAATTAGAGAGATATATGAAGAAGAGATAGAAATATATTCTTGTTGAAGCTTACCTTACACTCTTTGTTACTATGAAATGGTTAACATTTGCGTTGTGCGTTTGATCTACTAATTATACTAGTAGAATCACTTTAACTCATGTAGAAGTTAGTTACACACTTGTAACTAACTTCATAACAATACTGACTACCACTTTAACTCCCTTAACTAACTCATCTCTAAACTTCTCCAATAAGAGGTATTATTCAAATAACATGAAGTGGTGTTATTTAAATAACATGAAAAAGTGTTATTCAAAAAACACGTAAAGTGATGTTATTTAAGTGACATGAAAATGTGCTATACAAATAACATCTGAAGTAGTGTTATTCAAATAAAGTGAAAATGTGTTATTTTGAATGAGTATGAATAAAATCTATTAATAAAAGGTATTGTGAAGTGGTATGAATAACATTTATAAATAGTAATGACTTGATGTGATTCCAACACGATAATTGAACCAAGATTCTATTCCTTCTATAAACGTTTCTCTACCAAATATCCATCACAAAAGGTATATGAGAAAATATGAATAAAAAAGGGATAGATTGAGTATCGGTGGATTACAATCCTTTTTAATCATCATCATGAAACAATATATACATTTGTATATATTTATGTTTATGAGAATCATATATTCTAAGATCCATATAATGATAATCATTTCTTAATAATTGCGTAGCATAAATGAAATATAACATACATATAGAATAAATGAAATATAACTTACATGATGATATATTTTTTTAAAATAATCAAATACAAATGTTATAATAAAAAGATGAATACTAAAAGGTTAAAAAAATTAAAGAAATACTCAATAAACTACAAATTATAAATAAAATAAAATAATAGAGAATTGCAAAAGTAAAAATACGAATAAACATTTGAAACTAGAAAATGGGCAACAAAAAATACATAAAAACTAAAACCTCGAATAAAACAATAGAGAAGAAAGTCACCTCTTTAAACCAGCTATTTCATGCATAAAAAGGAGTTCATCCACTACTCGAAGAAACGAAAAGAAACAAAGACGAGTTAACCTACATGTATTGCATATGGTGGGAAGGAAGCTAGCCATGGAACAAATTAATATACCCATAAAAGACATTATTAACTGCGCAAACTATCTTACCAATCAGAACAGAAGCATGCAGAAGAACAATCATAAATAGGGAGACAAACAAACACATAACACCCAAAAGGATATAAATTACATACCTGAATTTTATTTATCAAATCAATAAAAGCATCCCACAATAGAGATACAATGCCAAGCAGCAGCCCAACGCTATTAGCCATCATAATATGATGATAAAAAAACATTCCAATGGGGAGAACGGGAATCCGACAGGAAATAATGCTAACAAGCGATACATGCCTATAAGCATGACTAAGGTTACCATCACGCTAATATGGAGAACACCAATGACATCAACACCATGAACTATAACTCTATGCCTCATCACAACAAGAAGGAAGGAATAAACATTAGCAATAACACTGATGATAAGAACAACAATGAAACAAGGAAAGATGAAAATGCTAAAATTACCTTAGATGATGGGGGAATGGCCTACAAACAAAGGGGGTCAAGCTAGGATGTTTGGAAGCACCAAAACACTGACCATTATAAAGATAATAAAAAAAGGTGTTAGAAAGAAGAAGAACAAGTGGAATCAGATAGTGGAGAAAATAAACCAATTCATAAACAAACTTTTTACAATTCGTGATGAACTTCAAGCCTATCAACACACCAAGACACCTAAAAAGGCATGAAAGCGCAAGAGCACTATACCAAGAAGCAAACAATAAAATGAAGGGAAAAACCTCTTACTAGTCATGATGGAAACCAAAACCAGTAGTATGACATCACCCCTAAAAAACAAACACATCAGTTAAAGATGCATACTACGAAAGAAAATAATAAGATGAAGAAGGTAGCAGAGAAGGACAATATTCAGGGGAGAACCTTGAGGTATCATCGAGGGAAGATTCAAAGCATCCGCAAAAAGAGGAAGATCAACGATGTCCAGCACAACTCAAGGGAAAACAACAACCAAACCAAAAAAGATAACAATAAAAACTAACGGGTTACTTATAAAAGAGATAAAGGGGCAACAAAAAATAATGAAGAAGAAGGAAATGTGACTACTACTCACATGCATGAAGAAATAAAGCAAAACGCGCACTACTATCAGTGGAAAAGAGGTACGATACCGACTAAGGATAGATCTAAAATTACCAACCACTAAGTCATTTATAGCGAAGCGAACAAGCGCAATTGCTCCATCAAAGAAAACAAATAGTCCAATGAGAGCTCTAAAATCATAGAAAATAGATGTTAAAAGGGAAACAAAAGTCTCGGACCACATGCAAATGGATTTGGAAGGAAAAAAAAGAGAAATGTGTAGAAGAATCCAAAATAGCACCGACGAGATGAGAAAGTCTCATGGTATCCCTGAAAACAAAGTGAAGTGCAAGGTTAATGGGTGTCAAAATAAAAACAACAACAACAAAGCTATCAAAAACATCAACACCAAATATATAAATAGAATGGATCAAAACATGATAGCTACAAATGAGAGCAAAACCATAGGGATGAACAAAAGGAGCACGAAGGAAGAATTCGTCTACATAAGCACAGATGCAAACCTAGTCGCCAGTGGTGAGTGGAACTTATGATATGTTTTCTAAAGAAAGAATAGAGAGATAGTGGTCGAAGCTATGTGGAATCAAAAAGGTAACACAAACCTCATTGAATCTGATGCACAAGCAACCTAAAATGCCATTATAATGTCACGAATTATGGGGGTAAAAAGGATAAAGATCTTCACGAAATGCGAAAGCATAATGAAAGAGGCGAGGAATAAAAGGGCAAGTGGCACTACTCAAACGAGTAGAACGCATTGGACGTATCAACTAAGATACATTCAACAAACCTAAACTGAGTTTGAGGTGGAGAGTATTGATCACATACCTCAGGTAAAAAATTACCTAGCCCATATATTAGCCCAAAATGCAATAACAAGCAACACAAGGCTTCATATGAATAGACTTAACTCTGATGTAACTGAAGGCTTCAAGGCTTTATTATTTATATATATATATATATATATATATATATATATATATATATATATATATATATATATATATATATATATATATATATATATATATATATATATATATATATATATATATATATATATATATATATATATATATATATATATATATATATATATATATATATATATATATATATATATATATATATATATATATATATATATATATATATATATATATATATATATATATATATATATATATATATATATATATATATATATATATATATATATATATATATATATATATATATATATATATATATATATATATATATCGAATAAAATTAATATAAGATTTTTAAACTCTATTTAAAAATGCTCCCTGATTATAAAATATATTTATTAAACTTATATAACATAACTTGTCATTTTTGAGGGATTAAGATAAGATTTTTAATCTGACTACCTAGACACATAAGAAAATATAGTAATGGTTAACAGTTGGGTCAACCCGCCAACTTTTTTTTTTTAAACAAAATTTGTGATATGATACCAAAACTAAAGAGAGCACGTGGCAATTGAAAAAGAATATAAAAAAACGGAATATTGTCCGCCTCCTTTGAAGGAGGAGCCAGGAAATCATATAAAAATAAATAACTAGTAATCTATATACAATCTATAAGATAAAAGGTTGAAAACAATAATAGAAGTATGTAAAACTTTAAAACCAAACATCTTTGTTGTATTATATTTTCTTTGGGAATTGAGATTTTTAAAGTTAGTAATAGTGATGTAGAACACTCCATATTTATCAACACACAATTTATTATAATTAATTTTTATTTCTAACAGTAGAAGACTTGTGCGTCTGCACGGGACACACGGAAAAGTTAATTATATAAGAGCATTTTTAAATAGAAATAACAAAATCAAAATGATTATAATTTCACGGTATTAATTATGAAAATATTCAACTGTTTTAAAATATATTGACATTGCTTAACATAATTATAATATGTTCAACATAGAATAAAAAAACTAATAATAAATCTTTGATTCTAATAATCCAGAGATTACATAACCTAAATATATTGACCACGCAGATTTAAATTAAAATGAAAATTTTAAAATATTTTCGCATATCTTTTTCACATCACAATTTTTGGTGATTGAGTTTAATAAAGGAGCAAAGTAGGAGAATCTTATAAGTTAGAAAGATATTTCAATTTTATTTTTACATAAGTTTTTTCAAAAATGGCACATATGATTGAGGAAAAATAAGTATTAACTTTTTTTTACAAAATGTATGTTCTCTGGTCAAAATAAAAAATCACTCTCAAAAGAATTTAACACTACTGTGTATTTAGGATTTAATTCAAACTCAAACGCACATCTCATCTAAATACTCTTGAGTTTTCAGAATGCTTGTTTGACTCTGCATTACAATGCAAAAACACGAAATTTGTGCCATAAAACGTTAAAAAAAATTAAAAAGATAATTCATGTATAAGATACATTTCACAAAGCATGAACAAATCTACATCATAATTCACAATATGAATCTTGATTTGAATACCATGTATAAATAGCTTCTATGTTAGTTCTGTTGTATTGTAAAACTCATTTTCAATACATTTGGAAAGAATTCACCTATATAGCTCTCTTTTTCCTCTGGTCTCTCTGTGACATTGATATATTTTGAGAACGCTTCTGATACTTTTTGTAAGCTCTTCTATACTTCCAATTCAACTCTTCACAACAATCACCAAAATAAACATCAGCCACAAGGTGGATGTTGCGGTAGAAATAGGATATCAAACTATTAATTAGTTTGAATCACAATTCTTAATTCACAACCGCTCTTTGATTTATCCGAAGGAAAAGGTCAAAAGAGAGAAAACCTATTTTTGCATCGTAAACACAATGCGCGGAGAGACCTAGGTAAGGGGTTGGTTAAGCTTAGGGAAGGTACTAGCACTCTAAACTTCTGTAGTACTCTACAGGAACCTTTTGTTTATTGTATGCTATTTTTATTTTATTATCTTAATATATATTGAGTTAAGGGATAGAGTGACCTAAAGACCTAAGGGTTAGTCCTAAGTTTACTCGGCAAGACATTGCATCTTATACCTACGTATCCTGGATAGGGAATGGAATCAGAGTAATCGTAGTTCCCCTTGAAAGGGAGGTTAGAAACTTCTTGACTCTGGTCAAGGTTTCAATGGGGAATAAACATATCTTAAGGACATGCTTACGTGGAGTCTTAAACTCCTATTTCTATGTTGAATTTGTTAATTAAATTAGGGTTAAATTAGGGATTCCACGGCGGGAAACCCTAAATAGAGCACGACGGCTCTTTGACCTAGAAGCTAGGGTAAAGGGCGTTTTCGTCCACGGCGGGACACCTAGGCTATTAGGGTTTTAAAATGGTTGAAACTAGGGTTATTGACTCGGCGGTCAAACTGTTAATCCTAACTCCTTCGGAGGGAAATATAACGGTAAAACATGCAAACATGGCAAAATATTATATGGCAGAAATTAAAATGCGGAAAATAAAGAAAGCGTCGCGACGATCACTCGCGTAAATTACAAATCCCAAAAAAAGAAAGATAAAATAAAACCGCGACCATCGCCTCGCTTAAATTACATCCATGAAACAAAATAAATTGAACAAATAATTTAAATATAATATGAGGAGAGAAACAGAGAACATTAGTGCAAAGGGTTAGACAGAAATTCATGGCAAATAATAAAATAGTGAAAAAGAAAAATTAAGAATTTGGACGTTTATTTAACATTATTATTATTATATTTTTTAAAAAATTTAATTTAAAAAGAAAATTAATTTGATTTTGAAAATGTTTTGGGTTGATTTTGAAAAAGATCTAGCTTTAATTTTGAAAATGTTTTTTAGTTTTAATTTTTTAAAAAAAAATTGTTTTTTAATTTAAAATTTAAAGAAACATTTTAGTTTTTATTTAAGAAATGTTTTAATCTTATTTTAAAAAAATTGTTTTGGTTTAACTTTTTAAAAAAAAACTGTTTTAAATTTTAAAAGAGTGTTTTTAGTTTAATTAGAGAAACAAATGTTTTTTTTTGGATTTTTATTGAAAAGAAATTGTTTTTATTGAAAAGTAATTGTTTTTATTAAAAAGAAATTATTTTTATATTACCAAATGCTCTTATTCTAGAAATACAAAAAAAAAATATTTGCAAAAACATTACGTTAGTTACTTAATTAACAAAACATTACGTTAGTTATTTAATTAGCAAAACATTACGTTAGTTACTTAATTAACAAAACCTTACGTTAGTATCTATAAAAACTCAAACCAATTAATGATAATAAAAATGGAAAAAGAAAAAAAGAAATAAGAGAAAAAAAACAAAAGATATAAAAAATAGAAAAGGACAAGAAAATAAAACTGAGGCATAAAGAGGTAGGTTTGGCATTTCATTTCAGACTTTGTCTTTCCAAAGACCCAACTTCTTCTTCTTCTTTATTCCGCTGCCATAATCTTCTCTTTTTCCTGTAAAAAAAAAAGAATAACAGAAACCAAATGTGATATTGATGAAATCTTACGAGTTACGATTTGTTGGTGATTTTGCCGGTGATGAAGCTTTGAAGGTTTTGTCAAAAATTTCCCCTCTTTTGATAAGTCGTGAGAACGGCCGTCGTTTTTCTCTTTTGTCTCCTCCCCATTTCTCAAATACAACTTATGTTTATATATGTAACAAATTAGGGTTAACTCTAACCTAATGCCTACTTTAAAGCCCAACTTAAATAATTAGTCAAAGCTAAAAAACAAACTAAAACAAACTTAAAAGAATAAAATATTTTCTAATATTTTTAATTTTATCATTTTTTGGATGTTTTTATGAATAATATGGAAAAAAGTGAAAAAATAGTATTTTTTTAAAAATAATTTAAATAAAATACGAAAATAATAATTAAATAATAAAAAAAACTATTTTTGTTATTTTTTTTATGAAAATAGAAAAGTTAAAATAAATATAAAAAACAAAACAAAAAGTGAAGAAGGTGGGATTCGAACTCTCAACCTCTCACACTCACAACTCCTTACACAGGGTCTCTTGCCAATTGCTATTTTATTCATTCAAAATAAAGTGGCACTAGAAATCCTATAAACTAAAAGAGCGCGCCACATGATATTTTCTTGCAACAATCAAACAACTGCACCACCCGTTAGTGGTTAGTTTAAACGCAATGCAAAATGAAATGGGATGCAAGATGAAACGACTAATCTTAGGGCAAAATTTGGGGTATTACAGTTGCCCCTATTTAAATAGCTTCACCGGATGATTTGAGCGACGAAGGCTCGAGAAATCATGGGGGAAGGATTTGAATATAGATAACCGAAAATTTTGCCCTTAGATGCAGTGATATGCAATGCTATGGAAAAAATGGAAATAAACTATAATGCTGACAATGTCATGAATTTAGTATGGTGCGTATGATGGAATGGTAAATGCAGAGATGCAGACAACACGGCGACATAGGGGACAGACGCGACAAACGGACCACACTGGAAATACGACGCACTGGGTGATAGCACGACACTGGGGAATTCTAAAGTGATAGTCAACTGGTGCGAGTACGACCAATTATCACTTTAGGAAAAAGGAATAGTATAATGGGATCCTCAATGGAGATGGCACCGGTGAGACGGCCTCCACTGGGGGAATTTAAGAGTAATTATCAACAGGTTCAGGCATGACCGGCTGATACTCTAGAGTAAGAAAATAAAATTGGATCTGCACGACTGTAGGATCGATTAACAAGATGCTGGAGCATTGAGCAAAGAATAACATCCGAGCTTCTGTAAACTTTCCCTCGTGATAGGATCAAACGGAATTTAGGAATCCGTAGAAAATATACAGGGTAAAACCGGTTGTATGCCAAAATAAATGGTCTTAAATGGGAAACACCCTAATAAGCTTTCTCGAGAGAGAACTGCCACTTATCGTTGAAAGGGACTTATATGCCAAACTGGATAAGCTCTCAAATAAAGAGACTGCTGCTTATCTGTGGATAATAGATTGATTGATAATATAAACTTCTTCACGTCTCAAGTCTGTGCTCCCTGGACATGATTCAGCTTCTTCTTTTTCTAAAGGATAAAATAAACGTCTTCATAATTCGAGATCGGTGCTC
Organism: Lathyrus sativus; assembly: GCA_963859935.3. NCBI lineage: Eukaryota > Viridiplantae > Streptophyta > Magnoliopsida > Fabales > Fabaceae > Lathyrus > Lathyrus sativus. The sequence goes on from OZ012738.1 coordinate 670,537,558, forward strand.
TCCCGAATATGATTCGGCTCCTTCTTTTACTAAAGGATAAACGAACTTCTTCATACTTCAAGATCTGTGCTCTCCTAAATATGATTCCGCTCCTTCTTTTACTAAAGGGTAAACGAACTTCTTCATACTTCAAGATCTGTGCTCTCCTGAATATGATTTTGCTCCTTCTTTTACTAAAGGGTAAACGAACTTCTTCATACTTCAAGATCTGTGCTCTCCTGAATATGATTCTGCTCCTTCTTTTACTAAAGGGTAAACAAACTTCTTCATACTTCAAGATCTGTGCTCTCCTGAATATGATTCCGCTCAAACCTCCCCTTTCTTCAAAATGATACGGGAAATGGAAACCAAACTGCTCGCTGGAGATGGCCATTTGCTACAAGTCATAACGAAGATAGGATAAGCTTCTCGGGCGAGAAATGCTGCTTATTTGCAAGAGTGGCAATAATAAGCTTCTCGGGTGAGAACTGCTTGTAAAGGTGGTAACAGGTAATGTAAATTGTAAAGAAAGTTGTGATGATGGCAAACATCTAGATCACTGAGTGATAGCAGGTAACATAAATTGTAAAGAAGATCGTGATGATGGCAAACATCTAGATCACTGTAATGTAAATTGTTAAGAATGTTGTGATGATGGCAAACATCTAGATCACTGAGTGATAGCAGGTAACATAAATTGTAAAGAAGGTCATGATGATGGCAAACATCTAGATCACTGTAATGTAATAATGAGCTTCTTGTATGAGAAGATCAATTGTAGAGTGTATTGTAAAGTGTAAGGTAGGTGATAAGCTCCTCGGTTGGGAACTGTTGCTTGTCTATTGTGCAATGTAGTGATAAGCTTCTCAGGCGAGAACTGTCGCATATCTGCAAAGGATTGTAAATGCTTTTCTTGAGAGATAGTGCAAAATAAATGCACATCCAGGTATGTTCGGTGACCGACGGGACCGAAGTTCGATCTAGAATTAGGATAGAAAGAACTGTCAAACAAGACTCTATTGAGGAAACAAACTCGAATGGGGACTACCTTATCTTAACGCGGAAAGGTAACGGAAATAACCATCATCCACGAGGGTTGAACTCTGTGGGGAAACTGGAAACAAGTAGGTATTTTATGCTTAGGGCTGACGATCTACTTGGAGAGAGCGGACAAACCCAGTTACTCGGCAGTAACGACAAGGATGACAACAAATAGCAAGCATGCAAATGCTAATGCGTATGCCAAAGTGTATACGAATGTGTATGTTCATGTGTATGACAATGAAATGAAAATGAGTATGTAATGCTCATGCTTATGCTTATGCTGACAAAACAGATGAGAGAGGAGACATGAGATGAAATAAACATCTCGACAAGAATACCCGGTGACCTCTGCAACAGTACATCTATTGATGGATAGGAATAGTTGATGGTAAGACCGAATCTGGCTTCAAAGTTAAAATTTCCCTGGGGAGAAAATCTCATGACTTCCACATAGGGATGCAATACGACTTCACCGGAGAGTATGATGCCCTGACTTCAACTGGGGATTCATGACCTCCGCATGGGGATAAGATGTCATGACTTCACGTGAGGGATTGCTATCATGAACCATAATCAGCTCAAGAACTCTTGGATCATAGACTTCTGGGGATAAAATAAATATTCGCTGTATGGGGAAGGTGTGGAGCTAGACAGCTTCATGGAGATAGTGTAGCAACTTCCTGGGAAAAGTACCTCGGCTTCCTGGGGAAAAGGTATATCTGACTAGGGATAAGATATATCAAACTTCCCTGCGGAGAGTTCATCAGACTTACTGGGGAGAAATCAACAGACATTCCTGGGGAAGGTATCTTGACCTCTTGGGGAGAATATGGCAGTCTCCTGGGAAGTATTTCCTGAGGAAAGTAAGACAATTTCACTGAGGAACATATAATTCCGCTGAGAATGGGGTTCAAGAACATATATCACTTGGAGGATACCGGGGATATCTCTGTAGTCTTAAGAGTCACTGGGGATTTATCAGATGGATCCTAAAAGTGTTGTCAGCTTAAAGTCTCGCTGGGGACTGTCATTGGGAAGATGCTGGTATGATCTCTACTGTCTTGGAGATTACCGGCTCAGCCCAAAGTGTTGTCAGCTTATAGTCTCGCTGGGGACCGTGTCGGCTTAAAGTCTCTCTGGGGACTGTGTTGAGGCAATGGTTAAGATGTAGATTTTGCAATGATGAGATTTACTGGGGAATGAAGACCGCCGGGAGTAAAATCCATCGGGTGCATGAAGAATGTCGTGAAACGAAGATAACTTTGATCACAATGGACTTTGTCGTAGTCGCCATTTTGGAAATATCATGCCCCAGAGTACCTGCTTCGTGAGGAAAAGTCAGCTTAAGAGTCCAGATGCCCCATTGTTTTCTAACTCTTGGAGAGATTTGTCAGATCTCGACGTAACTGGCTCAGATCGACGGTGACATGAATGAGTCTTCAAAAATAGCTCTTAAGAATGTCAGGCTCGCATTGATGAGAAAAATGGAAACCATCTGCCCCTGTTTAGCAGGATCTGTGATATCTATATGTAAGTTTCTAAGATATCAGGCAAAACCGACACACATGAAATACTATCCTGAAACTATAAATGTAACAATATATTTGTCTTGAAATTTTTGTTTTTGAAAAAGATATCACTGTAACTCGTGACCAAAATCACTAGTTAGGATATAAGTTTAATTTATAATGCCAACATGAATTTTTGAGCATAGCTCGTAGGAGTCAGGAAACGTTATCTCGTCGAGTATGCTTTCAAATGAATTCCTACTTCAATTAGGTCTTTTAAGGGTTGTATCGTGGCTTGGTTCACGGTTTAAGAAACAAAGGATAAAGGCTCAAAGTGTGATTGTACCCACCCCTCTTCGTGATGTTCTCCAATCCTAATTCAGTTAGTTGGATACGAGCACTCATATCTCAATCGGGTTTGATATGGTCGAGAACTCATTAAGGCTTTGGACATGGCAGTCATTCACCTATTTCTAATGCCGATTGTTCACCCAACTTTGTTCTTTATTAGGGATTCTTTATTGTAATCCCTTGTTTTTGTTATATTTTTTTCATTCCCTAACTTTTGCCTGGACGACGTCTTTTGGATTTTTGGAGTCCAGCGGGATGCCCCAGTTTTGCCTAAGTCTCCTTCACAGGTTTTGACTTAGCGGGCTATGTTTTTTTTTTTGCTGAATAAGTCATGTGACTCCTTTGAAAGGCTTGTGACTGCCCCACTCTTTAGGTAGTAGAGGTATGGTCATCGACTTCTAACTTCCTAAGATGTTAGGGATAAAATAGATCCTCGAAGGTTCGCTCCTCCTTTGTGAGAGTTTGCACGCTCGATTGGTTTAACTGAAAAACTACCCTGCCCCAGGTTAAAATAAGCGTTCTAATTTGGAAAAGAAGAAAACTCCTACTTCAAGGCTCAAAGGGGTTAAAGAGGGGTTATCATCCTTATGTCTCCATTGTTTGGGATTTGAAACAATGCCTTACATCATCAGCAGGTTTCAATTGGAAGCATACAACAAGAGATTTGACGTTTTTGGTTCATCATCCTCCTCCCAATTCTCTATCAAACAAGAGATCGGGTAAAATTGGCATTATAAGTTTATGAAAAATATTTTTAATGAGTGAAACAAATGGATTTATTCAAGACAAACATGCATTGCATCAATTATTCTAAAATAAACAAGTTCGTACATGATAATTATGCTTAATCAAAGAAAATAAACATATAAATAATCAAAATGTAATGTCTCAAAGTCCTTCAAGATGTGTTTATGAAGTCTTCATGTCTGAGACCGGCATGGTAGTGGTTTCCTCTGGCGGAGCCTCACTGGAAGGAGTCGTCTTGCTTGCCCCAGCTACGTCTGTCATTACTTCATTATCGGTCTTCAAATCTTCACTCAGAATAACTCTCCCAGATTCTCTGTTGATCGGGGTCGCATCATCTGGAGGATTGCTGAAATGAAAAGGACTAGGCATCTGAAGAACTACCGGCTTCGGCTGATTCACCGTATGCGTCACTGGCTGAGATCTGTTGAAAACAGGCTTTGCAGAGCTTGATTCTTGCCCCTGGGACGCCCTGAGAGGAGTCTTGACTTTTGGCTGAGGATCTTCAAAAGACAAGACCTTCTTTTCTAGCAAATCTCTAACAATATTCTTAAGCGTGTAACATCCTTCCAAATCGTGACCAGGCGCACCCTCATGAAATAAACAATGAGCGGCGGCGTTGTAATTGACAGGTATCGGATTGGGAGGTGGACCCAAAGTTCGGGTAACAACCAGACCTTGTTGCATTAAGAAAGGATACAACTCAGTGAACGTCATTGGGATCGGAGGACAAGGCTTGTATGGTCTCCTATTTTGACGAGGTATCGTCTCCTCTGATGGTTGGCACACGGGAGCGTTGGGCACTTGTTGACAGTTGATAGGAACTTGTGCAGGCTGGTAAATAGGAGGTGCAACAGTAGCTACATATGGTTGTGGAGCATACTGAACTGGATAACCTTGAACATAATTCTGCTGAGGTTGCCAAGGTTGATGAGTAGCCATCGAGCAATTCCTCGGACGTGTAGTTCCTTTATGGTGGTCAACGCTCGGAGTTTTGCACTTCGGAGGAGTAACTCGTCGAACTGGTTGAGCAACAATAGGATTCACTGAACTGGATTGACGATTCTGAGGAGGTATGTTCTCGACAGTAACAGCTGGGTGAGAACCCACAATAGTGTTGGTAATCTCAGAAACAATAGTAGGTTGATTAACCATCTTCACCTTAAGGGCTTGCAGCATCTGCATAATCTGCCCCACACTTTCTCGAAGATCTTCGAGTTCATGACTGACACGGTCGATCTCTTGAGCTTGTTCTTCCATCTTTTTTCGAGCTTGGGCTCTAGTATTGTACTGATGCGGGGGACCCAGGATGACAAAACTGGAAGGTGATAGGACCGAGAGTAAGAAACCGGGAGACACATGAAATGTAAAATATGATGCTAAATGCAAAGTGCGAATGAAATGATTTCATGGAATTCAAATATTTATGAATATTGCGGAATATCAAAACTTTATTTGTTAATTTGAAAATGGATTACGAATAACATTCTTAGAAAAGTCTTGGCATAATAGCTAAATAAAAGCTAATAATGACCCTAAGGAAGCTTCTTGTTCTGCCCCTTTGCTCTGCTCTTCGGGCTAGGCCTTTTTGAGGATGAGCCTATCTTCAAAAGGTAGATCGATAGTTAGAGGAAAATAAATCCTTCATCAAAACCAAACAAGGGTACGTTGGAAAAGTCTTCACGATTGTTGGTGATTAGTGTCCTTGATGTCGGATACCTTTAAACATATGGCTTTAGCAATGTCTTGTTCTTTAGGATTTACCTCCAAGAAAGGGAACAAAGACTCCTTCAGAATAAATAACCCCACCAATTGAGAGTACTCTTCTAGGGTAGGCAAGAGTTGATACTCGAGGAATCTAGAGGTAAAGATCATCTGGATCCTAGAACTGTAACAAATTCGAAAGGAAACCTTCGTCTACTTGAAGTTTTAACAGAGATAATGGCCTTCCATACTTGTTTTTGAATCCTTTGTTGATCTTGAACCAAAGTTCCTAGCTTCCTTAGGTCCTCTAACTTAAGACTTTTAAAAGAATATCTCAAAGTGTTTTTTTTTAATTCATGGTATCCTGCAATATTCATAAATAAGGTTTGAATTCCATGAAATGTGATGCAATGTGATGCTTTGATGGATGCAATGCACATATATTCACAAGTCCTAGGTTAAAGGTATGCGCAAGGAGTTAGGGTATACTCATCCCAATTAGGTATGTACTAAGGTTAGTTGTACATGTAGAACAAGGTTCTAAAAAGTGCCCAAAGTCATTAGTCCATCCTTCGGATATTATCAACTTTCCAACTAACTCGGAGGTCGATAATATTCTCAAGAGAACCTCTTTTGAGTGTAGTATCGCGTAGCAACCGTTGTAGGACTACTCCCACATAGTTCCCGCACTACGTCCTATATAAGGCCAAAGTGGTGTTAAGGTACTACGGTCCTCAATATCATAGACTCCAATCGAAAATAGTAAAAGTTTTCACGACTAACTCGATCAACCGAACCATTTTCGAAAGGGTCTCAACTGAGCGGTGATTCTCGAGTCAACTTGGTCGGGACTCACTCCCGGCAAGCCTCATCGAATATCTCACCTTCCTATAATAAGGTCACTCAAGTCCGGGTTAGGACTTATCTCACAATAACAGGGTACCCCCCAAGCAAGGCACAATAATAATATATACAAGAGAATAAATAATGAAAAATATCATACAATAAATAAAATAGGGATAGCCCTTAAAAGTTATGGTATTTCCCCAGTGAAGTCGCCATTTTCTGTTGCGGTAGAAATAGGATATCAAACTATTAATTAGTTTGAATCACAATTCTTAATTCACAACCGCTCTTTGATTTATCCGAAGGAAAAGGTCAAAAGAGAGAAAACCTATTTTTGCATTGTAAACACAATGCGCGGAGAGACCTAGGTAAGGGGTTGGTTAAGCTTAGGGAAGGTACTAGCACCCTAAACTTCTGTAGTACTCTACAGGAACCTTTTGTTTATTGTATGCTATTTTTATTTTATTATCTTAATATATATTGAGTTAAGGGATAGAGTGACCTAAAGACCTAAGGGTTAGTCCTAAGTTTACTCGGCAAGACATTGCATCTTGTGCCTACGTATCCTGGATAGGGAATGGAATCAGAGTAATTGTAGTTCCCCTCAAAAGGGAGGTTAGAAACTTCTTGACTCTGGTCAAGGTTTCAATGGGGAATAAACATATCTTAAGGACATGCTTACGTGGAGTCTTAAACTCCTATTTCTATGTTGAATTTGTTAATTAAATTAGGGTTAAATTAGGGATTCCACGGCGGGAAACCCTAAATAGAGCACGACGGCTCTTTGACCTAGAAGCTAGGGTAAAGGGCGTTTTCGTCCACGGCGGGACACCTAGGCTATTAGGGTTTTAAAATGGTTGAAACTAGGGTTATTGACTCGGCGGTCAAACTGTTAATCCTAACTCCTTCGGAGGAAAATATAACGGTAAAACATGCAAACATGGCAAAATATTATATGGCAGAAATTAAAATGCGGAAAATAAAGAAAGCGTCGCGACGATCACTCGCGTAAACTACAAATCCCAAAAAAAGAAAGATAAAATAAAACCGCGACCATCGCCTCGCTTAAATTACATCCATGGAACAAAATAAATTGAACAAATAATTTAAATATAATATGAGGAGAGAAACAGAGAACATTAGTGCAAAGGGTTAGACAGAAATTCATGGCAAATAATAAAATAGTGAAAAAGAAAAATTAAGAATTTGGACGTTTATTTAACATTATTATTATTATATTTTTTAAAAAATTTAATTTAAAAAGAAAATTAATTTGATTTTGAAAATGTTTTGGGTTGATTTTGAAAAAGATCTAGCTTTAATTTTGAAAATGTTTTTTAGTTTTAATTTTAAAAAAAAAATTGTTTTTTAATTTAAAATTTAAAGAAACATTTTAGTTTTTATTTAAGAAATGTTTTAATCTTATTTTAAAAAAACTGTTTTGATTTAACTTTTAAAAAAAAAACTGTTTTAAATTTTAAAAGAGTGTTTTTAGTTTAATTAGAGAAACAAATGTTTTTTTTTGGATTTTTATTGAAAAGAAATTGTTTTTATTGAAAAGTAATTGTTTTTATTAAAAAGAAATTATTTTTATATTACCAAATGCTCTTATTCTAGAAATACAAAAAAAAAATATTTGCAAAAACATTACGTTAGTTACTTAATTAACAAAACATTACGTTAGTTATTTAATTAGCAAAACATTACGTTAGTTACTTAATTAACAAAACCTTACGTTAGTATCTATAAAAACTCAAACCAATTAATGATAATAAAAATGGAAAAAGAAAAAAAGAAATAAGAGAAAAAAAACAAAAGATATAAAAAATAGAAAAGGACAAGAAAATAAAACTGAGGCATAAACGAAAAGAGGTAGGTTTGGCATTTCATTTCAGACTTTGTCTTTCCAAAGACTCAACTTCTTCTTCTTCTTTATTGCGCTGCCATAATCTTCTCTTTTTCCTGTAAAAAAAAAAAAGAATAACAGAAACCAAATGTGATATTGATGAAATTACGATTTGTTGGTGATTTTGCCGGTGATGAAGCTTTGAAGGTTTTGTCAAAAATTTCCCCTCTTTTGATAAGTCGTGAGAACGGCCATCGTTTTTCTCTTTTGTCTCCTCCCCATTTCTCAAATACAACTTATGTTTATATATGTAACAAATTAGGGTTAACTCTAACCTAATGCCTCCTTTAAAGCCCAACTTAAATAATTAGTCAAAGCTAAAAAACAAACTAAAACAAACTTAAAAGAATAAAATATTTTCTAATATTTTTAATTTTATCATTTTTTGGATTAAAAGAATAAAATATTTTCTAATATTTTTAATTTTATCATTTTTTGGATGTTTTTATGAATAATATGGAAAAAAGTGAAAAAATAATATTTTTTTAAAAATAATTTAAATAAAATACGAAAATAATAATTAAATAATAAAAAAAATTATTTTTGTTATTTTTTTTTATGAAAATAGAAAAGTTAAAATAAATATAAAAAACAAAACAAAAAGTGAAGAAGGTGGGATTCGAACTCTCAACCTCTCACACTCACAACTCCTTACACAGGGTCTCTTGCCAATTGTTATTTTATTCATTCAAAATAAAGTGGCACTAGAAATCCTATAAACTAAAAGAGCGCGCCACATGATATTTTCTTGCAACAATCAAACAACTGCACCACCCGTTAGTGGTTAGTTTAAACGCAATGCAAAATGAAATGGGATGCAAGATGAAACGACTAATCTTAGGGCAAAATTTGAGGTATTACAGTGGAGCTAAACCAAGAGATGCCTATCTTCTTTCATCCTAATAACAAAATGAAAAAGCTCTCCCATTTCTTCCCTAGTTGCATAAATCATGAAAAAACATCAGAAAATGATCATGGCAACAATTTGGTCTAAGTAAATTAGTGAAAATTTGAATTTAGTCAATAATTTTTTTTTTTGGTCTTATAACTCAATTTTGAGTTGTATTTAGTCCTTGACGTCAGCCTTTTGTTAAAAAAACGTTGATTGGATAAACGATCCTTACGTGGAAATTGTTTATGTGCGTTTTTTGTAACACCCATTTTAATTATTTAGTCATTTTATTATTATTTTAAATATTTTATGTTGGTGCGCCCTTAGGTGGGGTGTGTTGGTATATGATTGGTGAGTACCCTTGATATGTAAGGATCATTGGTGGTGTGGAGATAATAATATAATAGATAATAGTAATATTGGTGGTATTATTATTATTATTATTATTATTATTATTATTATTATTATTATTATTATTATTATTATTATTATTATTATTATTATTATTATTATTATTATTATTATTATGATGATGATTATTATCATTAGTATGAATATTATTATTGGTGGATGTCCCTGATATGGGAGAATTATTGGTGGTGAATTGGTGTAGATATAATAATATAATAACTAATGGTAATATTGGTGGTGCTTTGGTGTGAATATGATAATATAATGAATAATAGTAATATTGGTGGGGGTATTACTATTATTATTATATTTATTATATTTATTATTATTATTATTATATTATTCTTATTAATATTATTATTGTTCCGGTGTGGGCCTCACCTCGGCAGGCCCAATACCAAATACGGCCCAACAGGCGAACTGGGCACACCTGGCACACGCCCCTTCGGACGAGCAGGACCGTCCGCCGGGCACAAGCCATCACGCCGCATCCCCTTCGTCGCCCGTCACACCAGACGAGCGAGACTACCCGGGCTCCCTCCGCGGGAGAATAACGTGCTCGGCGCACGTTATCCATACGCTTCCCTCCGCGGGAGAATAATGTGCTCGGCGCACGTTCTCCACGTGCTCCCCTCCGCGGGGACACGTCATCGGCCAACCGCCCACCTCCGAAAGAGCAGGTCAAACCCACTTTCCGGAGACCTAGGAGCGGTTGAACTAGGGCGAAGACCACGTCCTGGTCTTCACTACGCCACGTAAGCCCTAGCAGTCATTAGGGTTGGGCCTGGTCGTCTGGCCCACCTCGAATGACCGTTGGCCCAGCGCTGGGGTCTCTCTATAAATACCCTCTTCTTCAAGAGGGTCAGGTAACTCTTCTTGCCCCCCTTTTCTGTACTATTGCTTCCTCTCTGTCCAACTTCTTACTTGGGCGTCGGAGTGCTTTGCAGGTACACCCCTTCCTCGTTCTTACCTCGGCGAACAGATAACCGTCCGGCGAAGCGTGGCCAGTCCGTGATCCCTCCTGATCAGGTCAGATCAGTGGCGCCGTCTGTGGGAACGGAAACTTCCCCGTTACTCCGAGCAGAAAAACCAAAAGTTTCACCAAACCTCCACGGTTATGGCCAGCCCACGCCGCGACGACACTCCGCTCGATCTCGCGCTCAACACTGCCACCAACGGGAAGCAGGTAGGAACGGCGCGCCTGAATGAAGCCGACGAAAGAGACGGGCAAACCGCCTCGCCATCGTCCGAGGAAAGGCCCCTGCACGCCGACCATCGCCCCCCGAGCCCGCCGGCATTCCACCCTGTTCCCATCCCGGCGGGAGCGGACCCCACGGTGGCCGCCCTCTTTGCAGCCATCAACCAGACGAACCAGCTGCTGTCCCAACAGAACGCTAGAATTGGAGCGTTGGAACGCGGCGGCTCCCCGAGGTACCCCCAGCGGGAAGACCAGAACGGAGGTTCGAGGAGCCCCTCACCTCGACCCAGGAACCGCCGACCGCGGTTGGAGAGACGCCGCCCCCAAGCGACACGGGAACGCACCAGATCCCCGGCAAGACACGGTCGCGGGAGGAACCAGAACGCCGCGGCGACCCCAACCGAGGAAACCCGAGGCGGGAGCACAGGCCTGAGATCGAGGGCCCGAAACCCGGGACACACCGCGACCGGCTCATCCCCCCTGAGATCCCCGGCGCACAGCGACGAGGATGACTACCGCACCCCACTATCCCGGGAGATCATGGCGGCCCCTATACCCCAAGGAATGGAGAAGCCACCGACGCTGTCAACGTACGACGGCACCTCCGACCCGGACGATCATCTGGAAGACATCGAGGCCATGCTCGACTACCGCAATGTCCGGGGAGCTATCAAATGCAGACTCTTCCCGACGACTCTGAGGAAAGGCGCTATGACCTGGTACAAAAGCCTGGAGCCCGAATCAGTTACATCGTGGAGGGTCTTGAAGGACCTATTCTCCAAACACTTCACAGCGTCCCGGCGTCACCCGAAGACGGAAGCAGTCCTCGGGGCGATCATCCAAGGCCCCGACGAACCCCTCCGGAAATACATCGAAAGATTTACTCGGGAAGCCGTACAGGTGACGACTTCCGACGAAATGAAACGCTACTTAATGGAGCAAGGCCTGCGCCATGACTCCAAATTCTACGAGGCCGTGGGCATACACCGGCCCACGTCCCTCCAAGACTTCCTCGACAGGGCCGCCCACTACATCCGGTTCGAGGAAACACAAGCGGCCAACTCCGCCCGCGACACCCGAGACAGAGAAGCCCCCCGCGGGCACCGAGACGACGGAGCTTCGAGCCACCGGCGAGGAGGGGACCGCCGTCGGGACGACCGCCACCGCGAACCCCGCGAACAGCGCGAGTCGCGCGGCCCGGCAGGAAGGTTCACCGAGTACACCGCCTTGGCCGCTTCCCGCGAACGCATACTGGCCGAATGCGCTAAAACCGAGTTTGTGCAGGGAGGTGTCCGTTTTCCACGACCAACGCCGCCCAAACCCAACGTGGACAAGTCAAAGTACTGCCGGTTCCACAGGACCCACGGGCATGTAACGGAAGACTGCATCCATCTCAAAGATGCGATCGAAATCCTAATCAAAGATGGGCACTTAAAGCGATACACCCGGGGAGGTGAACCACCCAGATCGGAGGCCCCGGAGGCAAAGAAAATCGAGGAGCTCCCCTGCCCAGAAGACGGTGAGAGACTCCAGGTCGCGCTGTGCGTCAGCCGCCCCGAGGACTGGTTCGCAAGCAGAGGACTCGGCATCCCCGAAGCACCCAGCTTAGTCGGCGAGCCAATCCGACCAACCAGCCGATGGGAATACTTCCCCAGAGCCATGGTCATCTCTGATGGCGCTACGAGGAGTCTGTCCATAGGATCTGTGAAAAGGAAATTCGACGAACTCATCGCGGGCAACTCCGGTAAGATGAGCACGCTCGACAGATTCCGAGGCCGCTCCAACCCGATCACGTTCTACCTCGAGGAACTACCCGGGGGATCTCCCAATTCCAACATACCCTTGCTCATACGCGCACGTATGGCAAACTTCGACGTCAGGCGCCTCCTCGTCGACGGAGGGAGCTCGGTTGACATAATGTACTCACATTTGTTCACGACTCTCCAGCTCAGCGAGTCCAACCTCTCCCCCTACGTAGGCTCCGACCTCCAGGGGTTCAACGGGACGACGACAAGACCCTGGGGATACGTGGAACTGAAAGTCACCTTTGGGGAAGAGGAAACGGCCAGAGACATCAGCATCCGCTTCTTAGTCATCGAATGCCCGTCCCTGTATAACTGCATCCTGGGCAGGACAACGATAGCAGAGCTCACCGCGGTACCCTCCACCGCCCACCTGAAGATGAAATATTACACGAGAAGGGGAGCCGTGGTCACCCTCAACGGCGACATCGAAGCTGCCCGAAGGTGTTTTGAAGCCGCACTGAAAGGCTTCGACTCCATCGCTCCACCGACCAAAAAGAAAGCACCGAGCGCTACGCCAAAGGACAAGCCAACAGAGCTGGTCGGATCAGTTGAGCTCGACAGTCGCTTCACCGACGAGCTCGACAATAAAAAGACTGACGCGGCCAACGAGCATCCAGCGCGCCCCATCCCGGATGGCGATTTCGAGCTCATTCCCCTCGGGGACGACACGACCAGAACCGTAAGGGTAGGCGCAGGACTCCCCGACCTCGCGAAACGACAGCTCCAAGCCTGCCTCCGCGAGAATGCCGACCTCTTCGCCTGGAGCGCCGCGGAAATGCCGGGACTCGACCCTGAGGTCGCCTGCCACCAGCTGTCCATCAGCCCGACCGCAAAGGCCGTGGTGCAACGCCGTCGCCGCCAGTCTCCAGAAAAATCGGCAGCAGCCGAACAAGCTGTAAAAGACCTCTTAGAGGCAAATTTTATTTCGGAAGCCCGGTATTCCACCTGGCTGTCCAACGTTGTACTTGTTAAAAAGAATAATGGAAAATGGCGCATGTGTGTTGACTACACTGACCTCAACCGGGCATGTCCTAAGGACGCCTACCCCCTCCCCAACATCGACAAGCTCGTCGACAACTCGGCGGGCTTCAAACTCTTGTCCTTCATGGACGCATACTCGGGATACAATCAGATCCCGATGGCCGAACACGACAAACAGGCCACGGCCTTCATGACAGCATCGGGCAATTACTATTACAACGTAATGCCTTTCGGCCTCAAAAACGCCGGGGCCACGTACCAACGGATGATGAACCGCGTCTTCCACAAGGAGATCGGAGACATGCTCGAAGTCTATATGGACGACATGATCGTCAAATCCGGCGCGGAAGACGACCATGCGGCACATCTCCAGAAGGTCTTCAAGACCGCGAGATCATGTCGCATGCGCTTTAACCCGGAGAAATGCACTTTCGGCGTCTGCGCCGGTAAATTCCTCGGCTACTACTTGACCGAACGGGGGATCGAAGCCAACCCGGACAAGTGCCACGCCTTCTCCAACATAACCACGCCGACCACGAAGCGTGCCATCCAGTCCCTCAACGGCGTACTAGCCTCCCTCTCACGATTCATCGCGAGATCGGCCCAACACGCCCTCCCGTTCTTCAAACTGCTCAGGAAGGAGACCAAGTTCGAATGGACGGACGAATGTGAGAGAGCCCTTCGCCACCTCAAACGCGTCCTCTCCGAACCACCAGTACTGACGCACCCCGCGACGGGCGAAACCCTGTACTTATATCTGGCCGTCTCTAACGAAGCCGTCAGCGCCGTCCTCGTGAGCGAAGCCGGGGAAGGACAAAAGCCCATTTATTTTACTAGTAAAGCCCTCCACGGCCCGGAGGCCCGATACCAGCTGATCGAGAAAGTCGCCCTGGCCCTCGTTACAGCGGCACGCCGACTCCGGCATTATTTTCTAGCACACACCATCGTGCTCCGCACCGACCAACCCCTCCGCCAGCTACTCAGCCGCCCAGACATGGCTGGGCGCATGCTGAAATGGTCGCTAGAGCTCTCCGAGTTCGACATCACATACGAGAGCCGGCACGCCATCAAGGCTCAAGCGTTGGCTGACTTCGTAGCCGAGATGACCACGCCCCCCGACCCGCCCACCAGGAACCACCTCTGGACCATCTTTGTGGACGGCTCCTCCAACTCTACGGGGAGCGGCGCCGGCATCGTCCTCGACAACGACGAGGGTACGGTCATCGAAGTCTCCCTCACGCTAGCTTTCCCAACGACCAACAACCAAGCCGAATACGAAGCATTTCTCGCCGGCCTTCGCCTAGCATCCGACCTGGGAGCCAGGGACATCCGAATCTACACGGATTCCCAGCTGGTCGCTTCGCAAGTCCGAGGTGAATACCAAGCAAAAAACGACACCCTCGCCGGATACCTCGCGCTCATCAGTGACAAACTAAGAGGGTTCGACTCAGCAGAAATTCAACACGTTCCTCGGGAGCAGAACACCCGCGCCGACATCCTCTCCAAACTAGCAAGCACCAAGAAACGAGGCGGTCACAAATCGGTCATTCAAGAAATCTTGTCCCAACCAAGTACCAGCCCGACCACCACACCCCTCGACATCAACGCCATTGGAGACGCGGACTGCTGGATGACCCCCCTCCACACCTATCTCAGCACCGGCCGTCTGCCGACCAGCTCTAGCGAGGCCAACGCAACGAAACGACGGGCCTGCTCGTACGTCCTCCTCGAGGGACGACTGTACCGCCGAGGCTTCGCAATCCCACTCCTCAAATGCATAGACAAATCCCAGAGTACGGCCGTTCTAGAAGAAATCCACGAAGGTATCAACGCGCAGCACCTCGGGGGCAGATCCCTAGCGCGCAAGGCCCTACGCGCGGGCTACTACTGGCCGTCAATGCAATCCGACGCGAAAGAACATGTCAAACGGTGCGATAAGTGTCAACGACACGGAGACATGCACCTGGCCCCGCCAACCGACCTCACATCCCTCTCATCTCCGTGGCCATTCGCCTGGTGGGGGCTGGATATCCTCGGACCCTTCCCCCTCGGTTCATACCAGAACAAGTACCTCATCGTGGGAGTCGACTACTTCACCAAGTGGGTCGAGGCTGAAGCTCTGGCCAAAATCACCGCCCACAACATTCTCCGATTCTACAAACGCAACATCCTCGCCAGGTTCGGGGTACCACTCGCCATCGTCACCGACAACGGTACACAATTTACAGACAAAAACTTCCGCGACTTCGTCACCAACCTCGGGACCAAACATCACTTCGCCTCGGTCGAACACCCTCAGACGAACGGCCAGGCGGAGTCGGCAAACAGAGTTATACTCAGAGGACTCAGACGACGCCTCGGAGACGCCAAACGAGCATGGGTCGAAGAACTCCACAGCGTCCTCTGGGCATACCGTACTACTCCTCACTCAACTACAGGGGAGACCCCATTTCGCCTCACGTACGGAACCGAGGCCGTAATACCGGTCGAAATCCGCGAACCGTCCAGACGAACGGAAGCTCCCCTAGACACCGACGACAACGACGGCTCCCTCCGAGAAGAGCTCGACCTCGTCGAAGAAATCCGCGCAGGAGCAGCCCTCCGGGAAGCCCGGCTGAAGCAACAAGTAGCACTTCGCCATAACCACAAAGTCATAAAACGCGATTTTCAAACTGGAGACTTAGTTCTACGCAGAAATCAAAAGGACTCCCACGAGGGCAAACTGGCGGCGAACTGGGAAGGCCCATACCGAGTCCGGGACAAAACGGAACACGGGGCCTATTACCTCGAAAACCTGCACGGTGAACAACTAGCCCGACCATGGAACGCCGCGAAGCTTAAGCGGTACTACAGTTAACACATTGCCCGCGACGACCAATCGTCCCGGCCACTGGGGGGGCGACATGGTACCACCGCACACCCCCGCGTCCACCAACGACCAAAGAAAGCAAGCCCTGCCTCTCGTGTGCGCGGGCAGAAGGCCTTGCTCGGCAGGGAATACCTCGACCGAGGCCCCTCGCCGCCGTACCAAAACAGGCAGGACACCCAGCTCGCGATGGGCCGTCCACGCCCCGGGGAAAACTACCCCCGAAAAGGCCCGGCTACATCCCCGGCCAAACCGGCCAGTCCCCTACACTACCGGTAACAAATTGTCGAGCTAAACACACCGAGCGAACACTTAGAAAATCTACAAGAAATGTCATACACATCAAAGGCATTCGAACAAATACGAAAAACGAGCATAAAACAACATGCAAACAACGAGCGCACACTTAGAAAATCCATGATAAATATATTTAACAAAAGCGGGCACCAGCCCAGTAGTCAATAGTACAAAAACGAGCACGCAGGCCCAAAGCAAAAGATAAACACCGGCACGCAGGCCACAAAACAACGAGCACGCAGGCCCGGCAACCTACACTTCCTCATCAGCTCGGTCAGCAGCCACGGTTTCCTCGTCGGGGATAACGAAATAAGGATCGATCACCCTTCCATCAACGATCTCGTGGTACGGCCCTATCCCGTCCACGACCAGCTCGACACCAGGGTTGGCGACCTGAATCTGCTCGACCGCATTCTTGAACCCGACCTCAACGGCTTCCAGACAATCGCTCTCCAACACCCGGATACGGGCGATCAAGTCAGCACGGGTGATTAAACGCCGATCCCCCTCAGTCTCGTCCTCGGCCGGACGAACAGCGCTGTCCAGAACCTCAGTACGGACCTTCAGCGCCTGCACCTCGGCCGTCGCCGTCCCCAGCTTCTCTTCCAGCGAACTCACTTTCCCCTCAGCACCCTCTGCTCGTTTCCGCTCCTCAGCAACGTCCTTCTGGCTCTTCTCCAACTCCTCGGTGAGCTTGGCCAACCGCGACTGCGTAAAGGTGAGATCCCCTTGCAGTTTGGACAGCTCAGCAGCAGAGCAGCCCTCCTCGTTCAGCACGAGAGCCGTCGTAAACGTCCGCATCATCGCGGCCAAGTCCTCAGCCAGGACACGCCGACGGGCCTCCCGATCAGCCTGGCGAACAGCCTTCACCTCCCCGGCGGAAACGGTGGGGGAACGGGCACCATGAAAATACCCCGGGTGCTGGTGGCAGGGAGGGACGACATAACCTTCCTCGACGGCGCCGACCGTCAGATCCACCACCCGAGGCTCCTCGGACCTCTGCCTCTTCGACACTCCTTGGGACACAGGGGATTGGCTCTCTTGAGGCGACGAGGACGAAGTTTGGCCCCCCTGCGTCGCGACCTCCTGACTGACCAGCTGACTCACCCTCGTCCTCGGGACCCCGGCACTCCTGGCAGCACGCAACTGCTTCACCCGCTCGTCGACAGTAGACATGTTCGCTGCAAAAACAAAGAAATAGGTTAGCGACGATCAAAAACCCCGACAACGAGGGAAAACGAAACATCCCTACCTAGATAATCTAGAGCGGCCGCCCCGGTCGCACAGCCGAGCAAAGTCTTAGTATTTATCAAACGCTTTTTAGTGCGTACGTTCCCCTGGGCATCGAGGATGTACCGACCGTCGGGCGTCACCAGCTTCGACGGGGGAAGTGACCGCACAAAGGCAATTATTTTCAGATAAGCGGCCATGTCCTTCTCCTCGAGGGTTCCCGCCCGGACGATATACCTATCCGTCCCTCGACTGAAATGCTCCGAGGTCCACAGCAGATGTATCTTGGGAAGCCACGCTCGGAACCACTGGCCATCTACCGTGCGCTCGCCCTCGTCAAAGAGAGTGTCCGAGCCGTGCTGCGTGATCGGCTTGACGAGGTAGAACCGACCCTTGAAGTCTTTGACAGAATCACTGTACGCTTTAAAAATTTTGGTCGATTGTTTGAAAGAGACCCATCCGTGACGACCTCGCACCGTCTGCCGCTGCAAATGAAAGATGCGAAAGAACAACGGCACCGTCGGCTCCACCGAGAGGTAGAAACACACCACCTCGAAAGCCCGGATGAAAGCCAGAGCGTTCGGGTGCAGCTGAGACGGGGCAAGACGCAGCCAGTCAAATATCCCCAGATGGAAGGCAGAGAACGGCAACCGGAGCCGAGCTTCTTTAAAATAAAATTCGTACATCGGGAACATCTTCCGCCCATAGCGCGAGCAGATCCGATGGTGCGCTTTCGGGCGATACACCTGCCAGTGTTGCGTTTCTCCTAGCGGCGTGTCCTCGACCGTGGCGTACACGTCGGACGGGTCGACCACAAAACAAGAAGGGATGGTAAGTGGCTCCTCGGCCGCCCACTCCTCGGGCAAGGAGACGCGCCCGTCGTCATACTCCGGGACCTCGGGTTCATCATCTTCAACCATTATCCCCGGCACCAGAGCCGACATCTACACCTGAAAGCAGAGGACCTCGGTGAATTCGATAGCCAGGATCAAATCCACCCTTCCACCGCAAGTCAAGTGAAAGGGCGACAAAGGCCGAGGGGCGGCGGGCAGGCATTCGCTCCCCGCCTACCCTCCTCGGGGATCGAAGAACGACCCCTCAGCCCTTCGGGGCGGCCGTCGGAGAAGATACTTCTCCCCGGGGCAGTCATCAGAGAAAGCCCCCGTCCTCGGGGCAGTCATCGAAGAAAAACCCCCGTCCTCGGGGCATTCATCAGAAAAAGCCCCCGTCCTCGGGGCATTCATCGGAGAAAAGCCCCCGTCCTCGGGGCATTCATCAGAAAAAGCTCCTGTCCCCGGGGCATTCATCGGAACTAGCCTACCGTCCCCGGGACATTCATCGGAAAACTCGCCAGACGCGGCGGAACTCGCATCCCTCCTCGGGGCGCCCATCGCGCCCCGACCACACGTCCCAGTCAGACGACGAAAATAAAAGAGAGGGAGAAGAGGAACTCACTTGTAACGGCGGCGGACGGAAGAAAAAGCGAATGGCACGGCGTTGATCGGCGGCGAACGGCGGACGGGCAGAGACGATGAAAGATCAACAGGGAGAAAAGTAGCAGAATGAGCGGGGACCGCCATATTTATAACCCGGCGCGAGGCTCGAAGCGACCCTAGGCTCATTAATGACATAGGTTAGCCGCCCCTACGACCGCTCAACGCAAGACACGTGGAAGCAGCCTGACAGTCGCGTCTCTCCATCTGCCTCCTCCCCGTTCTACCGACGACCGGAGCCCTTCGCACGAGTCCCCCGCTCCAGACATGACGACCTTAAGTCCTCGCTCTTCCCCAGAGCTTCGACTTGGGGGGCTCCTGTTCCGGTGTGGGCCTCACCTCGGCAGGCCCAATACCAAATACGGCCCAACAGGCGAACTGGGCACACCTGGCACACGCCCCTTCGGACGAGCAGGACCGTCCGCCGGGCACAAGCCATCACGCCGCATCCCCTTCGTCGCCCGTCACACCAGACGAGCGAGACTACCCGGGCTCCCTCCGCGGGAGAATAACGTGCTCGGCGCACGTTATCCATACGCTTCCCTCCGCGGGAGAATAATGTGCTCGGCGCACGTTCTCCACGTGCTCCCCTCCGCGGGGACACGTCATCGGCCAACCGCCCACCTCCGAAAGAGCAGGTCAAACCCACTTTCCGGAGACCTAGGAGCGGTTGAACTAGGGCGAAGACCACGTCCTGGTCTTCACTACGCCACGTAAGCCCTAGCAGTCATTAGGGTTGGGCCTGGTCGTCTGGCCCACCTCGAATGACCGTTGGCCCAGCGCTGGGGTCTCTCTATAAATACCCTCTTCTTCAAGAGGGTCAGGTAACTCTTCTTGCCCCCCTTTTCTGTACTATTGCTTCCTCTCTGTCCAACTTCTTACTTGGGCGTCGGAGTGCTTTGCAGGTACACCCCTTCCTCGTTCTTACCTCGGCGAACAGATAACCGTCCGGCGAAGCGTGGCCAGTCCGTGATCCCTCCTGATCAGGTCAGATCAATTATTATTATAGGTGTGATAATATTATTATTATTATAATTATAATTATTGTTGGGTGTATTACTATTATTATTATTATGTTGAATATTATTATAATATTATAATAGTATTATATTATATTATTATTATTATTATAATGATTATTATAATTATTATATTAGAATTATTATTGGGAATATTAGTGGTTGGAATAAGTAAAATAAGAGGTGGAAGGGTTATTGGGAAGTTAGAATGGAAATATGAAAAGTCATGATAGAAACCGTGAGGAAGGAAATATGAAGGGGTAGCAAGGAGATATTAGAAAAGTTGGAATAGAGAGAAAAAGGATTACCATAGATCGTGGAAAATTGGTGTGATAATAATAATAATAATAATAATAATAATAATATTATTATTATTATTATTATTATTATTATTATTATTATTATTATTATTATTATTATTATTATTATTATGTTATTTTTATTAGTTATTATTATTATTGGGATAGAAAATAAAAAGGAAAATAGAATATGAAGGGGTGGGGGAAGTATTAGAGAAAATAACACGATAGAAAGAGGGAAGAGAGAAAGAGCGATAGAAAGAGAGAAGAGGAAAGAACGAGAGAAGTGAGAAGAACGAAGGAAAAAGGAACGAAGAACGGAAAGAAAAGAGGAGGCCAAGAGACCAAATCCAGGAAGAATTTCATCGATTAACAAGGTAAGGGGGGAGAAACTTGATTGGGAATGGTATATACATGTATAGGGTAGTGGAGATTCCTTAACCCCGTAGGAATGTATCGTTGATGAAGTTTTATATTGACATGCTATTGATTGTTGAGTTATGTTGATGTTGATGGATTGAAATATGTTGATGGTTGGTGAATTGTTGTTTTTGGTTAATTTGGCGTATAGGTTGGATTTACGGTTTTAGGGAAGTTCTGTGTGACCTTTTTGATGTGTCGATAGATTGTTTAAGTGATGACTTTGGAATAATATGTATATGATGATGTACGGATGTTTGACGTTGCCATTGTTGATTGACTGTTGGTGTTGGTTTGGTTTGAGTAAGGTTCAGAGTAACTCTAAAGTGCCGGTAGTGTGCCGTAATGTTGATCTGGAGTAGAATTATAGGAAGATTGATAAGCCTAATATGCATTGGTCGTAATACGGATAGTATAGGAAGTGGATGTTATAGAATAGGCTTGAATCGGAGAAGAGTGAGAATTATGAACTGTGAGAACTTGAGAAGTCGCAGGCAACTCGCTAGCACTTCGCTTAGCGAGAAGGCAGCGAGCGTTCGCTAGGTGCTCGCCCAGCGAGTGAGTCCAGTAGGTTCTGTTTGCCTTTGCGAGGAGGTTCGCTAAGCGAACAGGTAGCGAGTATTCGCTGGGTATTCGCTGTGGCGAGTTGGATAGCGAATCATTACAGTAGCCACTGCTGTCATTCGCGAGGAGGTTCGCTAAGCGAACAGGTAGCGAGCATTCGCTGGGAGCTCGCCTAGCGAGGGTGTAGCGAGCGTAGCAGAATGTGGTTTTTCTATGCTGTTATGCTGTGTGCGCTAAGAGTGTAGTGCCCTTGGACTTTGTTGATTATAGGGGAGATGATTGAGTGTTATAGAGTGAGTACTCGGTGATAGTATGTGATTTCCGTTACTAATTATTTAAATGGATAATTAGTTGGTGTATGAATCATGCGGAGCATGGTGTAGTGATCAGTAGGATCGTGTATTCCCGAGTGGTGGGACGTGTTTATATCTTGGTGATAAAGTATGAACTTGTTTACTTGGTGATGGTACTCGTTTTCCTTGATATTGTTGGTGAACAATTAGTTAATGTATATATATGTAGTGATCAGTAGGATCGTGCGTTCCCGAGTGTTGGGATGTGGTTATATCTGGTGTTATAGTATGAAGTTGTTTACTATCTGATTGATCTATACGGTGTTGGTGTATGTTATATCTGTACATATATGCATTGATGTATGATGATATGATCAGGAGGATCGTGTGGACTTTGAGTGCCTAATTATGATAGTTATGCATTGGTGTGTGCATATCATGGTGTTTTGGTGGGATGAATCATGTCTCAGGAGGAGCGTAAGTGATTCATCCGTACTCCTTTGTGGAGAATGGTGAGGGATAGATCATATCTCAGGAGGAGCGTAAGTGATCTATCCAGGTTCGATTGAATGAACCAATGAGTCGGTACCGCATGCATGGTGTTGTGTTGCATAATTGCATTATAATATGTTATATTGTAATTTGGACAGTAGGTTCGTTATATGGTGTTGTTGGGGTGAATAGTTGATGTGTTGGTGTGTTTTACTGCCTTAATTACATGTATTACATTACCATTATATTTTGATCATGATTTCTCACCCCTTTGTTGTTGTTGTGTCTGTGCTTCTCCGGAAGTACAGATAATCCAGGTACTTAGATAGCTTGGATGGTGGTGTGCCAGTCGAGTCTAGGATGCTCTGATACGTAGCACGGGACTTGGGTGTTTTGTTGTGTCTATGTTGAACTTATTTCTTTTTCCTGTGTCGTATCATGAATTTGATGTATTTTACTTTATGAAACAAATTCCGCTCTATTATTTTGAAAAGAATGAATAAAGTATTTTTATAAAATTTGGAGATGTGATATCCCACTTTTTGGTGAAAACTCTGATTATTATTTTAATATTCATATTTTATTTAATTTGGGAAAGTGGGGTGTTACATTTTTCACTTATGAACATACCTACGTGGAAATTTCTAAACTTTATCACGACAAATATAAAAGTGTTCGTAAAATATGCTTTGTGTTTGGTCCCTGCAAATTAAGGTTTTTGATCAAAAAATAGAAACACTCCATTGAAGCTGATGTGGAAGACGAAGATGACGAAATGCTGATATCAAGATCATCCAATGGTATCGCATGCAGTAGATTTCAAAACGAAGGTACGAATACTCATCCATGGAGTTCTCTTTGATTGTTCATTATGGGGGTAAATCTGATAAGGGCTTCCTAGTATACTACACAGGGGGAAACGAGCATGCAGTGGAAATAGATCCTGATAGGTGGAGCTTATTTGAAGCAATAAGTATTGTGAAAGAGTTAACTGAGTTTGAGCATACCGATTATTGGTTATGATGGTATAACATTGATGCTGATAGGTATAATAAAATGGTTAGTGACACATATGCTTCTAATGTATATTAATATGTCATGAAACTGTAGTAGTTGGACAAGGTAATGATGTTGGTAGCGTGAAGCAAAATGAAGTAGGTAATGAAGTAGACAATGTTGGTTGTGTGGAGAAAGATGAAGTATGTAATGATATTGGTGTTAAGGAGAATGTTGAAGTAGATATTGTTGGTGGTAAGGAGAATGTTGAAGTAGATAATGTTGGTGGTAAGGAGAATGTTGAAGTAGATAATGTTGGTGGTGTGGAGCAACTTGAAGTAGATAATGTTAGGGGTGTGGAGCAAGATGGGCAAGATGGTAATGATGTTGAGAATGTTGAACTAGATAATGTTGGTGGTGTGGAGTAACATGAAGTAGACGGGAAATATGAAGAAGCTAGTGTAGGTGGACAAGATAAGCAAGATGGGCAGGATGAAGCAAGTGTGGAACAAGTTGAAGTAAATGAGGGTAGTGAGGATAGTGAGAACAGTGAGGACAGTGAGGATAGTGACTTTGTAGCTGATGGTTTATCGTTTGATGCTGTTGAAAATAAAACTGAAGATAATGGTAAAAGAGGTAGGATACAAGTTGCAGTAAGGAAGCACAAGAACACTCCAAAGAAAGTGTCAATTTGTGTTGATAATGCAGGGTCAGCTAGTGGTGTGATTAATGAGTTGGATATCAACTACGCAAGTGATAAACTTGGTAGTAGTGACCCAAAATATCCAAGGTTTAAGATGCATGAGTTGGACAAGAATTGCAATTTTAAAGTGGGATTAGAGTTTGTATCACTTGAAAAATTAAAGGAGGTAATAACTGAATGGTCAATATTCAATGGTAGACAGATAAAGTTTATGAAAAATGACAAAGTTAGAGTAAGGGTAATTTTCAAGGGCAAATGTAGTTCTTTAGAACTTGTAAGTAAAGTTGGGAATAAGTACACATAGAATGAAGAAATAGATTGAAACACACACGTGTGGTATAGGATACTAAATAATAGTTATGCCACTTCTAAGTGGGCTGCTAAAACTGTGGCTGCTAGAATTCCTTCTTCAAATTGTGTTAATATTTGAGATATTATGAATGAGATTAGGAGTAACTTTTTAGTTGGTATAACTATTGTCGCACCCCAATTTTTGACCACAAGATACCACCTCCTTTTGCGCGTTTTCTATTATTATTTGACTTTTTTATATATTTATGTTTTACGACTAACCGGTTCATGTAAGTGCAGTAGCGGCAGGTGTGGACCCTTACAGTCAAGTGCTTCAGGGGCGCAAGCATTTGGGGCTTATTATGTTTCCCATGAAGGATTACACCGCAGGTTGTGTCATTATTTTCAAAGGAAGATTTGGAACGTTCTTAATGGTGGTTTATGATCAAGTCATTTTAAGATGTTAAGATTGCGTGAGATCTTGAACTGAGTCTTGACAAGGAACTTTTTTTTAAAGAGTTAAGATTCGTCTAGAGTGAATGCTCATGATGGATGATTAAGTTATTGAGGAGTTTATGTTGAAGTGGCCGTTTCCAGGATTCGAATGGGGAAAAACAATTACTGTTGCATATTACTCAATTGCTGTGGGCATTAATATCATAATGACAAGGAATGCAACATTTAAGCATTCGGTTTCCTAGCCCGCCGTTTGGATCTATCCACGTTTCATCAGTAGGTATATGAGTACGGAAACTTGCCACTGGAAAGTTATTCAATTGGTACGAAGACTTTGATATTTATAATCTCTCTAACTGAAAATTCATATCAAGCTGGAAGTGCACCACTCCTATTATAATTGCCATAAATAAAGTAACAGAGTTTCTAGTATGCTATTACATGTGCATTAAGCAAGAGATATCAGGAAAGGAATCATTTGGTTCATACACAAGCGGGTCCCGGTACCGACTGTTAATCATTACAATTCGCCTCATTACATCATACTAAGACTAACACAGAACCAAACTGACAGTTATCCTCGCATACGCAATGCATCTTCCAAAGTCCGGTCGAGCACGTTGAGGCTGAAAAGAGGAAGAATCCATCATTTGAAATCCGGCATTCGACGGTGCTAACCGACATTGATTTGGGAAGGAAGACAGTCAAATCTCTTTAATTAGCTCCATTCCAAGCAGTCTCACCTCATCATCAAACTCAACTTCTTTCGACGGCGCCCTTAGAATCCCTACAGACAAATCCCAAAGATGAAAGTATCACATAAAATCAATGTCGGTACAAGTCCATGCCTAAACACTAAATTTGGCTCTGATGGAGTCACCTGCCAAACTAGAGCAACATTATCCATCAAACTTGTTAAAGATTGAGGACAGTGGAAAATAATAAAGTACTAACAGTCACAACCAACTCATATTCCCACAACAAGCCCCTAAAAAGAGGTACTCAACCCCATCGGTACGTTGCGGAATCTGTGGCTTTAAGTTCGGAAAGAAACATAGAAGAAGGTTGTCGAAACTACGTGAGAAAGCAAGGAACATAGTACCTCTAAACGGAGTAACCGAGTACATATGCTGGACGCAGAGAAGGGCTTCATGACTGATTCACTTCGTCAGGCCAATCACCAACAAAGGCAATTAATCACGGTTTATGGCGAACTCTGCAGTAGTGATACAGTTAACCTGTCAACGAATCAGAACAAGTTCAGTACCAACGCGTTCCCGTAACTTCCTCCAACGCAAACCTAGGAAATAGTACAACAGAAAATGCAACACACTTCCAGATGCTACTTAGTACATGACTTTCATACTATGAGTGTACTCTTTACCTATTTATTTCATTAGATCCTCATGTCAGTTGGTATCTCAAGGTGGTTGTTGACATGAATATCTTTTCCTTCTACCACAACTGCTGCCTGTTGCGGAGATAGACAAAGTCGGGTACCTGCAGTTTAATATGAAGGATTTGAAACACAATGATGTAGTTGAGTTATATAATCTTACAATTGCGGTAAATGGAAGGAATGATGTCTACTACTGCAATAGGGAAGTCGCTTATACCCAAGTCAGCAAATACACTGAGACAATTGAAGACTGTCTTAAATCTTTCGAAATCGATCCATACTATAGTAAGGCATACAGTCGACCGGGATTAGCATATTATGCACAAGGAAAATACAGAGACGCTATCGATAAAGGGTTTAAAAAGGGCCTCGCATTTGGACCCAAGTAATGAGACTGTTAAGGAAAATCTAGCACTTACCGGGAGGAAGCTGATATCAAGTCTTTAGACGTGGACGCAAGACCAAGGATAATGACTCTGCACTTGGCAATAGTAGGTTTTAGATCTTGACAATTACTGGTCTATTTGACTTCAGTATCATTGGACCTTCCACATTTGCAAAATTTCAGATTAGTGTACTGTCGCAAATTAACGGATTTGAACTTGAGGGCTATATCGCTTTCTTCTATGCAAGTGTCTAACTGCTCTGTATTCGCTAGAATCAATATCACTTCAAAAGTTAGCACTGCTATGCCAATCTTCACAAGAAGCAGAGCCTCCTCTCTATCACAACCGTGTTCCATCGCCTGCAAGTCAAAAAAACGGAAAATTGATCCCCTACAGAATATCAAAAGAAATTAAGCGCTAATTGTGAGCGGTTGTCACGAAGGTACCTACTGAAAATTTCGAGTCATTTCCCTGGCCTTCAACAACAACCTCTCCTCCAGCTCTGCCATCCTTGATCCTCGAAGATGTGATACAAAGCGAAAACAGCATTAGTGTAAGAATGGACAAAATAATTTAGTGTTGAATGAACAAAATATTGCAAAGTATACACCGGCTTGAAGAAGAAACCATACGAACTGAGTTTGAGTTCGGAAAGAAATATACCCTGTATCACATTTCTTCGTGAAAGTTCCTACCAGACACCTCAAACACGAGTTTTCCTCCTCGGGCTTCTAATCCCCCTTTTTGGCCCAAGACCATTGCTGTTCACACCTGTCGAATACCAAACATGAGTTAGCAAAACCAATTGAAGAATATACCCATGTGAGAGGAAGATTCGGAAAAGATCCCATCCTATTTTCAAAACATTGAATCTGGACAAGTCAGACGTTTAATAGATTTGATACACAAATATCAGAGATTAAGGATTCTCATTTAACAGGCATTAAACAGATTAGACAAAAATGGAAGGTCCAAATCCACATTCAATGCAGAAATCAAAATTCATTCAACACATTTGATTCTCAGTAAAGGTTATAAAAGGAGGCCATCAGAATCAAACAAAAGGGAGGAATACACAAAATCCCCAATTTGAAACCCTATAAATTAACGAGGAAAGGAGGACTTATCAAGCTCGAAAGTTGTCGCCGCCGAAGTGTTCGTCGCCGGGAATCTACACCGGAGAAACCCATTCGCATCTCCACCTTCAAAGCGCCGTCAACCTTCGGAGAACTTCCTTGCCAAGTCGACGCCTCTGAATCGCCGCTCATTACCGCACGCGTCCCCGTCGTCACCAACCCTTGGGTAAAGCTCCACGTTTCGTAATAGCCTTTGAAACTATTGATTGCTTTCTTCTGTGTTTCAGGTTTTACAGGAATTGAAGGCATAATGGATTGAGGCGAGGAAAGAGAGACGGTTGGAAACGAGAGTGAGAATGTCCGATTTGGGGGGGGGGGAAACCTAGGGTTTTCATCTTTTTCGTTTCTGGTTTCTACGCTTTTTCCTTTGTTTGTTATCTGTTGTAATCACTCATTAACCTCACACATACACTTCACTAACACCACCACACATCCACTAACCATCACCTAATCACCCTAATTAAATCGCTAATTATCTCTTAAAACTTAATTAATCTGCTTAGTCACTTAATTTTTGTTTTATTTCGTTAATTAACCCAGTTTTATTTTAACTAAATCTTATCTTAGTTTTTTAATTAACTAAATACCTATTATAATCAGTTTTAAATAAAAATAATAATTACTACATTTTTTAAAATTAACATAATTAATTTTACTTCTTTTATAAAAATCAAATTCATTAAAAGAGAGTACATTTTCTTATAACTCAAGTAATTTATACAACCTTTTTTACAAATAAAATAAAATGAATATAATAATTAATATAACTCTCATTTAAAAGATCAAACGCAACTTTTCATCCAAAATCAAATCAACTTTTATCCAAACCGAAGTCAAATCAGACGATTAAAATCAAACAACAACATAAAAACACAATTTAATCAATCGTGCACTTCACGACACCTTTCACTCACACACTCACCTAGCGCTTTCATGCGTATTTATATATTGTGTTATCCGCTTTTTATTTTATCCACAATGCACACACTCACCTAGCGCTTTCATGCGTTCGTGCATGGTTTTATCTTCCGCAATTTACTTTCTGCAATGTATCTTTACCGCAAGTCATTATATCTTGTTGCATCGCATTGCATCCGTCCAAAGGAAAAACCTACACATAATTCAACACTTGTGTGTAGTTGCACATCATATGCATCATATTCCCCTCGATCCTTGGTTCTTCAAGTTGATCATTTAAGTTTAGGACCTACCCCATAGGAAGGACCTTAATCTTCACAACATAGAAACAAACAATCAACACAATACAAACTTTTTCAAACACATTAGAGAATAGATGTTAATCATCTTAAGTGAGATATAATCTCCACCCCCACAACAATACAATCAAACATGTAGGGACTTTGCCTTAAGAGCGATAAAGGCATACTTGGCGACCATCCGAGTATGTAAGACCTTTTCTTAAGACGATGCAAAGACCATTTCCTACAACCCCTATTACATTTGTGGTGGTTATCTCTCCCTTAACATGAAGACTCATCTCTTCTCCTAAACTCAATCAAAACAACTACCCTAAACCCGTAGGAACTTTGACCACAGTCAAAGAACTCCTCTAACCCTTTAGGGAGAACTACAAAATACTCTGATTCCACTCCCGTAAGGATATGTAGGCATAAGATGCGACATCTTATCGAGTATACTTAGAAAATAAACCCTTAGGTCTTTAACCATTAAGCAGATAAACACATAGCAATAAACAAACATAAAACAAGAGGTTCCTGTAGAGTACTACAGAAACTTAGGATGCTAGTACCTTCCCTAAGTTTAACCAACCCCCGAACCTATAACTCTCTAAACCTTGCATTTGCATTGCATTGTGGGAATTTCGACCTTTATCCCTTCCTTTGGACAAATCAAAGTTCGGTTGCAAAAATTGAATTAAAGATTCAAACTAATCAATAGTTTGGTATCCAAAATTTCACCGCGACAACTATGAGCAGAGTATGAAAGGAAAGATAAATTGAAAAAGCTTTGGTAGAAGGTGATGCAGTGAAACAATACAATCTTCTATGAAGATATTCTACAGAGCTAAGGAGAGTAAATATTGGGAACACTTGCAAAATTAATTTGACAAGGGTTAGACCATCAATACAACCAAAGTTTTGCAGCTTTTACTTTTGCTTAGATGGGCTTAAAAAGGGATTAACAACCTCTTGTAGGTCATTTATTGGTGTTGATGGATGTCATCTCAAGACAAAGTATGGGTGGACTCTCCTCATTGTAGTTAGTAGAGATCCAAATAACCAATATTTTCTCATTGCCTTTGGTGTATGTGAAACTGAAACAAAAGAGTCATGGAAGTGGTTCCTAACATTTCTTATGGAAGACATTGGTCAAGATAATAGATGGGTTTCATCTCTGACCAACAAAAGTTTGTTGTTATATTTTTTTGGATCTAATCTCTGATTATGTCAATTTTTTGGATTTCATCCCTAATGATGGATGCTGCCAAAGCCACATATATCCAAGCATGGGAGGCTAAAATGAAAGAGCTCAATGTGAAGGCTTGAGAATGGCTATCAGGTATACCTACCAAAGCATGGTGTAAGCATGCATTTTCTTTTTATCCTAGATGTGATGTTCTAGTGAACAATGTATTGGAGGCTTTTAATAGCACTATCTTACTTGCAAGGGATAAACCAATATTTACTATGTGTGAATGGATAAGAAAGTATCTCACGAATAAGAATGCAAGCTTAAGAGAAAGGGTTGATAGATGGAATCATAGGATAATGCCTAGGCCTAGATTCAGGCTGGATAAAGAAGTGGAACATGCAGGGAATTGAATTCCTGACTGGTCTAGTGATATATTATGGCAAGTGGAACATACACATAACAAGAATAGTTTTATTGTGGATACTACAAAGAAAACTTGCACATGTAATTTTAGGGAACTTGTAGGCATTCCTTGTAGACATGCAGTAGCTGCATTAGGTTTTATGAACCAATTCCCAAAAGATTATGTTGATGACTGTTATTCCAAAGAAACCTAGGAGAAATGCTATGCTATCTAACAAATTATATGGTTTGTGTTTAGGTGTGAACTTGTTGTACTATGTAACAAATTTATATGCCTTTTGACTATATGTAATTGTGAGACATCTTTTGGTTTATGTATGGTGTGTTTTGCCTATACTTTAAGATCACTTTTTATGCCTTTATATTATGCAATATTAACTAAAAGATCATAAAACAATAAGTAACAATAAATTATGTTATGCCTTTATGATGTAATACAATCATTTCAATAAGGAAAAGGGATGCAAAACAATAAGTAACAAACATTTAGGGACTTAATTCAAAAATAACATTACTTCTGATTCATTACATGATGTAGCATTACAATGACGCATTTTAACAACCAATATTCTTATATGGAGTATAACAAAACAAAAAAGAGACAAATTACAGACTGCATGAATCACTATCATTTCTGATAGGCAAAAAAGAAACACCATGAAAGTGTCAACAACAACTTCAACATTATGGCTTCATCCTTTCGTTTTCAAACTTCATTTTCATTTTCTCTTTTCTCATAGCTTCAAGAACTTTAATGATGCACCCTAATTCCTAAACTACCTCTGAGCAATTGCATTCAATTGGGTTTTTATGTTCATTTGATGTGTTGCATTCAAGTTCTTTATCTCAAATGAAAAGCTTGCAACCTAATCCCAAATTTGAACACTTCATTTCTGATAAAGAGACAAATTACAGACTGCATGAATCACTATTATTTCTGATAGGCAAAAAAGAAACACCATGAAAGTGTTAACAACAACTTCAACATTATGGCTTCATCCTTTCGTTTTCAAACTTCATTTTCATTTTCTCTTTTCTCATAGCTTCAAGACCTTTAATGATGCACCCTAATTCCTAAACTACCTCTGAGCAATTGCATTCAATTGGGTTTTTATGTTCATTTGATGTGTTGCATTCAAGTTCTTTTTCTCAAATGAAAAGCTTGCAACCTAATCCCAAATTTGAACACTTCCAAAATCTTCTTTTAGGATTTTCAGTTGAGTTTAAAATGAACATTCTCATGGCTTTGTTGCAAATGCAAAATGAAATTTGAGACTCAATGAAATTCTCAACAAAAGATGTTGCCATGATTGATTCTTGGTAAATTTTTGAAGTTCTTAAGAAGAAGATGAGACGATGAAGAAGAAGAATTGACAAAATGCAAAATGTGATTTTTTTTTTGGATTACGTCCTTCTTTTCAAGGCCCTTTCACATGCATTTCCACGTCTGCATCAGATAAAAAATGAAAAACACACATAAGCAATGCAACGCAAAATTGAGTTATAAGTACTCGAACAAAAAAAACGATATAGAGATTAAATTCAAAATATCGCTAACTTACCAAGACCAAATGAATATATATATATATATATATATATATATATATATATATATATATATATATATATATATATATATATATATATATATATATATATATATATATATATATATATATATATATATATATATATATATATATATATACACACACACACACACACACATACACGTGATTTTCACGTCACTAACCCAAAAATCACTTATATACACACACACACACATACACGTGATTTTCACGTCACTAACCCAAAAATCACTTCACTGATCAACTTTTGCGACGTGGGTAAAACACGTCGGAAATGCAATGGTGGGAACATTTTCCCATGTGGAAAACAGGCCACATAGTTGTGACATAGATCTCACGTCGCAAATAACAAAAATAAGAGAAAAAGTTCTCACGTGAAAATCAAGTCACTAATTAGTGACGTGATATTCATGTGGGAACCTACCTTTACCAATTTTGTCTGCACACACATCCGACACCAATTGAATTTGTTTCCCATGTGACTCACACGTCACTAATTTGTGGCTTTGTTTTCACGTGGGAACCCACACACTCATTAAATGTTTCCCATATGATTCTCACGTCACTAATTAGTGACGTGATTTGCATGCCACAATAAAATATACTACATATTCTCAAAATATAATATTCTAAAATATAATATATAATTTGTTTACTAATAATAACATATTTAAAATATAATATATATTCATTATTTTTAAAAATATGTTTTTCTAAAATAATATATATTATGTTTACTAAAATATAATAACTATTCAATAATATAATATTCTATAATATATATAATTGGTTTATTAAAAATAACACATTTAATACATATTCATTATTTTTTAATAAAAATACTTTTTCAAAAAGTAATATATTTAAAAATAACACATTTTAAATATAATACATATTTTTTATATTTTTAAAAAAATATATTATAATTTTTTCTATTTACAATATTGTTTACTAAAAATATTTTTAAAAATTCTACTTTTTCTAACATAATAAATATTCTGTTTTTAAAAATTAAAAATACATAATATATTTAATTTATTTCTAATATATTATTTTTGTTTCTAATAAATATTTTGTTTTTCTAATTTGTTTCTAATAAATATTCTGTTTTTCTAATTAAAAATACATAACATATTATTTTTATTTTTTTGCTTTCAACAACAACAACACAATACATATATATATATATATATATATATATATATATATATATATATATATATATATATATATATATATATATATATATATATATATATATATATATATATATATATATATATATATATATATATATATATATATATATATATATATATATATATATATATATATATATACTTACATCTAACAACAAAAAATTTAAAATTTTCTAATCAATATTCTAAAATAATATTTCATATATCACCAAAATCTCAAAGATAAACAAATTGAAATGCATAAATACCTCAATATAGAGCTAACTCTCAAAGCTTCCAATGGAATTTCTTAATCAATCTTAGATCTGGAAAAAAAAATTAACAATTAATAATAAGAAAAACATAAAATAAACGGTAAGGTAAAACAGTCACAAAACCAACCTACAAATGTTTCACCTTAAATTTTTTGCGAACTTTTCGTTAAAAATGGAGCTCTGAGAGAGGCAGAAGGAGAACAATGAAGGGAAGGAGAAGAAGGAAGAGGCAGAAGGAAAGAAGAGAAACGAGATGTGACTGAAGAAATTATGGGTTATTAAATATATAAGGACACTTGCGACGTGGTGGACACATGGGAAGGTACCCACGTGAAAACCACGTCGGAACGAACTACCCTTTCCAACATTTGCGGCGTGAAATTCCCTTAGGAAATTTGCCACATGCAGCACAATTCAAAACATTCCCATATATTAAAATATAACCGTTACTCCACTAAATGCCAACGCAACACTAAGAAAGCATTGATGTAAGTGGGTTGCGACGTGGGTATCACTTCACAAGCTTGTCACATTCAATTCCAACAACCAATGTGTCTGAGAAGTTAATGAAAAAGCTGAGACATTTACTATTTGCAGTTTTGCGACGTGAAAGACATGTGGGTATTTTGTGACATGCTACTCACGTGACAAATAAAAGAACTTTTTTGAATTTTCAGTTCCCTTGTGTTTTACACGACACAACTGAATTTGTGAAAAATTCAAACTTCCCTCTCTCTTAAAACTCCAAAATTTCGTTGCAGATTTTAGGTGTACATAATTTATTAATTAAATATTTTAGTGACGTGAGAATCACTTGGCAACAGATTTTTTTTCCCACGTGTTTAGCACGTCACTAAATCACTAGGGAAAATCAACATTTTCTTATAGTGATATATATATATATATATATATATATATATATATATATGGAACATGTATGTATATATATATATATATATATATATATATATATATATATATATATATATATATATATATATATATATATATATATATATATATATATATATATATATATATATATATATATATATATATATATATATATATATATACATACATGTTCCATATATATATATATATATATATATATATATATATATATATATATATATATATATATATATATATATATATATATATATATATATATATATATATATATATATATATATATATATATATATATATATATATATATATATATATATATATATATATATATATATATATATATATATATATATATATATATATATATATATATATATATATATATATATATATATATATATATATATATATATATATATATATATATATATATATATATATATATATATATATATATGGAACATGTATTGTGGTATTTGGATCAAACTTTAGTGTCGACAAAGTTAGATTCATGGTTTGACATGTTAGAGTCGAAGTCTGTTTAAGCATGCTGTCGAAATATGTTAGTTTGTGTTTAAGTTAGTATGTCAAATTGGATGTTGGTTGTAAGTTTAATTATTAAGTTATCTTAGTAGTATATAAATTGATTAGTTCTCTTCGATTGTTGAGAAAAATTAATTGTTGGTATTTACTTATAATTTTTAAATTTTTATTAAATAAATAGTAAAACACTTTAATTAATTAATTTTTTTTTATCTTTTGTAAAATGTAATAGAGTTTTTTTTTTATTTGTTGAAAAAATTTAAATTTTTTTCTTATATTTTAATTTTGTTCTTAACGATAGTTAGTTTATGAATGACAATAGGAAGAATATAGAAGGTTATGTTTTGTTTTGTTTGGGAAAGAAAGTGAGATTAAAGAAAAAACAAATATAAGAAAAAAATAATCGAAAAATGGTATACGTTTTTAATATTTAATTCCTTATTTCTTATCGTTATTTGAGACTAATTCTACTTAATATTGCGCTAATCTTTGATGACCATTGTAGAGAATGAAACGAATATTGTATTAAATTGGAAGCAAATATTTGAAAAATACTTGTAGTCGCCAATGACAAATAGATATTTAAAATAAAATAATTGAAATGTACTGCTTCTGATTGGATAAGAAAATTGACTCATCTTCGATATAAAGAGCTCGAGGTTTCAGTCTTGGATACACCAGAAATCACATTTTATATTAGCATATCATAGTGTATTAATTTTCTTGCAATCTTATTCTATGAATACAACAAATTCAGAAATAGTTTAAAATTCAATTTGTCATTGTATTTTTATTTTTATTTTTAATTTTGAAACTCTCCCACCATCTATCAGTGAATACTTGTCTAAAGTCAGAATAAAGTTTTGTATAAATTAACCTACACAAAAATTGATTGCTTTTAACAGAATTTAAGTATGAGACCTTGAGAGAAACATACTCTCAAGACACAAACTTCCCCTTCTAAACCAATCCTTAAAGGTTAGAGTTATAATGTATTTAAGAGTAATTTAAAGATTTACTCCAAATATTAGCTCAATATTTTCTTTTAATCTAATAGTAAAAATTGTAGAGTGGTATTATATATGACAAGAAATGTTCTTGCTATTCTAATATATATTGTGGCTTTTTAGTCAATCTTTAACGCTGACGGAATATTTATTAATTCATTTTGAAAGTTGTGTAATTTTTTAATCAGTAGATTTTTTTGACAAACATAAATTTTCATATGATAATTTTTATTTTATTTAAAAAATATATTAATTTTATTTAAATGTTTTATTTTAAAAAAAATATATTAATTAAAAATATTAAACATATAAAAGAAATATTTTTTAAAAATGCTTTTAAATTCGTAAAGTAAGCGAGATGAATTTAACAAGATGAACTTAATCAACTAGACCAAATTATTTATTATTGTGATTCGGATACCTTAAAACTAAGTATAAATAGTTTCTTAATGATCAAGAAACACACAAGGGTTAGGGTTATAAAGAAGAAAACAACAAGGATTGGTTATTAAACTGCTATTCTTTCCTTTCTCTTAGAACAAGATTACAAGTATACAAGAATAACAAAATAACCTCTCTCTCTCTTGAAATTAGGATTTTATCTTCCTATTTTTCCTTATGACAAGATTGAGAAACTAGTATCCTATTTATAAGAAAAATAGCACACTAACCTAATGGGCTTTTTAACAATTACCCATTACAGGGTAACTTAAACAATTGGGCTTACAAGTAAGGCCCAATTTAACATGATAACAACCCTAACAATATTGACTAATGCATGTTAGAACAAACTTCGACTGCAACACGGTTTACTCGCGAACAGACTTCGACCATACTAGAGTTCGATTCAACATCTCACAAATCTCCACCTTGGATCTAACTCTATAACATCAAGAAACTAGCTTTCTTCATGCAGCTTTATTAACTGCATACAGTGGAAAAACTTGCAACTGAGCAACGTCTTGGTGATCATATCAGCAACATTATGATTTGTCGAAACCTTCAGCAATTGAACTTCTCCACGCTCGATTACCCCTCTGATGAAATGCAGCCTCATATCAATGTACTTGGTTCACTCATGATAGACTGAATTCTTCGACAGGTGTATTACACTTTGACTATCACATTTAATAGTGATAACTCGACCTTGAAGTTTTATCTCCTTTGCAAAACCTTCAAGCCACAATGCTTCCTTCATAGCTTCAATTAGGGAAATATATTCCGCTTTAGTGGTTGATAAGGCAACGACCTTCTAAAGTGTTGCTTTCCAACTGATTGTTGTTCCAAATATAGTGAACACATATCTAGAGATAGATTTTCTGGAATCTATAAAACCTGCATAATCAGAGTCGACATATCCTTCGATTTCTGCTTTACTATCTTCACCCAAGGCTCCACCATAAATTAGGACTTTATTTAGAGACTCATTTATGTACCTTAAAATCCACTTCAATGCTTGCCAGTGAGCCTTTCCAAGATTCGCCATGTACCTGCTTACAAGACTTACTGCATATGCTATGTCGGGTCTAGTACAAACCATAACATACATCAAAGAACCTACTATGTTAGCATATGGAATGCTATTCATATAAGTTCTTTCAACATCAGTGTTGGGGCACTGATCTATACTCAACTTGAATTGAGGGTTTGTCGGAGTCCCAACAGGCTTTGAATTCGGCATACCAAACTTTTCGAGAACCTTTTGTAGGTATGCCTCTTGAGATAAGCATAATTTTGAATGCTTTTTATCTCTCCGGATGTCAATCCCAAGAATCCTAGACGCAGCTCCCAGATCCTTCATGTCGAACTCTTTATTGAGTTCAACCTTCACCCTCATTACCTCTTCGAAATTGTTGCTTGCTATTAGAATCTCATCCATATAGAGCAACAAAATAACAAATGAATTACCCGGTCAAAATCTGAAGTAAACACAGTGGTCGAACTGACTTCTGGTGAAACTTATGTGTGCCATGAACTTGTCGAATCATCTATTCCACTGTCGAGGAGATTGTTTCAGTCCATATAGAGATCTATTTAGTTTGCACACATAATCTTCCTTCCTCCTTTTGACATACCCTTTAGGTTGTCTCATCAGGATTGTTTCATCTAGATCACCATACAAGAACGCAGTCTTCACATTCATCTGTTCTAGTTCAAGGTCGAACTGGGCCACCATGGTAAGCAACATTCGAATGGATCTGTGCTTCACAACAGGAAAGAACACATCATTGAAGTCGATACCTTCTTTCTGAGTGAACCCCCTAGCAATCAATCTTGCCTTGTATCTCTTCGACGCTACTCCTTCGATTCCTTCCTTAACTTTGAAAATCCATTTACAGCTGACTAACCTGACTCCAGTAGGTTTCTTGATCAGTTCCCAGGTGTTGTTATCATGAAGAGATTTCATCTCATCATCCATGGCCTTCATCCATTCAATCTTTTTTCGACTCCTCATAACTTCCTTATAGTCTCTAGGTTCTTCGTCTAGAACCTCACTTGCAGAGATTAAGGCATAAGCTATAAGATCTGCATACCCAAGTCTCTAAGGTGGCTTGATGACTCTCCTCGACCTGTCTCTTGCTAGCAGATAGTCATTATCAGTCTCCTCATCTTCGACAACATCTTCTGCTTCTTCTTTGACTTCATTTGGGGTACGCAATTCAACATTAACATGCTCCACCTCAACATGAATCTCTCTGTGTTCCAATTCTTCGTCAACATCATCAGTTTTATTGAAAGCCATATATGCTTCATTGAAAACTACATCTCGACTGATGACACACCTCCTATGACCTGGCTCTAGGCACCATAACCTATAAGCTTTGACTCATTCAGGGTATCCCATGAACATGCATTTCAGAGCTCTAGGTTCGACCTTGTCTTGTCTAATATGAGCATAGGCCACACAGCCAAATACTCTCAGTCTGTCGAGACTAGGTGGATGTTTCGACCAAACTTCTTCAGGTGTCTTCATTCCCAAGGCAGTCGAGGGACATCTATTGACAGCAACTTCCGCCCAAAACACCTTCTTCAATCCAACACTAACCAACATGCATCTATCCTTTTCAAGGATTTTTTGATTGAATCTCACAACTAAGCCATTTTGTTGAGGAGTATCTGCTACAGTCTTATGCCTTATAATCCTAGACTCAACACAGTAACTTTTAAACGCTTCGTTGCAGAATTCAAGGCCATTGTCGGTTCTCAACCTCTTAACCTTTCTGCTAGTTTGAGTTTCGACCAGAATCTTCCAACTTTTAAAATTCTCAAAAGTTTCATCCTTCGTCTTCTGAATGAATACCCATAGATTTCTAGAATAGTTATCAACGATGGATAGAAAATACCTTGAACCTGAGTATGAAGGATTCCTTGTAGGCCCCCAAAGATCATCGTGAATGTAATCCAAGGATCCATATGTTCTTTGCTTGCCTTTGTTAAACTTTACCCTACAGGATTTACCAAATACACAAGATTCACAAAATTCCAACTTTTCGACTTTGTCACCTTCTAGCAGGTTCTGCTTCCCCAATTCGACCAGGCCTCTTTCGTTGATGTTGAAGCAATAAAGCAGCAAGCAAAAAATATTAAGTACCCAGTTTTATCGTCTCCACGGGGATTAGTGCGATATGAACGCCGTTCAACGGCCTCTACATTTCTAAGCTTATTGTTCAAAAGTTTTTGGTTTAAAAGGTTCAAAGAACCATAGATAAAAACAGAAAATATAAAATAAAGACTGAAATACAAACGGAGTCTTGTTGGGATTGGATTTCATCAATTGATATCATATGCATTCTTCTGATGAAATTAAACATAACACAATCATTCGTCTAATACCTTTACATATCACCCACGATAAAGCTTATCTCTAATGCAGCATCGAGAGAACAACCATGTTGTCTCATTGGTGATCTCTCATCCAACAAAAACACAACACAGAGCATTACGAACTGATACTCACGCAAATGCTAAGCCTAAACCTATCTCTAGCATTTAGAACCTAACATGTAATCATCCTAGATCCAGATCTGAAAAGTATATCTCTATCACGATTCAAATCAAATATAAACAGGTAAACAAAGACGACACCCACATCGGATAAACAATTGTTTAGCATAAAACACAATGATCAAAATACGTACACACACTTAACCTTTTTTACATGTATTCACCTAATCCGCCAAATGGTTGTAAACATCGTTCTTCATCACTATTATCACGCACCCGCACAATATCGTATTGATCCTACCCATGCTACTTAATCAACACAACATCATAGAAGATACAATGAATATCAACATACAAAACCATGTTAAAAGTTTGTTCATTGATAGAAGAAAATTTAAGATCAAAGATGTGAAATGGTTTTGTCAAGACCCACAAATAAACAATCAAAGATAATCAATCAATAGAGAATCCAATCTAGTTCACAAACATAAATTAGATGAAATACATAAGGTATCAAAAGATTACATCCAAACCCCAACAAGAGATCAAAGATCTTACCTCCTCCCTCTTAGGGTTTTGTGTTCCTCTCTATAAAATAAATGAAGAGAGATAAGTTCTGATGTATCTAATGTTACAATATGGAATAATGACCTAAAAAGAAATAAAAATACTTAAATATAACATTCAGGATCTATCATGTTCGCCTAGCGAACAGATCCTTCGCCTAGCGAAGCCTTCGCTCTGATTTTGCCTAGCAAATTTATGGTCCTTTCGGTTCTGTCCAAATCTTGGAGTGTTCACTAGAGCTCCGCCTAGCGAACTTAGGGTCGTTTTCTTCGCTACACAGTTTGCCTAGCAAACTTATGGTCGTTTTCTTTGTTAGAGCTTCGCTATCCCTTCGCCTAGCGAACTTGACAGCATGACCATTTTTTGTGTTTTACTATTCACTTGTTTTGTGCCTAATTCCTGCACAATAACACACAAATCAAAGGTACCAAGAGATATTATCATAATGTTGCAAACCAACCAAAGCAAGAGTAGTTTTCAACACTTTCTTGACAAAAAGGAGTGAAAGATGCCAACATTTGATAGATCAAATAAGTTAATTTTGGCATCTAACATTTGACATGATCCAATCTCATGTGCCATAATTCTGTCTTCGACATAGGTTTCGTGGATGCAACATTTGTCGAACCACTTACAACCTCAGCCTCAAGGGTATACAAGCCTTGTTTCTTCACGCCTCTCAAGACTTCCTTAGACCCCTTCACGACTCTTAGGATACTTTTCTCTCCTTGAAAAACATATCCTTTTCTGTCTAATTCACCAAGAGAAATCAAATTTCTCTTCAAGTCAGGTACGTACATGACTTCAGTCAATAACCTTATTGACTCGTCATGGAGCTTGAATCTCACAGATCCAATACCTGCAATTTTGCAAGATTTGTTGTTTCCTAGCAGCAGAGATCCACCATCTTGATCACATAGCTCCTCGAACAATTCTCTGTTTGGAGTCATGTGCCAAGTGCAACCTGAATCCATAATCCACTCCTTTCTCAAGTCGCCACTTGAAACCACAAGAACATCAGATGAGTCGAAGTCATCTTAAACAATGGCTGCATTGCCATTACCTCCATGAACTTTCAGGCCTTCAGGGCACAC
Source organism: Lathyrus sativus (assembly GCA_963859935.3). Taxonomy (NCBI): domain Eukaryota; kingdom Viridiplantae; phylum Streptophyta; class Magnoliopsida; order Fabales; family Fabaceae; genus Lathyrus; species Lathyrus sativus. The sequence goes on from OZ012738.1 coordinate 670,579,197, forward strand.
CTTTCTTATGTGACCCTCCTTCTTACAATGATAATATCGAATACTAGATGTTTCGCCACTATAAGACTTTTGTTGACTTTTACCTTTCTTCTTGTTGAACTTACCATCCTTTCACAAGAGTTTTCCCTTAACGGTCAAACCTTTGCCCACCATCGAAGTTTTATGCTCCTTTCGTTCGTTCAAGTCCTTAAAATACAAGGCTGATTGAACTTTTTCAAAGGTCATAGACTCCCTTCCATACAAGAGAGTTTCTTTGAAGTGAGCATGTGTTCTAGGAAAAACACACAACAGTAACAATGCTTGATCTTCATCATCGATCTTCACATTAATATTTTCAAGATCAAGAATCAGCTTGTTGAACATATCCAACTGCTCAGCCAACACTTTGTCTTCACTCATCTTAAATGAATATAAAGTTTGCTTCAAGTAGAGTCGATTCACCAGAGATTTGGTCATGTACAAACTTTCAAGTTTCACCCATAATTCCGATGTTGTAGTCTCCTTTGATACCTGTCGAAGAACCTTATCACCAAGGCTCAACAATATTGCGCTATGGATTTTCTCGATCATGCCCGACTTTTCTTTTGCCATTAACGCAACGCCCATGGCTGCCTCACCCTTCAACGCTTCCAAACAACCCTGCTAAACCAATAGGGCTTTCATCTTCAAGCGCCACAGACCGAAGTCGTTCACTCCGGTGAACTTTTCAATCTCATATTTTATTGAAGGCATCTTCTCCACGCTCACCGCACCAATTTGTTGTGAATCAGATACCTTAAAACTAAGTATAAACAGTTTCTTAATGATCAAGAAACACACAAAGGTTAGGGTTATAAAGAAGAAAACAACAAGGATTGGTTATTAAACTGCTATTCTTTCCTTTCTCTTAGAACAAGATTACAAGTATACAAGAATAACAAAATAACCTCTCTCTTGAAATTAGGATTTTATCTTTCTATTTTTCCTTATGACAAGATTGAGAAACTAGTATCCTATTTGTAAGAAAAACAGCACACTAACCTAATGGGCATTTTAACAATTACCCATTACAAGCTAACTTAAACAATTGGGCGTACTAGAGTTCAATCCAACATCTCACATTTGTGAATATATAATAAGTTGAGTTTGAACTTAAAAGAAAATTATGTCAAATTCGAACTGAAATTTAAACAGAATAAATTTTTAATGAGTTAAATCAAATTTAAACGAATTCGATTCGACTTGACACATTTCGAATCCTATTAGTTGTTATAATTTTTGCGTAACATTTTTACTTCGATACAAGTCTGAGTTATATAATTTCTTATTTAACAACATTTCTATCTCTATACAAGTCTGAATTATATGATTTTTTATTTATTCGCCGTATTTACTTTCTTTTCTTTATATGTGTTTCTTTATTTATTTATTTAGTCTATTTCAATTATCATGTTTGAGATAATAATAATGGGTTTTATATAAATTATTTGCAAAATATCATAATTATTGGATGAAATAAGATTAATCTCTATTTTCTCTTGTAATTATTCATTCTACGTCACATAGTTTTATTAGGCAGGGCCGACTAGGCCACCAAGGCCAACATCTAAGATCTCAAATTTTATTTTATATTTTTATGGTTTTAATTAATTAATTTTATTAATATAAAAATTAACATTTTAAAGGTTAATAAAATAACAATATTTATTTAAAATCTATTAGTAATAACCATTTATAATGTGTATTATTTGATTTATTAATTAAAGAACACACGTGTAGTAAATTTTTGAATTCTTTAATATAATAGGAGAATTGGTATTTAAGTAATTTTTTTATTTATAATTTTGACATTGTCTTTTAATTATGAATTTTTTAAAATAATGATTAAAGTGTTTAGATGAATTAATTTTATTATCAATTAAAAATAAAATATTAAATGAGATTTATTATAATAATTTAATTATTTTATATCTTAAAAATTCTAAAATATATTAGTTTTAGAAAAATATTTTTATTACATTACAAGTATTTAATTTTAAATTTTGTCTCAGATCTCGAGATGTCTTAGAGCAGCCTGTTACTAGGACTGGATAACAGACGGTTTGGATTGGATTCGGTTTCAAAAAACTCATCCATGACTAATTGAGGGATGTTATATATCAATCCATTTCTGCCTAGATTTGTCAACGGACAACTCGAACCGATTGTGGCGGTTTATGACATTCACTCAATGTTTTCTTAAATTAGAAGAATAATTATTTAGAAAGAGACAACTCGAACCGATTGTGGCGGTTTATGACATTCACTCAATGTTTTCTTAAATCAGAAGAATAATTATTTAAAAAGAGAGAAAGAGAGAAAGATGAGTGAATTGAGAACATGTAATAAGGAAGAAAGAGTGAACATCATTTTAAAGATCAAACACAAACAAACTCAATCATTAAAAAGGAACCAAAAAGAACTTCTATCAATGTTTTTTAAGGAGAGAAATATACTGTAACACACAAATTATGAGACCAATAAGTTAAATAAGAAATGAAACAAAACAAAAATAACAACAAAATCAATGGTAATTTTCATGTTGCAAATGTTTCATTGAGTATAAGATAATTTTCACTGTTCAAATATTTTGTTGAATCAATGAAGGATTTTCTACTAAAGATCTTTGATATTATGTTAACAAAAAAGAAACAACATGTGAAGGAGGCTAGGGTTTCTGTTATATATATATATAATTAAATAATCTTAGGATTTAGTACTAATTAACATTCATGAATAGTCTCTAGCATCGGTTTCCAATTACTAATGTTGTGATGTTTATTTGCAATTTCATGGTCTCTAGTTTTTATTAATCGATAAAGAATTTGTTCTGTTAATTCCTTCTTCTTCTTCATCTGTTTTTACAGCTGTAAATTATTACGTTGACATATTAAATTTGATTTGGACATAATTTTGTTTTGAATTTTTGGCCTTAGTTATGCTGCGCTTAGGTAACTTTGAGTAATGTTTCTAAAAAACTCTTATAGTGTTTGGAATGTCTAGATATTTTTTAGGGTTGTAATATTTTCTAAAATATTCTTAGAATTTTTAAAGTTGAGAACTCTCTAGAATTAGTGTATCTAGAGTTCTTCTTATAGTCCTATAAATAAAAATGTAATCCTACACTTTTGTATTAAGTAAAATTACAAAATTCTCTCTTCCATAAAGAATTCTCCTACCTATCAAGTTTCTCTTTAAACCTCTAATATTCTCACATACTTTTCCTAAACACAAAAGGCTTTATTTGCAACAAAAGTGGTATCAGAGCTTCAATGTCCTCAAAAGATGGTGAATGGATGTGTCTCTTTCCAAATGCAAATGCTCACAAAGAACAACTATGACAATTGGAGTATCAAGATGAAGACGCTACTAGAAGCTCAAGTTGTGTGAGATATCGTTGAGAAAAGCTTTAAGGAGCAAGATGAAGTCTCGCTAAGGCAAGGTGTAAATGAGACATTCCCCCTTTATCAATTGGTGGATGAAGATACATTTGATAAGATCTTCAATGCAACGACGACCAAAGAAGTATGAGAGAAGTTTCAAACTTGCAACAAAGGAGTGGAGCAGGTGAAAAAGATTTGTCTTCAAACTCTTAGAGGTGACTTTGAACGTTTATTTATGGAAGAGTATGAGTCAATTTCTGATTACTTTTCTCGAGTATTGTCTGTAGTCAATCAACTTAAGAGAAATGATGAAGATGTTGATGAGGTGAAAGTCATGGAGAAAATACTTCGCACTTTAAATCCATGTTTTGACTTCATTGTTACCAACATTGAAGAAGACAAGAATTTAAAGACTATGACTATTGAGCAACTCATGGGTTCCTTACAAGCATACGAATAAAAACAAAGGAGACAAATTAAACAAAAGAAGGCCATGGAGCAACTACTACAATTCAACACAAAAGGAAGCAAACTATGTGAATTACAAGAGTCAAAGAAGACGAGGTCGTGGCCAAGATCATGGACATGGACGGGGACATGGAGGAGAAGGAAGAGGCATTTACAACAACTTCAACAATGGAGAGAGAAGATGGAATCTACAAGCAACAAGAGGTCGTGGAAGAGGAAATTCATGGTCAAGGTGCGACAAGTCACAAATCAAGTGCTTAAACGACAACAAGATCAATCACTATGCATCTGAGTGTAGATTCTTAAAGAAGGTTGTGGAGAAAGCTAATTTTGTAGAACAAAAAAATGGAGAAGAAAAAACTTTGTTGCTCGCGTGCCAAAACCAATTTGAAGAGACAATAAACAAGTGGTACCTCGACACCGACGTAAGCAACCACATGTGCGGCGATCGAAGCATGTTTGTAGAGATCAATTATGTGAAAACTAACAATGTCTCATTTGAAGATGACTCAAAGATACTAGTCAAAGGCAAAGGTAAAATTCTCACACGCTTGAAGAATGAGAGTCATCGATTCATATCCAATGTCTACTATGTTTCTAACATGAAGAATAATATTTTAAGCTTGGGACAATTATTAGAGAAAGACTATGATATCCATTTGAAAGAACATCGTCTTTTCTTAAGAGACTGTGGACATAAATTGATTGATAAGGTGCTTATGTCAAAGAATAGATTGTTCGTCTTGAACATTCAAAATGACGTGGCAAAGTGTCTCAAGGCTTGCTATACTGGCTCTTCGTGGATATGGCATCTACGATTCAGACACCTCAACTTCGACAGTCTAGAATGTTTGTCAAACAATAAGATGGTAAGAGGCTTTCCTAGTATAAACCACCCAGACCAACTATGTGAAGGATGTCTAATTGGGAAGCAATTCTGAAAAAGCTTTCCAAAAGAATCAACGTCAAGAGCGAAAAAACTGCTAGAGCTCATACACACCGATGTCTATGGACCAATTAATCCAAACTCTTTTAGTTAGAATAAATACTTTCTCATCTTTATTGATGATCATTCCATAAAAATGTGGGTTTACTTCTTGAAGGAGAAGTCAGAACTGTTTGAAAAATTTAAGAAGTTTAAAACCCTTGTGGAGAAATAAAGTGGTCTTTCCATTAAGGCCATGAGATCTGACTGAGGAGGAGAGTTTACTTCAAATGAGTTCAACAAATATTGTGAAGACCATGGAATCTGCCACCCACTAAGAGTGCCAAGATCGCCAAAACAAAATGGAGCAGTGGAGAGAAATAATCAGACCATACTTAATATGGTGCGAAGCATGCTTATGAGCAAGAAGATGTCGAAAGAGTTTTGGTCCGAAGTAGTGGCATGTGCGGTTTGCCTGAAAAATCGTTCCCCAACAAGAAGTGTGCATGAGAAGACACCATAAGAAGCATGACGTGGAGGGAAGCCATGGATCTCTTAAATCAAAGTGTTTGGAAGCATTTCCTATACCCATGTTCCAGATGAAAGGAGAACAAAGCTTGATGATAAAAGTGAGAAGTACGTATTCATGGGTTACAACTCAAGCTCCAAATGGTACAAGATCTATAATCCAAATAGTGGAAAGATTGTCATAAGTTGTGACGTGGATTTCGAAGAAGAAGATTGTTGGGATTGAAGTGTTCAAGAAGACATGCACAATTTTGTTTCTTACTTTGAAGAAGAAGAAAATGAAATGGAATAATCAATGATGGAGGAACATGTCACATCACCTGCCTCACTGACGCCAAGGTTGGATGAAACAAACTCAAGTGAGAAGACACCACGACTAAGGAGCATTGAAGAGCTTTATGAGGTAACCGAAAACTAAAATGACTTTAACCTCTTTTGTCTTTTTAGTGACTGTGAGCCTCTAAGCTATCAAGAAGCAGTTGAAAACATAAAGTAGAGAAACACCATGGACGAAGAAATCAAGTCAATCATGAAGAATGATATGTGGTAACTCACTACACTTCTGCGAGGACACAAAGAAATTGGAATAAGATGGGTATACAAGGTGAAGTTGAAGTATGTGATGTCTCGAGATCAAGATGCCGACATTTTCACCAAGCCACTCAAGTTAGAAACTTTCGTGAAGTTAAGGAGTATGCTTGGAGTCACAAATCAAGTTTAAGGGGGATGTTGAAATATTAAACTTGATTTGGACATAACCTTATTATTTGTGTTTTAGATTTTTATGCTTAGTTATTTTAGGCTTAGGTAATTTTGAGTAATGTTTCTAGAAAATTATTATAGTGTTTGAAGTGTCTAGATATTCCTTAGGGTTGTAATATTAATTTCTAGAATGCTCTTGGAATTTCTAAAGTTGATAACTCTCTAGAATTAGTGTATCTAGAGTTCTTCTTAGAGTACTATAAATAGAGATGTAATTCTACATTTTTGTATCAAGTAAAAATACAGAGTTCTCTCTTCCATAAAAAATTCTCCTACCTATCAAGTTTCTCTTTAAGCCTCTAATATTCCCACACATGTTTCCTAGACACAAAAGGCTTTATTTTCAACATATTATTATTTTATTGTATAGCTCCTAATAATTCAGCTAGCCCACTCTTTGAAATCTTCAACGTCACTTTCCCATTTGCATCACATGAATCTCTAAGATTTCCTAATACATCATTCTCCTTATTCTGATGATGATCCAGATGAACAACTTTGTCAAACACTTTCAAAGATTCTCAATCCTCTCCACCCACTCCATTGACGATGGTGCTTTGCAATAGTTTCACATATTTTCTTTCACAAGAATACTTAGTTTGAAACAAATTGTGAAGAGAATGATGAATGTTTGTTAATGAGATATGATTTTTGAAGCTGAATGTTTGTCAGTATTTATAGGGGTTAGAAATGGTTATGATGTTGAATTTTGACATTAATATTGGTTGTTCTGCAGTTAATTTATAGAGGATAAAGGAGATTCAGTGGCAGTGTAAAATAGTTTTATATTGTCATCTAATAAGAACATATCTGTTTATCATGTCATATAATTTTTTTAAAATTTACAATCTAATTTGGCGAAATTCATGGCCGTAATTGGTTGACAATGTAATTTTTTTTGCACCATCGGTGCATCATCTATTTTCTATAATTTATACTACTCGGCAAGTGGATTTGGTCTCGTGTGCATGGTAACTGTAATGGATTAATTTATAGATTTTTATAGCTTAGGCGTATAAGATATTGGTTATGAGTATATGTGTGAAATGGAGCGAGTAACTAAGCCGCATTAGGATGGATTATACCCTCCTCACTTTAAATATTTAAGTTTTTAAACTAGTCATTATATTTAACTCTAATCCATAAATTCAAATATACCATGAATTCATTTCATAAAAATATAAAAAATACCATGAATTCATATTAAAAAAACTGAGTAACTGGTTTTATTTGAGTAATTGGTCTGAGCAGGTTTGGTTCTCAGTTGGGACGGTGAGAGTCTATGCATTTTGCTGGTTTGCACCCCTTAGTTCTACTTTTTTCACCCTTAGGTGTATAATTTATTTGAGAATGATTTGGAGATATAAAATTCGACTCCTTCGATTTTTAAATATCTTTTATTTCTTGGTGGGGAAGAAAGTTCATATGAATCTATAGAAGGTAATCCTTTGGTTTCTCTATCAGAAGATTGTTATGTTACTATCTCCGTAAGGGATTCTCAGAGCTCGAATCGTTCATGTCCGACTACACCTCCTCGTGATTATGTGCTATACAATGCTTCTTCTCCGTCTTTAGAGGACTCTCAGACTCTAGAAGTAGTTTCCTTTTATATTTTGGCCCTTGTTACGACATATTCTTTTGATGGAGTTTAGATGTTAGACTGATGCTTAATTCCGATCAGTATCAGGTGTCATTATTTATTTCCACTCCTCTGGTATTGCCATACCTCATTGATAAGTGCTAAAATACACAGATTTTGAGTATAAATAATTGGCACTTATTGGCTTAATTCAACCAATAAACCTCAACTTTTGTGTATATGTTATATAGTTTACATTATAGTGTATATATTTTGTGTCACGTAAATTTCATTGAGTTTAATTGATTTTTTCTCATTTTTGTAGGTATATAAGCAATTATATTTTGTCATTGTCTTATGGAGCATTGAATAAGCTTTCCAACACTTCTGACCGCGCGTAAAACGGAGTTACGGTTCAAAAGTTATGGTCGAAACAAGTGCTGATTTGCTGTCATGTTCGCTAGGCGAACAACAAGTTCTAAAACGCGTGAAAAACACTGTTTTGGCAGTAGCAAAAGATGCATAAGTTCGCTAGGCGAACAGGACTTCGCTAGGCGAATACTGAGACCCATTTTTGTCTATTTAAGTGATTTTTCAGCATTTTTTAGGTTATGTTGTTTAGGAACTTTTTACCCCAACTTTATCAAACACATTCTTGAGTAGATTTAGCTTAGAAACAACATTGGAGGGTGCATCTTGACGATCCGGAGTCGAATCCACTTCAATCGGAGTTGACAGACCGTGAGATTTGTGTTCTTCTTCCTTCCTCTCTATGTATTTTTCATTTGTTGGGGTTTTGTATGTAAGTTTATCTTGATTGTATGTATATTTATGGATCTTTGTATAAAATCTCTTTTACAACTCTTTATCGATGGTTATCTTGATTTTTCACTTAATGGGTTTGGATTGCTATAGACATATACTGTTCAAACTTGATCTAAGATGAACATCTATTAGATTCTAAATACTAGAGATAGATTTAGGACTAATATTTATGTGGGTATCGATTCTTAATGCTCTGTGTTGTCGACTTGTGTGAGAGATCAACAATGAGACGATACGGTTGATCACTCGACTTTGCTTTAGAGATAACCTCTGTTGTGAGCGATACGTGATGATATTGACGAGCGAATTAGGTTGCGTGCATTTGATCCATATATTTTTTAGTACATGATGGGTAGAACGAAATACAACTCCTGATGAGTTTTCTCATTTCTTAAGAATGTACTTATTTTCTTGTTTTATGTTTTTCCTTTTGAATTTTTATCGCAAACCATTCAAACCCAAGCTTAGAGACGTAGAGATTGTCGAACGGCATTCTTTCCTTCACACTGATCCCTGTGGAGACGATATAAATCCTGGTGGAAATTCTTCCGGAAATAATATTTTTGCTTGCTGCTTTACTGCTTCAACAAAATGGCGCCGTTGCCGGGGATTGGTTTTGATATTGAGTCGCATTACGATAGTTTCTATATTTCTAAGCTTCACACATAGTTATATATATGCTTGTATAGATATTTGTTTTTCTTTTGTCTTCCATTATGTTTGTTCAAGTGTTGTATATATTTTGTTCTCATAACATTTGTTCAAGTGTTTGTTTAGGAAACTTTCTTTAGGTTGGCGCTTTGACATGAAACAAGGCGTGTATTTGAGTTTGTATAGCTTTATGTTTATTTAGTTTAATTCAATTTTGTTAGGTTGTTAGAATAATGTTTGTGTTTGCTCTCAAGTTTGTTTTTGATTAGCTTGAGGATGCACTTTGTGATTTTCCAAGTTTGATCGTTTCAACTTGCGAATGTATGGTTTTGATATTGTTTGAAGTTGGTACTTTGCAAGGTACTCGTTTATCGCTTTCTAGAACATAGCATGATTATGAGACTTTTCATTTGTACAATTTTCATGTAATTCATTCTTTTGCCATACTTGTTCAGTTTTGAATCACTTTAGAACTAAACCTTTTTGTGAGGAGCTTTTCATTGTTTACTATATGCAGGAGACCAACATTCTTGTTTAACTCGGTTTTATTATGTTTAATCTTGTATTTGTGTTGATTTGTATGATAGCACTAAAATGATCAAGGCATTTTGTTTGATTTTGAGCATAACCACTTGACCAAATAGTCAATCTACCTTGTGAGTGAGTGAGAATTTGCTTACCCCCTTTGAGCCTTTGTTAGAATCCATGTTGGTGTAAGTTCATTTTTGTATGGATTCTAATACTTTTTCTTGAACTATAATCATGACTTGTTATTTGAGTTTTTACCCTTGCCTAATAAGTTTGGGAGCATTCATATCACTATGCGTGGTTGTATTCAAGTTGGGGAGAAGAGGTTGGTTGTTAAGAGGTTGAGAAAAAGAAAAAGTTTGAAAAAGAAAGAAAAGAAAAAATGACAAAGAAAAAGTAAAAAAAAAAAAAGGAAAAAGAATTGAAAAAAAAAGAAAAAAAAAAGAATAATGTTATGCGAATAAGTTACGTGGAATGGTGTAACAATTTGGAAAAGAGAAAAAGGTGATTGGAATTTGTGAATGCTTGAGATTGTGAGAAATGATCACTCTCATTTGATTAGGCAAGTTTTTGTTTCTTTTACCTTGAGAAAAACAATTGTTTGTTACCCAAGCCACATTACAACCCTTAAAGCCCTTGTGATTTTTGCTTTTATACTGTTTAATATGAGTTTTTTCTTGATGAATATATAATTTAACCTGTTGTTAGCATGACTGTTGGATGAAAGTTTAGTCCCTCGTATTTTTTTTATTCATCTACCGATGAAGTGTGTGCTAGGTGTGATTCATTTTTTAAGATTGTATTGTCTTAGAATTTTTGACATGTGCTTTGTATTGAGGAGTTGTTTCGTTTTCATGTTATCGTTGTAGTTTAGTGGTATGTGTTGCTTTGCATGTACGTTTTTGTGTTGAACCATAAATTTGTATTTGTTTTTTCAAAACTTGTTGAATCGTGATTGCTTGGTTATTACTTTTGTTTCCTTGAGTTGATCGATTCTTGTTTGAGGACAAACAAGTTCAAGTTGAGGAGAGTTGATAAGTGTTAAAATGTATTGATTTTGAGTATAAATAATTGGCACTTATTGGCTTAATTCAACCAATAAACCTCAACTTTTGTGTATATGTTGTATAGTTTACATTATAGTGTATATATTGTGTTTCGCGTAAATTTCATTGAGTTTAATTGATTTTTTCTCATTTTTTGTAGGTATATAAGCAATGATATTTTGTCATTGTCTTATAGAACATTGAATAAGCTCCAACGCTTCCGACCGCGCGTAAAACGGAGTTACGGTTCAAAAGTTATGGTCGAAACAAGTGATGGTTTGCTGTCATGTTCGCTAGGCGAACAGAAAGTTCTAAAACGCGTGAAAAACATTGTTTTGGCAGCAGCGAAAGATGCATAAGTTTGCTAGGCGAACAGGACTTCGCTAGGCGAATACTGGGACTCATTTTTGTCTATTTAAGTGATTTTTCAGCATTTTTTAGGTTATGTTGTTTGGGAACTTTTTACCCCAACTTCATCAAACACATTCTTGAGTAGATTTAGCTTAGAAACAACATTGGAGGGTGCATCTTGACGATCCGGAGTCGAATCCACTTCAATCGGAGTTGACAGACCGTGAGATTTGTGTTCTTCTTCCTTCCTCTCTATGTATTTTTCATTTGTTGGGGTTTTGTATGTAAGTTTATCTTGATTGTATGTATATTTATGGATCTTTGTATAAAATCTCTTTTACAACTCTTTATCGATAGTTATCTTGATTTTTTACTTAATGGGTTTGGATTGTTATAGACATATACTGTTCGAACTCGATCTAAGATGAACATCTATTAGATTCTAAATGCTAGAGATATATTTAGGACTAATATTCACATGGGTATCGATTCTTAATGCTCCGTGTTATCGAGTTTTGTGAGAGATCAACAATGAGACGATACAGTTGCTCTCTCGACTTTACGTTAGAGATAACCTCTGTTGTGAGCGATACGTGATGATATTGACGAGCGAATTTGGTTGCGTGCATTTAATTCATATATTTTTTAGTACATGATGGGTAGAATGAAATACAACTCCTGACGAGTTTTCTCATTTCTTAAGAATGTACTTATTTTCTTGGTTTATGTTTGTCCTTTTGAATTTTTATCCCAAACCATTCAAACCCAAGTTTAGAGACATAGAGATTGTCGAACGACATTCTTTCCCTCACATTGATCCTTGTTGAGATGATATAAATCCCGAAGGAAATTCTTCTGGAAATAATATTTTTCCTTGCTACTTTACCGCTTCAACAAAATGGTGTCGTTGTCGGGGATTGGTTTTGATATTGAGTCGCATTACGATAATTTCTATATTTCTAAGCTTTGCACATAGTTGTATATATGCTTGTATAGATATTTTATTTGCTTTTGTCTTCCATTATGTTTGTTCAAGTGTTGTATATATTTTGTTCTCATAACATTTGCTCAAGTATTTGGTTAGGACAGTTTCTTTAGGTTGGCGCTTTGACAAATCATCGGCGTGTATGCGAGGAAGTTACTAGCAAAGAACACTAAAGGTGTCGAGCTAACGACATGAAACAAGCACTTGTTGGGAGGCAACTTAATGGTTTTTGAGTTTGTATAGCTTTATGTTTATTTAGTTTAATTTAATTTTGTTAGGTTGTTAGAATAATGTTTGTGTTTGCTCTCAAGTTTGTTTTTTATTAGCTTGAGGATGCATTTTGTGATTTTCCAAGTTTGATCGTTTCAACTTGCAAATGTATGATTTTGATATTGTTTGAAGTTGGTACTTTGCAAGGTACTCGTTTATCGCTTTCTAGAACATAGCATGATTATGAGACTTTTTATTTGTACAATTTTCATTTCATTCATTCTTTTGCCATACTTGTTCAGTTTTGAATCACTTTAGAACAAAACCTTTTTGTAAGGAGCTTTCCATTGTTTACTATATGCAGGAGACCAACATTCTTATTTAACTCGGTTTTATTATGTTTAATCTTATATTTGTGTCGATTTGTATGATAGCACTAAAATGATCAAGGAATTTTGTTTGATTTTGAGCATAACCACATGACCAAATAGTCAATCTACCTTGTGAGTGAGTAAGAATTTGTTTACCCCCTTTGAGCCTTTGTTAGAATCCATGTTGGTGTAAGTTCATTTTTGTATGGATTCTAATACTTTTTCTTAAACTATAATCATAACTTGCTATTTGAGTTTTTACCCTTTCCTAATAAGTTTTGGAGCATTCATGTCACTATGCGTGGTTGTATTCAAGTTGGGGAGAAGAGGTTGAGAAAAAGAAAAAGTTTGAAAAAGAAAGAAAAGAAAAAATGACAAAGAAAAAGTAAAAAAAAAAGGAAAAAAAATTGAAAAAAAAAAAAGAAAAAAAAAAGAATAATGTTATGCGAATAAGTTACGTGGAATGGTGTAACAATTTGGAAAAGAGAAAAAGGTGATTGGAATTTGTGAGTGCTTGAGATTGTGAGAAATGATCACTCTCATTTGATTAGGCAAGTTTTTCTTTCTTTTACCTTGAGAAAAACAATTGTTTGTTACCCAAGCCACATTACAACCCTTAAAGCCCTTGTTATTTTTGCTTTTATACTGTTTAATATGAGTTTTTTCTTGATGAATATATAATTTAACCTGTTGTTAGCATGACTGTTGGATGAAAGTTTAGTCCCTCGTATTTTTTTTATTCATCTACCGATGAAGTGTGTGCTAGGTGTGATTCATTTTTTAAGATTGTATTGTCTTAGAATTTTTGACATGTGCTTTGTATTGAGGAGTTGTTTCGTTTTCATGTTATCGTTGTAGTTTAGTGGTATGTGTTGCTTTGCATGTACGTTTTTGTGTTGAACCATACATTTGTATTTGTTTTTTCAAAACTTGTTGAATCGTGATTGCTTGGTTATTACTTTTGTTTCCTTGAGTTGATCGATTCTTGTTTGAGGACAAACAAGTTCAAGTTGAGGAGAGTTGATAAGTGTTAAAATGTATTGATTTTGAGTATAAATAATTGGCACTTATTGGCTTAATTCAACCAATAAACCTCAACTTTTGTGTATATGTTGTATAGTTTACATTATAGTGTATATATTGTGTTTCGCGTAAATTTCATTGAGTTTAATTGATTTTTTCTCATTTTTTGTAGGTATATAAGCAATGATATTTTGTCATTGTCTTATAGAACATTGAATAAGCTCCAACGCTTCCGACCGCGCGTAAAACGGAGTTACGGTTCAAAAGTTATGGTCGAAACAAGTGATGGTTTGCTGTCATGTTCGCTAGGCGAACAGAAAGTTATAAAACGCGTGAAAAACATTGTTTTGGCAGCAGCGAAAGATGCATAAGTTTGCTAGGCGAACAGGACTTCGCTAGGCGAATACTGGGACTCATTTTTGTCTATTTAAGTGATTTTTCAGCATTTTTTAGGTTATGTTGTTTGGGAACTTTTTACCCCAACTTCATCAAACACATTCTTGAGTAGATTTAGCTTAGAAACAACATTGGAGGGTGCATCTTGACGATCTGGAGTCGAATCCACTTCAATCGGAGTTGACAGACCGTGAGATTTGTGTTCTTCTTCCTTCCTCTCTATGTATTTTTCATTTGTTGGGGTTTTGTATGTAAGTTTATCTTGATTGTATGTATATTTATGGATCTTTGTATAAAATCTCTTTTACAACTCTTTATCGATGGTTATCTTGATTTTTTACTTAATGGGTTTGGATTGCTATAGGCATATACTGTTCGAACTCGATCTAAGATGAACATCTATTAGATTCTAAATGCTAGAGATAGATTTAGGACTAATATTCACGTGGCTATCGATTCTTAATGCTCTGTATTGTCGAGTTGTTTGTGAGATCAACAATGAGACGATACGGTTGATCTCTCGACTTTGCGTTAGAGATAACCTCTGTTGTGAGCGATACATGATGATATTGACGAGCGAATTAGGTTGCGTGCATTTGATCCATATATTTTTTAGTACATGATGGGTAGAACGAAATACAACTCCTGACGAGTTTTCTCATTTCTTAAGAATGTACTTATTTTCTTGCTTTATGTTTTTCCTTTTGAATTTTTATCCCAAACCATTCAAACCCAAGCTTAGAGACGTAGAGATTGTCGAACGACATTCTTTCTCTCACACTGATCCCTGTAGAGACGATATAAATCCCGGAGAAAATTCTTTCAAAAATAATATTTTTGCTTGCTGCTTTACCGCTTCAACACTCATACTTTTATTAGTTTTTGTTTGCACGATAGTGTTCATACGTCTATACTAGAGGGGGCGTGATTTCATTGGGTTTTTCTTTATCCCTTTATCTTGAAGGTGCTTCTTCTTTAGTGTTTCATCTTTTTGTGACTCTGGTGTCATCATTAGTTAGGGTTTCACATGATTTAGAATCCATTGTAGCATATAGAATCATAGGTTAACTAAGCAATTATGGTGTACTTATATGTTGAGGGATGAGGTAGAAGTGAGGAAGTTAAAGGCTCTAGAAAAAATGGATAGGAGTTAGAAGCATGCTTGGTCGACTAGGGGTTCTCGTCAATGTTGACTTGTTCTTTTAACTGTAAAGGTTTGGGGGGATATGATTCAGAAAAAAAAGGTTTGGGAGCTTATTTTGCCTAATTCCTTGGATTTTTTGCACTTCAAGAAACTAATCTTTGTGAGATATTTACCTCTTCGATTCATTCCTTGTGGGGTATTTTTTTTAGTAGTAGTTAGTGATTAGTGACATTATATTACACTATTTGTTAAATTATATTACAAACATGTGAATATAAGGTTAGAAAAAAATTATTTGTCTTTTAAATTAATTTATTTATTTATTTTTTTATAAAATTTTTTTATCTTTTTTAATTAATTAATTAATTAATTTATACATACTTTTGTACACTCTTTCTTTTGTTTTTTTTTTGTTTTTTTGTTTTATATTATTATGTGTTTTAATTTTTAAAAAATATTTGTTCTTTTTTAATTTTTTATGTAAAAGTTATTTGTCTTACTTTTTTTAATGGAACATATGGCTGGTGGTACTGATAGTAGTATGTCACTTCCTTCTCCAACAAACTCAAGTGTTAGAAATGTGAGAAATAAGAAAGTTGTAAATAATGATCTCGATCAAAGACAAGATGTAGCATAAGAACATGGAACTCCCGTAAACGATGGATCAAGAAAGATGAAGTGCAACTATTGTCATATGAGTATAGCGGCGGTGCTTTTCGATTTAAGCATCATTTAGCAGGGACAAATAGTAATGTTGAATCTTGTGTATCTGTTCCAGATGAAGTTCGTAAATAAATGTGGACCATTGTTCATAGGTTACAAAGCAAACTCAACAAGAAGAGAACTCTAAGTGAAGATGTAGTAGAGGTTGATGTGGAAGATGGTAAATGAAAAAAAGTTGAATCTTCGGATCTTGCAAATATTTTTAAGAGGGGGATAACTTCTCAATCAACTATCAACGATGCTTTTAAGAAAAAATAGAAGAAATACACTAACTTACAAGTTGCAACTTATTTTTACGAGAATGTTATCTCCTTTAATATTGTAAAAGATGAAGAATTTATAAAGATGTGTGAAATGATTGCACGATATGGTAAAGGATGTAAGCCGCCATCGTACCATGACATTCGAGGTAAATATTTAAAGAAAAAATTTTAGTCTATAAATAGCATATTGGTAGAACAAAAAGCTGCGTGAAAAAAGTTTGGATGTACAATAATGACGGATGGATGGACTGACTAAAATAGAAGGACTATCATAAAATTTTTAGTCAATAGTCCTATAGGTACTTTCTTTTTAAAATCAATTGATGCATGTGACATTTCAAAGATATCTGATAAAATTTTCAAAATGATGGATGATATTGTTGAGGAAGTGGGGAAGAAAATGTTGTCCAAATTGGAACAGACAATGGTGCAAACTACAAGTTGGTTGGACAAATGTTGATGGATAAAAGGAATAAGCTTTATTGGAAACTTTGTGCAACTCATTGTATTGATCTAATGTTAGAGGATTTTGAGAGCAAAATATCTATGCATAAAGAGATTATTGCTTCGGGTAAAAAGATAACAACTTACATTTATGCTAGGACTGGTCTTATAACTTTGTTGCATCATTACACTGAAGGAGGTGAGTTAATAAGACTTGACATCACTCACTTTGTAACATCATATTTTTGTTTGGGTTGCTTGAATGATAAGAGAGGTGGATTGTATAGGATGTTCACTTCCAAGCAATGGATGATAGTCACTTTTCCAAGACAAAAAATGGAAAAATTATTGAAAATATAGTCACAAATAAGGACTTTTGGAAGAGTTTGATTATTTGTCTTAAGGATGCTTTTCCATTACTTAAAGTATTGCTTATGATGGATTCTGATGACAAGGCAGCCATGAGCTATATCTATGAAGCAATGGATAAGGCAAAACAGGAAATACAAACTAGCTACAATAATAAGAGAAAAAAGTATAATTTTATAAAATATCTTTGATTAATTTATTTGATATAAAAAGTATATTAGTATTTATTTATGAACTTATTTAATATTTTCTTTCTTAAGCTACCAACCTTTATGGAAAATTATAAATAATAGATGGGACAAACAATTGCATAAGCCTTTGCATGCTGCAGGCTGTTCTCTTAATCCAATGTTGCATTACAACCCTAATTTTAAAGCATATACTGAAGTAAAACAAGGAATGTATGCATGTTTAGAAAAGATGATGGGAGGAGACATGAATATGGTGAATAAAATTGATGGTCAACTTGAGAATTTTAAGAGTAAAAAGAGGTTCTTTGGAAGTGAAATAGCTAAATGTGGGCTAGAAAATAAGACACCAAGTCAATGGTGGGAATTTTACAATGATACACATTCAGAATTGCTAAACTTTGTTATTCGTGTGTTGAGCTTGACATGCAACTCTTCTGGCTGCGAGAGAAATTGGAGTACTTTTGAGATATTATGTTTTTAAATTTATCATATATATATATATATATATATATATATATATATATATATATATATATATATATATATATATATATATATATATATATATATATATATATATATATATATATATATATATATATATATATATATATATATATATATATATATATATATATATATATAGTTACTATATGTTATGCATTTTAATTTAATATTTTCCCTTTTTAGGTTCATACGAAGAAAAGAAATCGGTTGAAACTAAAGACTATGAATCATCTTGTGTATGTGATGGTAAATACAAGATTGACCAAGAATATGGTTGAAAGGAAAAAGCGAGATCTAACAATTGATGATTTTCAAGATGATGACGATTGGTGATATGTTGCTGAGGAAGAAAATGCAGGTGGTAATCATGTAAATGTGGCTTATTTAGATGAAGATTTGATGCAAAGTACGGATGCTAAATCAACTATACATGTAGATGAATTTGATGTTCTTGAAATTATAGAAAGTGACAATGAAGAAGGAAATACAGATGAAGGTGATAGAGAAGACGACGATGATGATTATGGTGGGGGAGATGATGAGATTAATGAAGATGAAGGAGTTGACATTATGGGGAAAATCAAAATTATCAGCGCATTTGTGATTTGTATTAGCATCTATTATTTTGAGCGTTTTATTTTATGAACTTTGTTATTTTAAATTAAGATTTGACATTTTTAATTTTATCGTTAAGATTTTAAATTTGATGTTTTATCTTTAAAATAAAAACTTATGCACTATTAATATATGTAATATAAAATATTTTAATTTTTTTTTTAAGTAAAATTTTATGATTTTGTTTACGATCTTGTTATTATCTTTCAATTTTATAAAATTAATTGCGTAACATCTTCCAATTTTAATTATGATTTTATATTTTACAATTTTAATGTTCCCTCTCAATTTTATGTAAAATCTCAATTCCGACAAACCCATAATTTTCTTGCTTTTTATCGCTAAGAGCTCTTAGATTTGGCTCTATCTAAGCAAAAGATAGAAGTAGAATGAAATAGTTTATTACGAAATTCGCCAAAGTAGAAGAAACATAATAATTCATTAATGAAAGAAATGGAGTCAAAAGTTAATTGTAAAATAACTTAAAACATGAGTATACAAGGTATCCAATTACAGAAGTTACTCTGATATGGCAATGTAATCTCTAATCCTACTAAATAAAATAGGTTTTTATGGTTTCACCGGCAACTATAACTGATCATCTACAATTCTCCTTCGTGAAGAACTGAGAATCTGCTAGATTCATGCCAGTATGGACCGCGATGTTCGGCGTGAATTATTGTTTCAAGGTTTTGGTTTTCAATGCAATCGTAGTAGATGCTTGAATGGTGATTACTTTTTTTCCTCTAATAGAGTCGTATTTTTTTTTGCAGAAAAATTAAAGTTGCATACATATATTCCACATCAACTCCATGTGCGCTATGGATACAAGAAAAATTAAAGTTGCATACATATATTCCACATCAATTCCATGTGCGCTATGGATACAGTAATATTGATTTTGACTAACGGAAAAAAAATAATTAAAAGTGATATTATTTAAATAAATTAAAAGATCAATTTAGAATTTTTTAAAATTAAAAGATTATAATAGACTCTAAAATAAATTAAAGGAACAAAAATGATATATATATATATATATATATATATATATATATATATATATATATATATATATATATATATATATATATATATATATATATGTATATATATATATATATATATGTATATATATATATATATATATATATATATATATATATATATATATATATATATATATATATATATATATATATATATATATATATATATATATATATATATATATATATATATATATATATATATATATATATATATATATATATATAATGAATTAAATTCGTTACAAATAGTAATTTTTAGGCCCGTCAAATTGCTCTATCCAATGCTTTTGCGGAAACTTTTTGATCACCGGGGTCAAGATTCAATAGCATCTTTCCCATTACAGATTGGGTATTTATATAAAGAAGATTCGGGTGTTCGCCTGTGGCAGATCCGACATGTTGGGCGGCTTGTCTCGGACTCGGTATGATGGTTGGGCGGCTTGTCTCGGACTCGGTATGATGGTTGGGCGATGGCGTAGTTCCTTGAGATGATAAATCTCTGGTCTTAATTAGCCTTTCATTTAGGATGGAAGAGTTGATTGTAAATCGAAAGGAGCTACTAGGATCCATAAATCCTTCTTCCGACTAAGGGGACTTGATCTTCGGGTTATCTGAGTTGCACGACCTAGCCCCGCGGATGTTGTTTTCGAGATTCCACATCTACACCTTGGCACTGTCGGTAAGGATTAGGATAAGTAGTAAGAGAAACCCCTGACTCAAGATGAAGAAGTCCTACCTATTGATTGGAGACACTTTAAATCCTTTAGGGAATACCTCAGTAAGGCATATGCATCTGACGTTAACTATGAACTTATCGTATCTGGATGACGTCGTGTCACTAAGTAGCTCTGAAAAAATAGTGAGGTTGACGTTCGGTCGAAGGGTAAACCACAAACTTCTGGTGTGATTTTTGATAAAATTATTTTCATACACCAGCGTGAACCTAGATATGGATCTTAAATCCTTTCTCCTTTTATTTTTCGTGAAGTATTCTAGAGTATCGATGATCTGAATCTGATAAATCGCAATAGGTACGATGACTAATTTAACCGACTACAATATCTCTTTGTGTTCGTCTCTGAACGCTCTTGATTTGGGATCTCAGAAGGTTGTGTACGATGAAACTGAAAGGTGATTTCGAAGGTGTAAAAATACGAAGTCGAATTGTTCTTGATTTGATGACCTAAAGAGGTTACAAAGTGGTAAATTGGAGACTAGATCTGAAAATGTGAGAATCTAGATCTAGAACTTTTATGTTCGCACGATGGAGTTGGAAAGAGAATGTGATTTTCTTAAAAATTGTAGAAGTCTGAAGTTGATTCTCACATACGATGCCACTATTGCTTTTGGGAACCAGAAATGAATGTTCTATGTCCACTTAAGAAATATAAATGGAGGCAATTGGATAACTGATGATCTTGAATGGAGGTTTTGATATCCTTTACGGTGGCACAGGGAAGACCTGTATTATTAGCACTCTAATGTCCAAGTCAGTTCAAGATTTAAGATGAATTTAATGAAAATGGAGATCAGAGATTGTACCTTTCTCTTATTGTGTGAACTGTTTTATACCTTGAGTCACGTAGAGTGGATTTGAGATGAATTGAGTCTTGGCCAATTGGGCCTTTGGTTGGTCTAGAACAATTTTCCTTCTGTTTTTTTTTTTGGAAAATTTAAAGAATCTAGTTGTGATGGAGTTTGTCAATATTATATGACATGGATATGGCATGGTGAAGTGGAAAAAACCCCAATTGCATCAACATAGAGGAAGTTGATGTAAATATGGATGATCGACTAAAAAGTATGATATGTGATATTGGAGAAAATTCTTTTAAGAGAGCTCATGTGTATAATACTTTATGTAATCATAAAAAAGAAAAGTTATATACCCAAGGTGCACAAATTTTATACGATTGACAATGTCGTTAAAAATGTTTAATCTAAAGGCACAAAGTAGATGGAGAGACAAAAGTTTCACTAAATTTTTAAATTATTGAATGACAACACATTGTCGAACCTAATTATAAGAATAAGAAGATATTGTGTCAAACAGAATAGACTATATCAAAATACTTACATATCATAATGATTGCGTATGATATAAAAAGAACAAAGTGTAGGAAATCACGTTATAAATTAATGGACAATGATAATATTAATGATGATGGTATGAGCACAAAGGAGGTGAAGTCGTACCTTAATTTACAAACACATCCTTAATAAATATCTGTGTAACACAGTAAAACATAATGTAGGATCGATATTGACTAAATATTTAACATGGATGAAGTAGATCAATTTAAAAGAAAAATATCATTAATGACAAGTATTTTGTTTTAAATGACAAATATATGTAAGACCCTAACCAAACCAGCCTCTCCTCATACATGTAGTTGAGATAAAACAAACTAATGCTCAATCGACCTTTCAGGTAGCACCAGAACTAGTGTGTAATTAGTACAATTCTTCATTCAAGAATAGTGTCTAGCACCGGTTTCCAGTTACTACTGCAGTGATGCTTTTCTGCAATTTCTTGATCTCTAGCTTTCATTAGCCGAGACAGAACTTGTTCCGCTGAAGCTAATTCCTCCTTCTGCGGTCGTTGATTATCATTATTCTGTTGTATAGCTCCTAATAATTCAGCTAGCTCGCTCTTTGAAATCTTCAACGTCACTTTCCCATTTGCATCACAAGAAGCTCTAAGCTTTTCCAATATATCATTCTCCTTGTCCTGATGATGATCAAGATGAACAGCTTCGACAAACACCTTGTTGCTTGATGACTTCAAAGATCCACAGTCTTGTCCATCCCACTCCATTGACGATGATGCCTTGCAACAGTTTCCCATTATTTTTGAAAAGAACGATGAATGTTTGTTAATGACATTAGAATTTGATATATATATATATATATACAAGTGATGTGTGAGAAATGGTTATGAATGCAAAGGTTGACATTAATTTAGTTAATTCCGCTATTGGTTTATTGAATAGCAAATGATGATTAGATAATTATTACTCGGTCGATACGGCAAGTAGATTGGTCTCGCGTCCATCATGGCAGCGGTAAACGGTGTGTGAGCTTAATTTGCTGACGATGAATTATACCTCACAGAATGTATGTTTTGTCAAAATATTTGTGAAACTATTTTCAAACAACAAGTGTGGCCGATAAATTTAATTTTGCATTGCATTGCATAATTTTTCACATTTTTTAATTATTTACAGAGTTTAATCCACATGTATACATGGTTAGTGTGTAAATTGTAGATAATCGTTTAATCAAAAAATCACCAAACTATCAAATTCTTTAAATCGTTTTAAATTATTAATGTTTATTAGATGACCATGCATCTCCTATTTTTTTTCATATTTTATTATACATAATAATCTATTAAAAATGTAGAAAATTTTACAAAAGAACTAAGTGAAGTAAATAATAAATATCACATGCTTCTCCCATTACTTAGTTTGGAATTGGGTTTAATATTATATTTTTACCCTAAATTTTTAATTATTTTAAAAAAATTGAAATGCATTCCTCTTTAAAGATTTGACTTTGACTAAGCATCGCTAAAGTCTTCTAGGCTGTCTATAATAATCATTGTCTAATCACTTGAAAAAAATTATAATTCATTTGAAATATCGCAACAAAGAAAAATTACCATGTGGAATATGAAGGCAATCTAAACTCCAGATGCATTCAATGGCTTCCCGTATTTCACACATAACAAATAACAAGATGTTATAACCACTTTAGTGCGCCAACTCCATTTACAAAATTTTAAATCCAATTTCAATTCACTTTTATCCCTTACATACTGGTTTGAGAGTTGAAGTGCTAACTTTTTCCGCCTCAACCGCACCAGAAGTTCCGATTCACCATTGTTCATCGCAAACACCAACTCACCAATCAATTTTGGTTCTACAATAGAACAATGACGCAGTCTGTGGGGATCGAATTCTAATTTCATTATTTTCTTTAACCACACGTTCTTTCTTTGATCTACCGACTCAAAACCTTTCTAATTTATCTAATTAGATATTTTGATATCGAACGCTAGATCCATCACATTCGACCTCATCAAAAACTTTATCAACCTCTATTTTTTGAATTTCTAAATTTGTAGCTTCCAAACTTCTTATAGATGGATGGATTCAAAGTTACTTGTTCCACCGCAACACGCGAATCAATTGTTGTTGTCGTTGTCGCTTAGGCATCAACTAATCAACTGCCTCAACATCCTGCGCAAGGTGTCACAAATCAGGCAGTAGAGACTTTGCTACATCCAGATCTCCTCCAAGCTGCTCAGATCGATGGATCTACTCTAATGCCCACACCAATGTGTGCCAGATCATTGAGAAACGACCCTTCGCCATATGTATACTTCCCAACAATCTAAATAGTAGAAAAATAATAGTAAGTTCCCTAGGAAAATGAATCACCACCCTAACCAACTAAAAATAATCATGTGTATGACAAACACTAACAGATCGTAATTCACAAACATATGGGCAACAAACTTTGGCCGAAAGAGCATTGTCCAAATCACAATCAAGGAGCACTGAATAAGCAGAGACAACATAAAATGTACCATCTTTTGAATGGAACCACCACCACCTATTGAAATATGGAGAAAGAGCACTACAAGAAAATGTGCATTTTCCCTAGTGATTTAGTGACGTGGGAAACACGTAGGAAAAAAAAATGTGTTGCCAAGTGATTACCACGTCACTAACATATTTAATTAATAAATTGTGTAGTTTAAAAATATGGAACGAAATTTTGGAATTTTAAGAGGGAGGGAAGTTTGAATTTTTTTAAAATTCAGTTGTGACATGAAAATCACAAGGGAACATAATTCAGAAAATACCCACATGTGCTTCACTTTGCAACACACTCACATTAATTATTTTCTGACCGTTGCTTTGGCTTTTAGTGGGCAACGGTAATAATAAAATAAAGGGGGGAATGTTCTGACCTGAAAGCCACGTCGCAAACTTCCGAAATAAATACCACGTCGCAACTTTAAATTTTACTTGGCATTAAATGAAACATTTTTCTAGGGGAGTATTACCGACCATAATTGCACGTCGCAAACTTCCGATTCAGATGCCACGTCGCAAACTTCCCAAGTGGGATCCACGTCGCAACCTCCCTTATAAATGCAAATCCCAGAATTTTGTCTTGGCACATTTCGTATGAACTGAAGAACACAAAACCTATTTTCTTCTTCCCCTTTCTGCGTTCTGTTTATATGCTTGCTGCCTTCCCTCAACTCCATTTTTATTTCATAAGACCAAGATTTAAGGTGAAGTATTTGTTGATTTTGTGACTCTTTTATGTTACCATTTATTTTATATATTTGTTATTATTAACTGTTAATTTTTTTTTCCAGATCTAACATTGATTTTTAAGAAGTTTCATTGGAAGTTTTAAAAGCTTGTAAAGAGGTATTTCAGCAATTAAATTTGTTTATATTTATTGTTGTTGTTGTTGAAATTTTATTGGAAGTTTTGAGAATTTTAGATTTTAGAAAATTTTAGATTTTAGTGATATATATATATATGTATTGTGTTGGTTGTTGTTATGTGATTTTTAATATGTTATGTGATTTTTAATATTATTTTAGATTTTAAAAATATATTATTTTAGATTTTAAAAATAATATGTTATGTGATTTTTAATTAAAAAAACAGAATATTTTTTGATAAGGAATTAAAAATATATTAGAATATGTATATTATTGAATTTATTAGAATTTTTATATATTAGAAACAAAAAAAATATATTAGAATTTTTATATATCAGAATATTTATTAGAAAGAAAAAAAAATATATTAGAATTTTTATATATTATGTTAGAATATATTAGAATTTTTATATTATGTTATAATATATTAGAATTTTTATATATTAGAATGTATTAGAATTTTTAAATGTTATAATATATATTAGAATATATTACAAAAATAATATAATAGAATATATATTATGTTAGAAAAAGTAGAATTTTTAAAAATATTTATAGTAAAAAAAATTGTAAATAGAAAAAATTAAAATATATTTTTAAAAAATATAAAGAATATGTATTATATTTAAAATGTGTTATTTTTAAATGTATTATTTTTTGAAAAAGTATTTTAATTAAAAAATAATGAATATGTATTAAATGCGTTATTTTTAGTAAATCAATTATATATATTATAGAATATTACATTATTGAATAGTTATTATATTTTAGTAAACATAATATATATTATTTTAGAAAAACAGATTTTTAAAATTAATGAATATATTATACTTTAAATATGTTATTAATGAACATAATATTTAAATATATAGTTATTATACTTTAAATATGTTATTAATGAACATAATATTTAAATATATAGTTATTATACTTTAAATATGTTATTAATGAATATTATACTTTATATATGTTTTTAATATATATTCATTAAATATGTTATTAATGAATATTATACTTTAAATATTATACGTTAAAACATAATATATAGTTATTAATGAACATAATATTTAAGTATTTTAATGAATATATATTATTTTACTAAATATTTTATACTTTAAAAATATATAGTGAATTTATATTATACTTTAATGAATATATTATATTTTAAAAATAATAAATATATATTATACTTTAAAAATAATGAATTTATATTATTTTAGTGAAAAAATAGATTGGTGTCGAAATAGAAAAAATTACATATTTTATTAAAATGATATATAATGATATTATACTTTATTAAAATGGTGTCGAAATAGAAAAAATAGATTTAAATTACATATTTTATTAAAATGATATATAATGATAGTACTAATTAATGTGCAGTATGGAATATTTTCGTTACTATCGTAGTTGGATGTACGATAGAACGTTACCAGGGAGACGTGGACTTACACCCAATTTTGAGGAAGGAGTTAAGGGGTTTATCACGTGGGCATTTGCACAAGAATGTTGTCGACGTGAAGGAGGAGTGAGATGTCCTTGTCTTAAATGTGAATGTAGACGTATAATTAGTGACCCAGAAGAAGTAGAACGTCATTTGAGAAGGAAGGGTTTCATTAAAAATTATTGGGTTTGGACATATAATGGAGAACAACTGCCGAGTAACGTACATACAGAGACAACTAATACAGACGCATCAAGCAGTCGATCACATATGGAATTTGATGAACAATTTAATCTGATCGATGAAATGGTTGGAAATGCATTTGGAGCAAATGTGACATATGATGAACCTCAGGATTTTGATGGTGAAGAGTTGCCGAATGAGGAAGCACAAAGATTTTACCAATTGTTGAAAGAAATGAATACACCGTTATTTGAGGGGTCGGCAGATTCAAAATTATCAATGTGTGTGAGATTATTGGCTGCAAAGTCAAATTGGAATGTTCCTGATCAGTGTTTGGAATACTTTGCAAAAATGATGTTGGATGCGACTCCTACGAAAGACAACTTGCCTACAAGTTATTATGATGCAAAGAGGTTGGTGTCGAAGTTGGGTTTAGAAGTACGAAAGATTGATTGTTGTATAAATGGATGTATGTTGTTTTATGACAATGAGTTTGGTATTAATGATGAGGCGCTGGAGGAATGTAAGTTCTGTAAGAGTCCGATATATCAAGTTCGTAGTAAAGCCATTAACCGTAAACAAAAACGTGTAGCAGTGAAGTCCATGTTTTATTTGCCGATAATACCAAGGTTAAAAAGATTGTTTGCTTCAATGCATAGTGCAAGTCAAATGACATGGCATCATACAAACAAAACATCTTCAGGCATTATGCGGCATCCATCTGACGGTGAGGCATGGAAACATTTTGATAGGGTACATTCTGATTTTGCTGCAGAACCTAGAAATGTCAGGCTCGGACTATGCACTGATGGTTTTACTCCATACGTCCAAGCATCTGCAATTGCATATTCCTGTTGGCCAGTTATTGTAACCCCTTACAACCTCCCTCCAGAGATGTGCATGACAAAACCGTACATGTTTTTGACTTGCCTCATTCCAGGACCGTCAAGTCCTAAATCCGGAATCGATGTTTATTTGCAACCTTTAATAGATGATTTGAAGAGGTTGTGGATTGGAGAATGGACCTATGATATATCTCGCAAACAAAACTTTACTTTGCGAGCTGCCTTGATGTGGACTATTAATGACTTTCCCGCTTATGGAATGTTATCTGGTTGGGGTACGCATGGCAAAATGGGATGTCCACATTGCATGGAATTTACAAAGGCTTTTACTTTGGAATTTGGAGGGAAAAGTTCGTGGTTTGACTGTCACCGCAGATTCCTACCACGAGACCATGTATTTAGAAGAAACAAGACTGATTTCACAAAAGATGTACGAGTAAAAGATTTGCCTCCTCCGCGATTGTCACCAGAGGAAATATGGAATCGAGTTTCTGAACTGCCCAAATTTACAGATTACGGTGAAGCATACAGAATTGAAGGATATGGGGTCAAACACAATTGGACAAAAAGAAGTATATTTTGGGACCTCCCATATTGGAAAGATAATTTATTGCGACATAATCTTGATGTTATGCATATTGAAAAGAATTTCTTCGATAATATATTTAACACAGTGATGGATGTTCAAGGAAAAACAAAGGATAATGAGAAGGCTAGAAGGGACATGGAAATTTTGTGTGATAGAAAAGAGTTGGAGTTGAAGCCTCGGCCTAATGGAAAATTATTAAAACCTAAGGCATGTTACAGTCTAACTTCCCAAGATGCTAAAGCAGTTTGTCGATGGTTAAATGAATTGAGAATGCCGGATGGTTATGCTTCAAATTTAGCAAGGTGTGCTGACACAAAAACTGGGAAGTTGCATGGAATGAAAAGTCATGATTGTCATGTTTTCATGGAACGATTGCTTCCAATTGCGTTCAGCTCACTACCCAACCATGTGCTATATCCGCTAACTGAAATAAGTCAATTTTTCAGAGATATTTGTGCGTCAACTTTAAGAGTCGATAGCATCATTAAGTTGGACCAAAATATTCCAGTTATTCTATGCAAGTTGGAACGCGTTTTTCCACCTGGTTTTTTCGATTCTATGGAGCATCTACCTGTGCATCTTGCATCTACCTGGTTTTCCCAACGTATTATTTATTTACGAAGAGCATGAAGAGTTTTCTTGATTTATTTACGTATTATTTATTTATTGATAACTATTTCAAAATAGATACAATGCCACCCCGAACTGACAAGGGTAAGGCTAAGGAGACCCAGCCTCGTTCGAGAGCCAGAGTACGTGAGGTACCGCCCTCGCCCATGTATGCTTCTCGCCCACAGTCTCAGGCAGATCTAATGTCCATAGACACTTCACATCCATTTACGACATTACTCTCCTCCTCCCAAACGGTTCCATCTGGGAATCCATCGTTTATTAGTCCGTTTGGGGAATCCTTCATGCATCCGCTTGGGGTACCATCTACGTTTACGCAGCAGTCTGGGGGATCTAGTTTTCCTGGGGGAGCTAGTTTTCTTCCTCAGCAGTATTCCTTCGCGCCGCAGCCTGGGGGATCTAGTTTTCCTCAGCAGACTCACTTCGCACAACCTGTGGGAACTGTTTTTCCTCAGCAGTATTCCTTCATGCCGCAGCCTTCAGGATCTAGTTTTCCTCAGCCGACACCCTTCACGCACCAGCCAGAGGGATCTGGCTCCCGCATTCCACACCCCTACACATATACCTGCGAGTCAGCAGCAGGATGACCATACTATTCAGGGGGATGACGATGTTCATGAGGAGCAGACAAATCCTGTTGTAGAGGAGCATTTGGTGGTTGAAGGACGACATCTGATTAGGCCTGAGGGATCTGGGTATGTTTTTAATTTATAATATTTATTTAGCTATATATTGTCATTTTATGTTTAATACTCGTTCAAATTATTGTTGCTTAGTTTTGATCCGTGTCGTCCTGCTGCTAAAGTTGTAAACTGGGTCATTCAATTGATGTATACAAAACTCATTAAGTCTTTCGGAGAGCTCCCAGATGAGGAGAAAGATATATGGTTTGATAAGTTCAAGGTAAATTGTATTTTTATTATAGTTATGTTATTTTATAACGATTTTTTGTTATATATATCTAACATTTTATTTGACTGTCATATAACTTGCAGGAAAGGTGTACTTGGCAGAAATTTGACGAGTTCAAAATTAAAAAAACTTTCAAATGTAAGGTATCTAGCAGATTATCTGACATGCTTAGGAATGCTAGACAACGTTGGGAAAGAGATCACACTCGTCCTACCTGGATAGGCGAGGAAATATTTGGTGAACTTGTTGAGTGGTGGAAGACAGAAGATTTTCAGAGAAGATCTGAACATGCTAAAAAGATGAGGGCATCTGAAGCAGGTGGCTGTCTTAATACAGTTGGAAGTATCAGTATCGGCGAACATCGTCGACGAATGATAATTATAACTATTTTTTAAAGTTTTTTTTTGTATTATTATATATATTTAATTAAGCTTCATTATTTTAATTAGAAAAAGGACTTGGGGAGGGAGCCACGAATTAATGAGCTATTTGTGAAGACTCGAACCAAAAAATCGGGCGACTTTGTTGACGGTCGTTCCAAATCAACCTTGGTAACTTGTTTATTTTAGTTGAATTCTTTTAATTTCATAATTACTATATAATTAAATTGTTTAAATTATATTTAATTTAATTTTTTTTAATGTGTGTGTAGGAGTTGTACCAGACATTGCTTGCCCAATTTCTAACTGAAAATCCTCAATATACGCCGATTGGGGATGCACCGCTTGATCCGCGCGTTGATCTTTATATTTGGAATTTAACAGTAGGCGGGAAGAGAGTTAATGAATGTTTTTTTGGTCTGGGGTCTTTGGCTGGTGATTATAGAAAAGGGGACCGAACTTTATTTCAAAGACTCGATGATGGGGAAGGAGGATCGCGTCCGGCAGAATTGACACCAGAAATGTTGGCAACAGCGAGACAGTTAGCTCTAGCTGAGGCGAGACGAGAGGCGGAGACACGTGAGGCGGCCCTAAAGGCCGAAATGGATGATATGAGAAATAGACAAAATGCTGAAATAGAGGAAATGAGGAAGCGGCAATCAGACATGGAGGCACAAATGCGAAAATATTTTGCCTCGAGGTCGAATTATTCTCCCGAAGATGATGACCAAAACGAAGATGAATGATTTAGTGGCGAAGAATAATTTTTTTTATTAGTATTTTTATTTGTGACGTGAATATTACGTCACAACTTTTATTATTATTATTTGTATTTGTGACGTGAATTTCATGTGACTAAATATTTATATATTTTAAATGTATATTATTTTAATTAAAAATTATTCTAATTTTAAATTTATATTTAATATTTAATTTTTATTTTAATTTTATAGTAGCTTTCAGTTAGTATTATTTATTTATTTTTATAATTAAATTTAATAGTGAAGTGAATCCCATGTCACTAATTAGTGACGTGGGAATCACGTGGGAAGAATATTAATTCTGTGAGGTTTCCCACGTGATAACAAGGTCACAACTTTGTGACGTGGGAATCACATGGGTACTAAATTTACTTTGTGTCAGGAAAGCGTGTAGAGCAATTTGGTAAAGGTAAGTTCCCACATGTCTTTCACGTCACTAATTAGTGACGTGGTTTTCACGTGGGAAGTTTTCTTCTTTATTTTGTGATTTGCGACGTGGTAATCCTGTCACAACTTTGTGACGTGTTTTCCACGTGGGAAAAAGTTCCCACCATTGCATTTCCGACGTGTTTTACCCACGTCGCAACCATTGGCTAGTGAAGTGATTTTTACATTAGTGACGTGAATATCACTTGGGAAAAGGCAATATTTCTTGTAGTGGAGTATCATCCCAAATTGGTAACAATAAAGTGAAATGCTCTTTCCACCGTATGTGATGTGCCTCACACCTCTGCAAACTAGAAAATTCTCTTCCTTGTCAGAGACATATCTCTGAACACACCACATTTTTTCTAAAATATGGTCGGGAGATGCATATCCGTAAATTTTCTGGGGTGTGTTCAGAGATGCCTCTTCGAAACACCCACTAAATTCATTTAAAAGATTTTTGGAGCATGTTAATTGCACACAGAGGATTTTTCAAAGATACATCTCCTGATACACCCATAATGATTTCAAGACAGAAACATTGTCCCAACATTGTAATTTTTTGTGGTCAAGTTATATTTAAGTAAAATCAAGTTATATTAAATTAAAATGAAACTTAAAAGTCACGCATTAATAAAGTAAAATCAAAATGTATCGATTATACATAACTCTTTATGAAAATACAAAAAACAATAAAACCAAACATAAACTACTGAGTTTGCCTAACCCTTGACTTCTCCTTCTGTACTACAAGGCATTCTGACCCTTGATAATAATACCATTTAAGAGGGCCAACTGAGGAATTCTTTCCTCAAGAAGCCATGCCTTTGTGACTGATTAGATGACCTAACCTTAAGTACTCACCACTTGGTCGAAAGACACTACTTACAACTTGGGTGTGGTCATCCCTAACCTTAAGTACCTCCTTATTAGATGACCTAGGTGGTCTTCCAGGAGTGTATTGTGTAATGATAAAGTGCGACACCCTACAGAACAATGTCATGTAGTCGTCTGCATAGGCCCAATGTATAGGGGATAACACCATGTCATATTCCTCTAGTACCAAATTACTAATGAAATCCTCAAATATTACATCAAGATCTCAACAGAGAACAGTGGAAGGAGCGAACTCTGAGGGGAGTCTTGAAATAATCAACAGATACCCAAACTAGCGCATCACTCGCTCGACAAATACGGATATATTAGACCTAACCCATATGTCATCCATTCGGAGTATAATGAAATGAAGTTTAGCCGGCGCGTCTGGAGGTGACCATCTATGGGTAAAATAAAATCTGCTACAATGAGCTCAAGATTCACTTGGAAATGCTCAGTTGTCTGATTCCCTCTGTACAGGGAAAAAGGTGGCAACACATGGCCAAATGCTCAGTGTAGTCAAACATATGTTCCCACCTAGAAATTTGGGGACAGTGGGAGATGATTCATTCATAAATATGCTTAAGATAAAATATTTTTAATAAGTGTATTAAAAAAGTTATGAAAATATTAGTAACAATAAATGACCATAAGTAGCGTACAACTTCCTTCCATCTGCTTTATATTCGAAAGACAACCATCGCCCAACTTCGAGTATAGGTAAACAAAATAGGACCCCCCCCCCCCCCAAATTTACTTGTGAATCATCTTCAAGTCGTTGAAGTATTTAAGGTATAACACATTGATGTAGGTTTCACTTTTGTCCACAAACATGGACGTGCCAACTAGGAACAAGAGCTAACACCTTAAAGCACGTTACTAGTGGTACTCAACATGCATATCATCACCGTAAACATCCACAACCATCAAATAGTTTTTATAAAGTTCTTCCAAAAATTTAAATCTAGCATGAGCACCTCTAGTGTCGCCTACCTCATTTGTGACAAACACGTGTATGGACACACTACTGAGCCAAATTCTGTCCGGATTGCTTTAAACCATTGGACCTGTAATAAAACCACAAAGTAACATCAAAATTCAACCAATATGCAGCCAGACATAAATCTAGAGATACAACTCCATAAACATTATAGAGAAAATCTGAAGATACACCTCCGAATGAACTTGTGATTTTCAACAATGGAAGAACTCCCATTTCTTTCCTAACCTCAAACAAATTGTAATGCATGTCTTTATCAATTACTTATTTTGATTTTACTACTATCTAATGAAATTTAAACAACATATGTTAACTAAAACATCATTAAAAACACACACAAAAAAAATAAACTTGTCTAGTTAGATACCTTTTGGTATTCTTGACTTTGGAGACATCAAACGTGTTCTTTTGAACAGACCGCTATGATTTTCTTGTGACACTTGTCCAAAATCAAATCATATCTTACTGTTGAAGAGACACCTTGAGTGATGTAATTTCTTGAGACTAGGTTTCAAGTAATTATTTCCTATCTCCCTATTACTGTTATTATAATGGTTCAACGCATTGGGTATGGTAAAATTCTTGAGAATAGACTAAATCTTTACGCCTTCCCTTATTATTGTGCAATCATTAAGATGTTTTTTAAGATAGAGTGTTCTTATCTAAGAGTTTCCATCTCGACCATTATTCCTTATCAGATTTTTTCCTTCGACTTTTAAAAATACACTTAATTCTTCTTTATTGACTGATGTCAAGAGTTGAATAACGTAAACCAACTTTCGACCTCGAGGAGTGGCCAAAAATGCTTTGTCTCATAATGATAGACTCTTTATCTACTTCATGATGTACAGTTTCTGGGTCAACCTACCTCAAACTATCTTAAATCATCTGAAGTACTATGTTGAAATCTTCAGATATCAGCATAAGTCTTTCATTCCCTATGGTAGAATTATGTCTGAGTTATTTTTCAGAGCTGAAATCATTGGTTTAGCCAGAATACTTGGACCAGAAAATGCTATGGATGAAGAAAGATGTGAGAGAGTTAATGAAGTTGAAGATTTTTTATGGTTGGTGGGCGAGTGTTCCTGTTGGTCTTTCTGTTTTTGTCCTATCTCTTCATGTCCTTGATTAATTGTCTATTTGTTTGTCTTTCAGTGTTTGAAGTTGTTTTGTTTTATGCTCTTGTACATACGCCTCTGGAATTTTATTAATCAATGAGAAATTTTATCTTTTACTGCTTATATTACATCTTATTGCATTCTTTTATGCTTGCTAACAAAAAGGGGAAGAAGTATTGATTTTAATTTTCTCTTGAATCACATCCATTACTCCAATTGTTTGAGTTATCTTATACTTTTTTTATTATGAAAAAAATGGGGAGTACATTAATGGAAAATTATTTTGATAACAATATCTTGTCTCTGAATCATAGCTCTGATATTCTAACTCTTTAATTTCACACAATTCTTTTTCTTAGAATATTTTACAGGAAGAAATTGATATATTGATAATCAGGCTCTAATTTAACCAATCATTATCACTATCTGATGCATATGATAAGAACCAGACTTGAACCATCTTAGATCTTATAAGTTCAATCAGACTCTTATATATAATCAAGCACTGTTTATTCTAAATCTGATAAGAACTTTATAATCAGGCTCTGGTATCCCAAATTATATAATATTTTTAGGTCTTAGATTCAAGGGGAGCTTTGATAAAGGGAAGTTATTTCAAAACTTATCTCTATCAATTCCTATTGATTATCTTCATGCAAAATTATGTCATTAAAATAGATGGTTTTGTCATTATCAAAAAAGGGGAGATTGTTAGAACAAGATTTGGTTCTTCCAGATATCTCTAAGTTTTGATAATAACAAAGTAGTATCTGTGTAGGAACAATTTTGGCACTCTAACATTTGTTTTCATGAAGATTTAACAAACAAGCTTTGACTCTGATAGAAAAAGTTCTGACTCTAATAGAGACCATGTGCATTGTCACTCTAATCTGACCAAATTCTTTTCTGCGCTATAAGAAGCAAGTCTTCTTCTGATCTACTCTCACTTAGAAAGATTCTAAGAAGATAATATGTTGATGTTGCAATGTTCTCTTGGTTTCTGCCTCTAATCATGACTCTGATACTTTACTTATGAAGTCATTATCTTCTGAAGACTAAGTGCTGAACACTCTGAAGACAAGGTTCTATTGAACGATGTTCTGAAGACTCTGAAGACTTGAGTTTTTGAAGACTTGGGTTTCTGAAGAATAAGTGCTGAACACTCTGAAGACAAAGTTCTTCTAAACGAAATTCTGAAGACTCTGAAGACTTAAGTTACTAATGACCAATGGTTCTGAAGACTGAATTCTTAAAGTTCTGAAGACAAGGTTCTGGTGAACAAGTTCTGAATACTCTGAAGACTCAAGACTCTGAAGACCTAGTGATCAACCCTTCTACTCATGCTTCAATCATCTCTATTCAGAAGCCTTTGATGTAAAGAAGATAAGCTCAGTCATTTACGAGGGAAAATAGTACATAGTACGTCTGAACGTTTCATTCCACTACCATTCCACTATCCTAATTTGATGGTACAAAGGAAAACTTTTGTGTATGATTTTCATTCCTGCGTAACGATATTATTTCAAGTCGCCAGCTTTCTAAAGGATATTCTTGATCTGCCTTCCAATGGATCTTTTTCTGTCTATATAAGGACTTGATTACTTGAAGAAATTAAGAAGCTTCATAATTATTAATACAAAGGTTACACTTTGGTTGAAAATGATCTATGAAGAACTAAAGCTACAGTATTGAAGTATCACAATACAAATAAAGAACATTGTTCATAACATAATAATGTCTTTAGTCATTTGAATTATTAATAGTGTTTATATCTGCTTATGTAGAAGAAATTTCATTGTAAAAATCTTTGTTCAAACTGTTGTTTGTAACTTCTTATGGGACCAGTTAGGTCAGAATCCTTAAGAAGAAATGGTTAGTCTTTATTGTTAGTCACCAGCAGTTGCTAGTGCAAATTATAATTCCTTAAGGGACCGGTTGGGTCAGAATCCTTAAGAAGAGACGATTAGTCTTTGTTGTTAGTCACCAGTTGTTGCTAGTGCAGTGTAATCTATTGATTATAGTGGATTAAGTCCTTGTGTATTAGGCGAAATCATCTTGGTGGGTGGACTGGATTAACTTGATAGTTTTCAAGTGAACTAGGATATAATATGTGTCCTTCTCTCTTGTTAGTCTATTTGTGATCTTTGTTTGAGTTTCACATAAAGCTTTCATTTTTGAAAACCCAATCCAAACCCCCATTTCTTGTGTTTTCTCACACCTTTAACTTCCCATTAGGCTCTTCCTTGAGATGTTTCTGATCATTGTCCAATCATTCTCAAGTATTTAAACCGGTTATAAGAGCTTAAACTCTTTCGGTTCAATAATCATTGGATTTCTCATTCCCAGTTTCTTGAGGTGGTTATTGAAAGTTGGTCTAGTTCTATGTCCTCAGGATGGAAAGCTTTCATCCTTTAAGAGAAACTTATAAATCTCAAAGTGACCTTGAAATCTTAGAATCATCAAGTGTTTGGTTCTCTTAACACCCACATTGAGTCTCTTAGGGAAGTGGTGAGTATCCTTGAATTGAAAATTGAGCAAGGAGGTCTTATTCAGGAGGAGGTGGAAGGGAGGAGAAAAGCCTCTTTTTACCTTTGGCCCTTCCTCTAGATTAAGGATTTTTAGATTCTTCAACGATCTAGGGTCTTTTGGCTTAAAGAAGGAGATGCCAATAAGGGATTCTTCCATGCATGTGTTAAGAGTAGGAGTAGAAATAATGATATCATTGCTCTCAAGACTTGGGATGTTTAGATTGAAGGGGTTTCTAAGATTTGCCATGTTGTGGTTGATCATTTCTCTAACCATTTTAGAGAACCTTTTGATGACCACCCTCGCATAGACGGTGTCTCCTTCTGTTCCATTTCTGTTGAGGATAATGCTAACCTTACTGCCCATTTACTTTTAATTGAGATTGGCCATGCAATTGCTTATTATTTTGGAAACAAGAGCCCTGGCTAATGGTTTTATCCTTTCCTGTTTTAAGAGATTTCGGTCCCTTCTCAAAGATGATTTTGGGGAGATGTTTGCTCAGTTTCTTCAATATGCCACTCTCCCTTGTAGCTTTACCTCTTTTTTTGTTACTTTGATTCATAATATTGATTATTTGTCTCAGATAGGAGATTTCATACTCATTTCCTTGGTGGGATCTCTCTATAAGATATTTTCCAAGGTCTTAGTTGCTAGACTTTCCAGTGTTATGGATAAGCTTATATGTCCTAGTCAGTCTACTTTTCTCAAAGGTAGACTCTTAGTTGATGGAGTGATTGTTATGAATGAGCTTTTTGACCTAGTCAAACATAGGAAAAAATCTTGCCTCCTTTTTAAAGTTGACTTTGAGAAAGCATGTGATTCTGTTAGCTGGTCTTTTTTGGACTATATGCTTTATAGATTTAGATTTAACGATAAATGGGGGAGCTGGATTAGAGCTTGTGTGTTTTCTGGTAATCTGGTTGTCGTGGTCAATACTTTCTTAGACCTTGCCTGCGAGTTTCTCCATTGTAAGTAGGAGTCTTTCTCCTTCAAGTACCTTGCGCTCCTAGTAGGAGCTAACCCCCGTTCCAAAGCTACGTGAAAACCTGTTATCAATCCTCTTTCTAGAAGGCTTCTTTCGTGGAAGCATATGTATGTCTCCTTGGGTGGTAGAGTGATCCTCCTTAACTCTGTTCTTAATGCATTCCTATTTTTTTTTCCTTTCTTTTTTAGAGATGCCCGTAAAGGTTTGGAAAAAGATAGTGATGAATTCAAATAATAAGCCTGAAATAACTAAACCTAAAAACCAAAATATAGTGATGCATTCCTCCTTAACTCTTCTAGAAACATTGTCCAAAATTAACTAAGCCTGAAATGACTAAACCTATACAAATAATAAGGTTATGCCTAAATCAAGATTAATATTTCGATATAAACATCTAAAATACAAGTGATTAATTCAAATATTTGAGAGCTAAATACCTCAAACTATCAATATTCATTTATCTTCCTAATAAAGAGATTCCTGGTGAGAGTGTTTACATCTTCTCTAATTTTGTGAGATGAGGGTGAGGAAGAAGAATTCCTATGGTTCAATCGGGACAAAATCTAAGCGACTTTTAACCTTTATTTTAATTACACTAAACCTTGAATGAACATGACAAAAGGCCGGCTGCAAGATCTAGTCTTTAGTTCTTGCATGAACAAATTTCATGATCTAGTTGTCCATTTTAAAAGAATTTTACGCAGATGACACATCTTGCCAAGTCTGCACACATGAGCATTAAAAAAAATCAATTTTTCAATGAAAATTCTAGAGACTAAAAATTACATTTTTTTGTTTCAAATGATCCTAATATATACATCTTCTTCACTTGTATAATAAAAGAGGAACTCTTTAATATTCGGAAATAGTGTCGAGAACCGAAGGTTTCCAGTGACTATTGAAGCGATGTTTTTTAGCTTCTATTAACCGATGAAGAACTTGTTCTGCAGAAGCCACTTCTTTTTTCTTCTTCATTTGCTTCTGCGGTTGTTGATCAAGATGAGCAGCTTCGTAAAGTACCTTGCTGCTTGATAATGATGATGAAGATGAACAACATGGCTTTGGCTCCTTCCTTGGTCTCAAAGATTCCCAGTCCTCTCCACCCCACTCCATTGACGATGCTGGTTCGCAACAGTTTCCCATTTTTTCTTACACAAGAATAATTACTTTGAAATATATATAATTGAACAACAGATTATATTTTGTATGAGGTATTATTAAACTTTTTGAAGAATGATGAATGTTGTTATTTTGTTGATAATGAGATTAGATTTTTTAAGTGAGAGGTTAAAAATTGATACATGCCAGTATGTATTTATAGGGGTTATGTATGTGTGAGAAACGGTCTTGAAAGGAAAATTTGACATTTGGATTAATTAATAGTAAATGATGATTAGTTAATTAGTACTCGGCATCCGTGTCGATGGCAGCCGTAAAGGATTAATTCAGAAATTGCTATACCTTAGGCGTGTAAGATATTCGTTGTGAATGTGTGAAAAAGTAAGCAGCTATGAGAGATTAAAATTGTCTCTAGTTTTTTATTTATAAATTTAACTGCTCTATTTTCATTTTTTTTAATCCAAAGAGATCAATATAATGAAAAAGAAGTAGCCAACGAAGGGAGATGGAGGACTAAACTAATGCCCTCTCATGAAGCAACCAATCAAAAACTTAGCATATAGTCTTCTTGATCATGATATGTTGAGAAAAGTGTTGTAGTAATTGTGACGACAAAAGTCTACAATATTATGAGGGTAATTATTGTATCTGTAAAAATTGTGTATATTCCTCGACAAAGTTAATGTATTTGTGAAGATAGCGTGTGTGTGATCTGTAACAGAATGAGGGGTGCATTGAATATGATTGATTTGATCGTTAGTTATTAGTATAGTGAGCTATTCATTATTTTATTTTATTTTTCATAATTGTATTTTATATAAATCATTTATTTAATAATTTTAAATATAAAAAATATATTATAAAATATATTATATTAATTTAATAGTTAAATACTAATTATAAATATATTATAATAATAATATATTTTAGTTTATATTAATTAAATATAATAATAAAATATATTAAACAAAAATACATTTTACATATAAATTTTCTCAAAAATGGCCCCCAGTTTCACACCTAATGACCCTTTTATGTTGATATCCCCTGCCCACACGTTCATTTGCATTCGTTGTAGGTGATTGAGATGAGTCGGAAGACATATCTTGATCGCGATGTGTTGTAGAGGGGTTTGTCTGCCTTGAAGGGGGTCCTGCTTGTGTTAAAGGTTGCTCAGCAAGAAGATCATCAATATTAAAACCTGACATTTGTATCAGTTGATCCTCCATCAACAAAAAAAGTTGGAATGAATGTGATGGTTGTGGTGGTTGGGGGTAGGTTTTGGATTGGATTTTTTGGAAGGTTGGGTAGTAGACATCATCAGGCGTGAAGGTGGAGGTGGGTTGAGAGAATGAAGTGTTGAAAGTTTGATGTTGGAATTAAGGGTTTGACTGATCAAAGTTTGATGGTGGAACTAAAGTGAACTGTAAGGGTGGTCGAAGGTTGGATTGGGGTTGATATTGTTGGTTGTAGTTGTAGTTGTAGTTTTGTTGAGGGAGT
Organism: Lathyrus sativus; assembly: GCA_963859935.3. Lineage (NCBI taxonomy): Eukaryota > Viridiplantae > Streptophyta > Magnoliopsida > Fabales > Fabaceae > Lathyrus > Lathyrus sativus. The sequence continues at coordinate 670,619,321 of OZ012738.1, forward strand.
GGATTGTAGAGAGTTTGGTGTTGGGATGATGATGCATAATATATGTGTTGTTCGGTGGTCTGCGTGTATTGGTATGTATGTTGAGCTGATGAAGATGCATGCTTCCCAAATTGAGATGTGTACGTTGGTAACACATCCTGATGCGTTGGTGCGACAGTTGGTTGTGTTGATGACGAACCTTGCATGCGAGGGTGGATCAAAAATTGGTCTGGAGCAATATGCACATAGGGAATGACACGAAACCAAGTTAAATACTCTTGACTTGGCTTGCATGTACCAACTACAGTGTCCCCCTGTAAAATCAAATTTCTTCTATGTTTCCATTCTCTCACCTCCTCTTTGTTTAAGTCTCGCCAATGAATTTTTTGGGCTTTTCTCATCGTCATTGTGTGGTGTTCCCTTAGACACCTTTGGCAGAGAAGGGATTTGTTGTTCAAATCCGAACTGGAGTTTTACCATATCTGTTTGATGCATTTCAACAGTATAGAAACAGATAAGAGAAGTTGTAACACTCCAAATCTGGTTATCTCTAAGATTGGGCATCGGGTATTGAATGTACAACCTCCATATAAACTGCCCCATATTAAAAAAAAAATTATAATACCATTAAGGAGTATATGCGACAACTAGATTCTATGGTTTCAAACTTACATCTTTTTCTTGCATGTGGTCCAATGCATTTCGATACCCTTGTAGATGGAAACGAACATCTTTTATTGTTAGGCATAATTGACTAACAAATATATATATATATATATATATATATATATATATATATATATATATATATATATATATATATATATATATATATATATATATATATATATATATATATATATATATATATATATATATATATATATATATATATATATATATATATATATATATATATATATATATATATATATATATATATATATATATATATATATATATATATATATATATATATATATATATATATATATATTTTGTTGTGGTGAAAATAGGATACCAAATTATTAATTAATTTGAATCGCATCTTTTGTTCACAACCGATCTTTGATTTATCCGAAGGAAAATGTCAAAAGAAGGAAAACCTAATTTTGCATCGTAAACAATGCGGGGAGAGATCTAGGTAAGGAGTTGGTTAAGCTTAGGAAAGGTATTAGCACCCTGAACTTCTGTAGTACTCTACAGGAACCTTTTGTTTAAATTTACTATTTTGCTTTATTATTTGCTTGCGGGTATATACTGAGCTAAAGGTTAGAAAGCGACAGAAAGACCTAAGGGTTAGTCCTAAGTTTACTCGCCAAGATTTGCATCTTGTGCCTACGTATCCTAGGTAGGGGATGGAATCAGAGTAATCATAGTTCCCCTCGAAAGGGAGGTTAGAAACTTCTTGACTGCGGTCAAGGTTTCAATGGGAAATAAGCATTCATATGGAAGCGCTTACGTGGAGTGCGGTGACTCCTATTTCTACGTCATAATTGAATTGAATTTAAAAGGGTTAAAATAGGTATTCCACGGCGCGAAACCTATATGGAGTGTGGCGACTCCTTATCCTAAAGTTAGAGTAAATGGTAAAATTGTCCATGGCGGGATGCCTAAAAATATGAGTACGGCGACTCGAATTCTCTAGGTTGTAAAGTTGAATTGAATTTGAAAAGGTCAAAGAGGTATTCCTCGACGGGAAACCTAAAACGGAGTGCGGCGACTCCTTAACCTAATGCTAGTGTAATTCGGTCCACGGCGTGACGCCTATGCAATTAGGGTTTTGAAAGGGTCAAAGGTTAGGGTTATTGACTCGGCGGTCAAACAGCTAGACCTAATCCTTCGAAAGGCGTTAATAGTAAATGATGCAAATGAAAAATTTGTTATACAGCAGGATTGAAATAGAGGAAAATATGAAAGCAATAAAAAATGCAAAGCGACGATCACTCGCGTAAATTACAACCATGAAAAGAAAAGTAAAAAATGACGGCATAAAAGCGATGATAGCCTCGCACAATTACAACCCCAAAAAATGTGAAAATAAAGGATTAATAATAGTACAAACAAAAAACGGAAAGGAACGACATGAACGTTATAGAAAATTACCGAGCAATAAACAGGCAAACTTAATTCGCAACCGAAGTCGAGACCTTGGCTATATTTTTAAGAAACATTTAATGTTAATTGATGAGTTTACAAAAATTAATATTTACCAAATTAAAAATGTTTTGAAAGTTTGGATTTTAGTTAGAAAAGAATGGGATTAATAAACTTGATAATTAAATTAAAGAAAATTGTTAATTTTAACATTAAGCTTTTGCCTTAACTTAAAAATATTAATCTTAAATTATGAGGTTCTCCTTTTTTATGGTGTTAAAAAAAATAGTTCTAAATTAAAATTCTCCTACAAATGGTTGGCAATTAATTCTTAAAAAAAAGATCCTAATTTTACTTTTTAAAAAATGGGTTTTTTTTACAAGATAATTTTACTCAAAAAGTTATTTTAATTGTAATTAAATTTAAGTTATATGGAAAATGTTTTAAAAATTAATTACTAAACTATACAAAATCATAAGGATAATAAAATAAAAGAAAATAAAAACATAAAACTAAAACATAAATTGGGGGAGTGCGTTTTTCACGCAGAGCATTCTTTTAGGGTTTTGTTTTAGAAAACAAACCCTCTTCTTCTTTCTCTGAGCGGCGCCGCTGTCATGCCTCCATTGTTGAAGCTCGCTACTTTTTCCCTTCTTTCTTTCATGTGCATGCGGCCATGGTTGCTTCCATTCTCCTCTTCTTCCCTCTCCGTATGTCCCTGTAACAAAACAACACCAAAGAAAATCATGTTACAAAGAAATGATCACCTTTTAATAGGGTTGGAAGCGATTCTTGAACGATGATGATGATGAGAAGTTGATGGCGGCCGATGATGTGGAAAACTGAGGCTTTTTGGGCTTGGCCGGAACGATGGTGATGGTGGTTTCCGCCGTTTTTCGGTGATTTCGCCTCCCCTTCTAGCCGCTAGTTTCGGTGATTATCTTGTTCGTCCTCGGATGATGGCGGTTCTCGTCGTCTGGCTTGATGATGATAAACGAAGGATCTTTCCTTCTTCGATCCCTCTTTTCGCCTGATGAAAATCTCCCCCTTTGGGTTCTTCACGATGAAGTTCTTCGTTCTTTTGATGAATCCCCCCTTTTATGATTTCTGATGGCTATGTTATATTATGACTTTTCTTCTACTGGGCATGGGCCTTGTGTTAGATTTTGTAGCTTTGTTGAACCATTCCCGTTGATTTGTTGTTGGGTTTGCGATTTCTTTGCGTAGGTGATGATTTTGTGGTTACGAGCTTCAGGATTCTATTGTGATTGCTGCATTTTTCGTGGCTGATTGTTTGACTGAGTTTAATCCGTTGGATTCAGAAATTTCTGGGAAATGTGTTAAGGCCCTGTTTCGCAAAACCATTTATCTGAAAAATACTTTTTCCAAAAGTGCTTATTCTACAAATCGCTTTTCTGGAAAATCACTTTTAACAGTTAATTTTCTCTCTCTCTCTCTCTCTCTCTCTCTCTCTCTCTCTCTCTCTCTCTCTCTCTCTCTCTCTCTCTCTCTCTCTCTCTCTCTCTCTCTCTCTCTCTCTCTCTCTCTTGGCTATAAACGAACGATTATTATCGGTCTTGTGCCGAGGTTGAGAATAAGTCGGGAGTTGGCTTCGACTTTTTCATTGCCCTCCTGATGTACCCGATGATGACATTAAGCTGAGGGTATCGGGACCGATAAAACCGACTTTAATTCTAACCAATTAAAAATTGCTTGTTTGTGTATTGGTTTTGTTTTACAGGTTCGGAGCAAAATCGGAACTCGAAGATTCGGCATCGAAGACGTCTTTTCGGAAAAATAGGAATTTTGTAGGAATTTAGAAAAATGTAATTTAAATTGTAATTCTTTTTCTTGTAATAAAAAATAACAGAATAAATAAAATTCTATTTTTTTCTATTAATTTGAATTTCTCAATCCAATTCATCCGATTAAATCCAATCTCCAATAAATTCTCGAATAATTCGTCTGATAACTTAAACGAATAACATCATCAGAATAAATCCAACTTGTTCGATTAAATCCAAATGGCTAAACTCTTCATCCAAATAAAATCAAATTAATTAAAATCCTCAAATGATACTTATCTGATTTCCAACTCCGAACTCGGCAATTACATTTTGTACGGTTTAGATCGGACGTAATTGAGCTCAAACAAATCATCTGGCAAATTAATTTGTGGCCGATAATAAAGTTAGTGAGTATGACCTTGAACAGATTAGCAGAGAATCCATTTTCCTGCACAAACCAACAGACTAAACAAACTGGTTAGCGGTTAGTCAAAAATGTCATGCAGGATGAGATGACGTGTGAAATGTGTTAGAACACAAATTGGTGTTTAATATATCTCATTGTTTTGATGATAACATAAATGAAATTTTGTATAAAGGAAATATATACTCTAATGGTGTTTAAGTAATTTTGTTTCAGATCTTAAATTATATATTCATCTGGAAGCAAAATTACATCTGCAACTGAAAAGAACGTTAAGACTCTGAGCGTCAGAAGCAACATTTCAGAAGACTATGAGCGCTTCCTGAAGAGACTCTGATCTGCTACAGATGACTCTGAGTGAAACTAAGAAGAATTTGAGTAAAGAGCGTACAACATTGTTTCAGAAGACTCTGGAAGTACTTCACGCTGCAAGTACAGAGGCTCTGATATTCAACTATGCACTGATTGTAACATTCACGCTTAAGCACTATTGCTGCAAGACTCTGATCTGAAGAACAAGGAACTACATCAGAGGATCTGATGTTAGTATTAATTGAAGAATATATTTATTCAGTTGAAAAGATTCCAGCTCAAAGAAAAGATCTGTTGCTAATCCCAACGTCTGCTCCAACGACATTATTCCTCTTTTATGCATGACACAAGAATTCAGACACAAAGCACATATCTGAACATTCCTCTTCCTGAAAAGGAAAAGTCAATAGAGGACAAAAAGGCAACAGAGGCAGCAGAACGTACATCAATGCACAATCTTTGAGATAAGGACTTGAAGTAGTATTTAAACAAGCTTCAGCATCTTTCCAACATTGACGAACATAGACGAATCATTTAAAAGAAAACCAACTCACAAGCTCTCATTCAAATATTCTTCAAGCTTAACAGTTTTCATATTCATTCTTAATTTTGTGTAAACATCACTGTTGTGATATAGCTTGTTAGAAGCAAAACCTTAAACACACATTGTTAGTTTAAATCTTTTGTAAAAAGAATTCCTTAAGAAGACCAACTTGTGGTCAGAATTTCTTGAGAAGACTAAGACTGTTGGTCTTAGTGGTTAACACTGTAATCAGTTTGATTTAGTGGATTAAGTCCTTGTTGATAAAGGCAAATCACCTTGGTAGGGTGGACTGGAGTATTTGAGTTCAAACGAACCAGGATAAAAATATCTTGTTATTTTCTATCTTCCAATTTGTTCTAAAAAACCCTTATTCAACCCTCCCCCCCCCCTTTCTAAGTGTTTTCCTCACCTTCAAAATGAACCTAATAATCTCAGGGAAAAATTTGGGGTATTACAGTTGCCCCTATTCAAATAGATTTACTAGATGATTGGAGCAGCGGAGACTCGAGAAGTCACGGTGAAAGGGATTTAAATACAGATAACCGAAACTTTTGCCCTTAGACGCATTGTTATGCAATGCTACACACAAAACGGAACAAGCTATGATGCTAACCATGTTATGAATCTAATATGTTACGTATGATGAGGATGATAAATGCAAGGATGCAGACAACACGACGACACGGGGGACATACGTGACGAACAAAACACACTGGGGAATACGACGCACTAGGGAAAATAACACGGCAATAGGGAATTCCAAAGTGATGGATCAACCGGTGCAAGCACGACCAGTTGTCACTTTAGGATGAAATGGTAACACAGGATCCACACGGCGGTAGGATCAAGTAAACGACAAGAGCTGGAGTTTTTGGGACATTCTTTTAAACAAAGAGATCGAGCGGGATCTTCAAGAATCGTCAGAAAACATACAGAGAGAAACAAACATCAGAAACATCCAGAAGAACATCAAATGAACTCTAAAACACACCAAAAACACTCGGAAAAACATCGAATGAACTCTGGGACAAAGAAAATAAAATTCAGGGACGTCCGGAAGAACATCTAATAAACTCTGAAACACACCAGAGATACTCGGAAAAACGTTGAATAAACTCTGGGACAAAGAAACAAAATGAGAATATCTATAAGAGCACGAGATGATGACAAGGTCTCTGAAGGTACATCCGAAACATTTAGGAAAGCAATAAATGTACGGGAAAAGTTTGAAGACATATCTGGAAGAACATCATATAAGAGACAAAGGAGTTCTGGAAGAACATCAGAACCAACACTCAATCTGGAAAAACGTCAAAGAGAGAAACATATCCGAAAAACCATCAGAAAGGGAGCAAATTTGGAAAATGTCGGATAGATTCTAGAAGCCCTCAGAATCAAAAGGAATATCTGGAAAAACATCAGATAAGTTCTGGAAGAAAACATCAGATCAGAGACTCAATCTGGAAAACCATCAGAAAGAGAAATAAATCTGAAAAACCATCGGAAAGATTCTGGAAAACCATCAGAATCAAAATAAAAATATCTGGAAAACCATAAGATAAGTTCTGGAAGAACACATCAGAACAGAGACTCAATCTGGAAAACCATCAGAAAGAGGAATAAATCCAAAAAACATTGGAGAAGATTCTGGAAAACCGTCAGAGTCGAAGGAAAATATCTGGAAAACCATCAGACAAGTTCTGGAAGAACATCAGAACATAAATACATATCTGGAAAAGCATCAGATAAGTACTAAGGAGTTTTTGGAAAAACGTCAGAAACAAAAAAGTCATATCTGGAAAAACATCAGATAGACACAAAGGGGCTCTAGAAGACCATCAGAACATAAACTCAATCTGGAAAAACATCAGAAAGAGACACATATCCAGAAAACCATCAGATAGATTCTGGAAAACCATTAGAATCAAAAGGAGTATCTGGAAAACCATCAGATAAGTTCTGGAAAACCATTAGAAGGAGACACAAAAATAAGGGTGACATCCCAGAATGGCAGTGAATAAAAAGGATACCAGACATCCAATAATGGCTTTGAATGAAAGGTATAATCACAATATCCGAGAGTAATATTAGGTTTAAGGCACAAACATATTCAAAAAAAACAATCGAATAAGAAATATGTCATATCTGGAAGAACGTCAGATAGACGTGACAAAAACGGTTTGATAGGTGCCAAGTAAGTAGGACTTCAACCACAAGGTAAGACATGGATAAAACACAACCTCGGGAGAAATGCAAATGAGGATGAAACACTCATGATATGAATATGTATAAGAATGATGTTATGATATGATCAAATGCAAATGCAAATTCCAACGACAAGGCTCGACTCTTGTGTGAGATGACAAGACTAGAAAACGGATTCCTCAACACGCAGATCAATGTTATTCTGCTCGGGGATCCTTCAGGTAAACTTCCCCAGATTAAACTGTTTGTCGTAGATGAACTGATAATTGCTTCAGCTTGTCTGATTTTGAAAATGACTGCTTAACTGCGCCCTCGGAAGCTTGCCCCAGTCTGAGTCTTGAAAAATATTATGGACAAACCAAATCTGAGAATACCTTGCCTTGAACAAATCTTGAACTGATTCTTAGACAGGATGTAAAAGGAACTTGCCCCTGATAGGATCACCTGACCAACTTTCTCAATTGTTTGAAAATTCCTTAGAGGAAAGCCAGTTTGCGAACAAAAACATTCATACAAACATGGTAATGCAAAGTTCAGGCAACTTTTGAAATCATAATTGTTTTTGAAAGATGAAAAATAAATGAGTCTTTGGTCAGAACACGGTGGTTTAAGACGCTCAAAGTTTAAAATAAAGGTGTACTGCCAAAATGAATGATTCGCAAAGATCTTTTGGAGTCAGCTTACGTAATCTTGTTGTAGTGTGCATTCAAGATAACCTTGCTTCAATTAGGTCTTTTGAGGGTTGTAACATGGCCTGGTTCACGGTTTTAGAAACAAAGGATAAAGGCTCAAAATTTATTTGTACCCACCCAATCTACGTGATAATCTTCAGTCCTATGCTCAGTTAACTCATATTATGCATTCAGGTTCTTATAGGTTAGGAATTGCACTGATAATAATGACGATGGTTCAGAAGTCAACAGACCTTTTTTGAAAAGGCAGCCACTACTTCCCTATAACCTTTGGTTGTTTTGACATTGAGGATTTTCAGGATAAGGATTTAAAGATCTCATCTTTTTATTATCTCTAACTTAGAATCTTGTTGCATTTCATAGATTTCTTGCATTAATTCAAAGATGCACACCAAATCACCTTGAGAGATGCGTTCATTGAGGTCGGTCCAAACACTAACTGTGTTTTCCATGAACACGATGGATTGGGAAGTTGATTTGGATACATATTTTAGAATTTATGAATGCACAAACATATTGCACCAATTCTATGCACGATATAAAGGATCAAAACTATCAGTTCCATGCACAAACATTGCAAATAGATTTGCTATCAACATTGATGAAAATAAATTGGAAATATATATATATATATATATATATATATATATATATATATATATATATATATATATATATATATATATATATATATATATATGTGTGTGTGTGTGTGTGTGTGTGTGTGTGTGTGTGTGTGTGTGTGTGTGTGTGTGTGTGTGTGTGTGTGTGTGTGTGTGTGTGTGTGTGTGTGTGTGTGTGTGTGTGTGTGTGTGTGTGTGTGTGTGTGTGTGTGTGTGTGTGTGTGTGTGTGTGTGTGTGTGTGTGTGTGTGTGTGTGTGTGTGTGTGTGTGTGTGTGTGTGTGTGTGTGTGTGTGTGTGTGTGTGTGTGTGGCCCGGTCTAAATGGAAAATGACATTGTCAGGTAGAGTGACAAATTTTAGAGCTACACATTTTCTTATTTGAGATAACTAGATAATACAAGTCTTGAACTTGTCACCAGAACAAATCATCTTCTTGGTGTTATTTTTCTAAAATCAAACAAGTGAAATCATTAAAAGAAATATATGTAAAGCACATTGGTTAAAATAAATTAGAAGAGAATTTAATTGTTTTAGCATGTATAGCTATTGCATATTGGCCGATAGGAATCTTAACATGAATAGGGGTGATTTCATTGTATGAATGAAACCACTAAATTAAACCATACATGTGATAATTTGCTCCTAATCTGTGATCCGAGAACCTAGAGTTAAGTTTTGACTGGAAATTGAATGAGGGAAACTTATACATTGCTTACCAATTGATGAATGAATAACTGGTGTGGAAGAGTGGACATAGTTAGAAGAAAGAGATGATTTTTGGTTTATGGTAGACTTCTGAAGTAGATGCATGAGCTAATCATATTTCTCATGAGTGATTGAGTGTGAACTTGGTTTCAATTTATTAAATTACGAGGATACTTCTATATCTTGATCATTAACACTTTTGGAAATATAATTAGAAAATGTCTTCTTCATATGGGACATGGAATTCATGTATGGCATAACAATTGTCAACTGTGTGATTGATCTTGCCACAATGAGTATACACACGATTACCACCTTTTCCAAAAGAACCAGGTTTGTAGGGTTTTTACCTTTAAATTTTTGTGAATCAGTTGCGTTTACAAGAACTTTAGAATCTTCATAAGTGGTAAAGTTTCCTTGTCTCTCATATTACAACACTATATAAAAGATTTTGTTCATAGGAGGAAGAGGATCTATGAGAAAATTTTGAGATTTCACAACAAAAAAGTGTGCATTTAAGCTAGTCAAGAATTGAATCCATACAAATGGTGTAATCTTAAGTCCAAATAAAATTCATTCACTGACCTAGAATCTTGTTTCACTCCATAGATTTCTTGCATTAATTTCGAGATGCGCACCAAACCACCTTGAGAGAAACGCTCATTGAGATCGGTCCAAACACCAACTGCATTTTCCATGAACACGACGGATTGGCGATTAATTTAGATACATATTTGAGAATCCATGAATGCATATGTTGAAAGATTAAACTTGATTTGGGCCTAAAATATTATTTGGATTTTTGGGCTTAGTTATTTTGGACTTAGGTAATTTTAATTAATGTTTCTAGAAAACTCTTGTAATGTTTGGAGTGTCTAGATATTTCTTAAGGTTGTAGTATTCTCTAGAATGCTCTTGGAATTCCTAGAGTTGAGAACTCTCTAGAATTAGTATGTCTAGAGTTCTCCTTAGAGTACTATAAATAGAGATGTAATTCTACACTTTTGTATCAAGAAAAATAAAAAGTTCTCTCTTCCATAAATAATTCTTCTACCTATCAAATTTCTCTTTAAGCCTCTAATATTCCCACACACTTTTCCTAAACACAAAAGGTCTTATTTCCAACAAAGTGGCATCAGAGCTTGAAGATCCTCAAAAGATGGCGAATGGAGGTTTCCCTTTTCAAATGCCGATACTCACAAAGAACAACTATGACGGTTGGAGTGTTCAAGAAGACAGGTATGATTTTCTTCCTTATTTTGAAGAAGAAGAAGATGAAATGGAACAACCAATGATAGATGAACATATTACACCACCTGCCTCACCGACACCAGGGTTGGATGAAACAAGCTCAAGTGAGAGGACACCATGATTAAGGAGCATTGAAGAGCTTTATGAGGTAACCGAAAACCAAAATGACATTAATCTCTTTTGTCTTTTTGGTGATTGCGAGCCTCTAAGCTATCAAGAAGCTGTTGAAAACATAAAGTGGAGAGACGCCATGGATGAAGAAATAAAGTCAATCACGAAGAATGACACGTGGGAACTTACTACACTTCCACGAGGACACAAAGCAATCGGAGTAAGATGGGTGTACAAGGCAAAGAAGAATGCAAAAGGAGACGTGGAGAGATACAAAGCAAGACTGGTGGCAAAAGGCTATAGTCAAAGACAAGGAATTGACTATGATGAGGTATTTGCCCCCGTTGCTCGTCTTGAAACTATTAGACTGGTCATTTCTTTGGCAGCCCATAATGAATGGAAGATCTATCAAATGGATGTAAAGTCGGCCTTCTTGAATGGTTTTCTCGAAGAAGAAGTTTATATCGAGCAACCACAAGGATATGAAGTAAAAGGGCAAGAAGAAAAAGTCCTCAAGTTGAAAAAGGCGTTGTACGGACTCAAGCAAGCTCCGAGAGCTTGGAATGTTCTAATCGACAAGTACTTTCGAGACAAAAATTTCATCAAGTGTTCATATGAGCATGCACTCTATATTAAAGCGCAAAGTGGAGATATTTTGATTGTGTGCTTATATGTTGATGACTTGATCTTCACTGGGAACAATCTAAGCATGTTAGAAGAGTTCAAGAAAGACATGTCAAATGAATTTGAGATGACAGATATGGGGCTCATGGCATATTATCTTGGCATTGAAGTAAAGCAAGAAGACAAAGGAATTTTTATCACCCAAGAAGGTTATGCAAAAGAAGTCCTTAAGAAGTTCAAGATGGATGATGCCAATCCGGTTGACACCCCGATGGAATGTGGCAGCAAGTTGAGTAAGCATGAAAATGGAGAGATTGTGGATCCAACTCTTTACAAAAGTTTGGTTGGAAGTCTACGTTACTTGACAAGTACAAGGCCGGATATTCTCTATGTTGTAGGAGTCGTAAGTCGTTACATGGAAGCTCCAACAACAACTCACTTCAAGGCGGCAAAGAGAATCCTTCGATATATCAAAGGTACAACAAACTTTGGCTTACACTATTACTCTTCTAACAATCATGAAATTGTTGGCTATAGTGATAGCGATTGGAGTGGAGACGTGGACGATAGAAAGAGCACTACTGGTTTTGTATTCTTTATGGGAGATACTGCTTTCACTTGGATGTCAAAGAAACAACCTATCGTCACACTGTCAACTTGTGAAGCTGAATATGTTGTCGCTACATCATGTGTTTGCCATGCAGTTTGGCTAAGGAACTTGTTGAAAGAGTTAAAAATGCCACAAGAAGATCCTATGGAAATATGTGTTGACAATAAATCAGCACTTACTTTGGCAAAGAATCCTGTATTTCATGAAAGAAGTAAACACATCGACACCCGTTACCACTTTATAAGAGAATGCATCGAGAAGAAGGATGTAAGGTTGAAGTATGTGATGTCTCGAGATGAAGCTGCCGACATTTTCACCAAGCCACTCAAGTTGGAAACGTTCATAAAGCTAAGGAGTATGCTTGGAGTCACAAATCAAGTTTAAGGGGGGATGTTGAAAGATTAAACTTGATTTGCGCCTAAAATATTATTTGGATTTTTGGGCTTAGTTGTTTTGGACTTAGATAATTTTAATTAATGTTTCTAGAAAACTCTTGTAATGTTTGGAGTGTCTAGATATTTCTTAAGGTTGTAGTATTTTCTAGAATGCTCTTGGAATTCCTAGAGTTGAGAACTCTCTAGAATTAGTATGTCTAGAGTTCTCCTTAGAGTACTATAAATAGAGATGTAATTCTACACTTTTGTATCAAGAAAAATAAAAAGTTCTCTCTTCCATAAATAATTCTTCTACCTATCAAATTTCTCTTTAAGCCTCTAATATTCCCACACACTTTTCCTAAACACAAAAGGTCTTATTTCCAACATGCATAATTGTATTGCACCAGTTCCATACATGATATATAGAATTAAAGTTATCAGTGATTGGATTAATGGTGCCATCGACAAATTCAACTTTCAGCTTACCTCTAAGTGCTCAACACATTGAACAAGCCCGTGAGTGATGATTTGCACCATTAAGCTTGAGAGAAACACTTCGTGAGGATATTCCATCATTTGGATGAACGAAAAAGGAACTGGATTGATCCAACTGAGGATTTGTACTTTGAGAAGAACCAACAATGGTTGGATTACAGGAAGCCATGATGCACAAAAACAAAGCACTCTCAGATCGAGAGGCTCATAATACCATGTTGAGTGAACAAAAACTCCATGGAAGAAGCTTGAAATTTAGAGAGAAAGAAGTTGCAATGTACTATTATACAATTTGATCATTGCAACCTAATTAAAAGATTATATATGTTTATCATAACTTTACACCATATATAACATACACAAGCATGTGGTGGAATAATCGTAACCGAATTTTAAAATTCTATTGTGACATTTGAAACTAATTTCTATTACTGTCTTCAATGACTTGTGCAGTAAGTAACCCCATGATCAATATCCATATCATGCACAATATGCTCTTAGCTTTTGAAGACTTTAATCGCTTGTTGTTTTGTCATTTAACACTGTGTATCTTGACTTATATAATTAAATAAGAGATCACATACGTCACCAAAATGTACATGGCTATAGATACCTTATATATTATATTGCACAAGTAAGCTAGTCTTAGTAACTTACTAATTATTCATTAAAATTCAAGAATCGTGTCTAGGACCAGTTTATAATGACTAGTCCAGTGATGCTTTTTTGCAATTTCATGATCTCTAACTTTAATTAACCGAAATAGAACTTGTTCTGCAGAGCCTAACTCCTTCTTCTTCATCTGCTTCTGTGGTTGCTAATTATTATTATTTTTCTGTTGTATAGCTTTTAATAATTTTGTCATCTCGCACTTTAAAATCTTCAAGGTTACTTTCCCATTTGCATCACAAGAAGCTCTAAGCTTTCCTAATATATCATTCTCCTCATTTTGATGATGATCAAGATAAGGAGCTTCGTTAAACACCCTAGTTGATGATGATAAACATGGCTTTGGATGCTTCACAGATTCTCAGTCATCTCCGTCTCATTCTATTGATGATGTTGCCATGCAAGAGTTTCCCATTTTTTTTACACAAGAATAATTAATTTCAAATATAATTGAGCAACGAATTATTTTCTACAAGAATTTAGTGACTGTTTATATATATATATATATATATATATATATATATATATATATATATATATATATATATATATATATATATATATATATATATATATATATATATGTTTGTATATTTAATAAAAATGATCAAAGTTTGTAATGAGACAAAGAGAGGTTTAGATGAATGTATTTATAGATGTGAGGTGATTTTGTTGAGATATTAGATATAATTCAAGTTGTATTATGTGGCCCAAGTCCAAAGCTAATTAGGATTTAGGTTTTGTTACTTAGTTAGTTATATTTGTCACTTAGTAGTCAAGTCACTTAGGTCTATATAAATAAGACACTTTGTAATTCAGTCATTATCATTCATTTAATAATATCAATCCTTATTTCCTTATTCTATCTCTTTCTATCCTTACTAAAAGTGCATCACGCACTAACAAATTGGTATCTAGAGTTTCAGTTAGATTCTTGATCATGTTTTCAAGAATCACGCGTCAGAGATGATATTTTCGAGATTGTGGGTTGTTGTTGATCAATCGCTGCAAATATGAATGGTTACGGAAATTTACCAAACTCAATTCCAACTCTTGATGGCAAGATTTTTCTTTGATGGAGAAAATAGATGCAATCTCTATTTGGCTTTCATGAAACCTTAGAAGTGGTTACTAACGATGTTCCTGCGCTTGGTGAAGATGCAAATGACGCACAGAGAATCGTTCATAAGGATGCCAAGAAAAAGGATTGCAAGGTAGCGTTTTACATCCAATCGGCGGTTGATGCGGATAATTTTGACAGAATTTCTCATGTTGAATTGGCGAAGGAGGCATGGGATATTCTTGTCAAGTACTATTAAGGAGGTAAGAAAGTCAAGGTTTATCAAGTTGCAAACTTTTTTATGATAATATGATGTGTTGTCGATGGGAGAAGACGAAAATATTACAGGCTATGTGTCGAAGGTGCAAAAACTCGTTCATCTCATGAAGGGTTGTAATGAAACCCTAATTGGTAAGATGATAGTTGAGAAGGTAATGCGTATGTTGGCCTCTCAATTTGATCACTTTATTGTAGCTATTCAAGAATCCAACAATCTTGAAACCCTAAAATTAAAAATTTTGGTTGGTTCGTTGGAGGCGCATGAGATTATGATTGTTGAAAGGAAAGGAGTTCAAGACTTAATATAAGCATTACAAGCTCAGTCATGGAAGAAGAATGGTGGTTCCAACAAGATCAAAGGAAAAATTGACAAGACTCAGGGCAAGAATTCTTGGTCAAACCCTTACAAGAATAAGATTGATGATAAAACTTCTGAATCATCAAAAAAAGGAGAAGGAAATTCCTATCAGAAAGACAAAGTAGAGAAAAAAGGTGTGCAGTGTTATAACTATGAAAAGTGGGGTCAGTTGGCCAAGCATTGTTGGTACAGTAAATACAATGGATTGACAAAAGGCAAAGACGAAGGACCGAACCTTGCACATCCAGATTCAGACAATTCTGATGATATGGTGGTTATGGCTGCAGTTGCAGATGAACATGTCGAATCCAAGATCTCGTTTGGACTCAGGCTACTCGAATCATATGACTGGTCAAAATGTATGGTTAGTAGATTTCGACAAGTCAAAGAAGAGCAATGTCAAACTTACTGATAATAGATCGTTGCAAGTAGAAGGTACAAGCAACATAGTTATTCAAAAGAGTAACGGTGCAAAAACCTTGATCAAAGATGTACTCTGTCCAGGTGTCATACCTTAAACTTTGACCACAATACTTCACACTATTGTGAAAATCATCACCGTAATATGGGTGTATTTTCATACCTCACCAATCGTCTCAAAGATTGTTGAGTATTCACCTTAAGCAAGGATTAGGATTTTGAGTCCTCTCAGAGCATTCAAGCAAAGGATTAGTCAAGAATTTACATGATCTTCAACTTGTCAAGTTTCTCAAACATCCATGAAGGATCAATAGATCATCACCATCAAAAATTTAACACAATATTGCACCATTCCAAGTTAATCAAGCCTCAAGACCATCAGTGCCACCAAATTAGGGTTTTGATCGACCAAGGCTTCCAAAGAGAAATTGTCATTTGGGTATAAGTCAATACTTTAATACATATTCAAGAAGCTCAAAAGAACCTCATGAGTCCATTCATTAGTTTAAAATAGCCTTAGGGGTTTGCATCTATCAAAAATTAGGAATAAGGGTTTTGACCTAATTCAACCCATATGTTGACTTTTGAAGTAAGACATGACCCAAGACCTCAAGATATGTTTCAAGGACCTCAAATACATCATATTGATCCATTCACAAGATTGGATTTATTCAAAGAACTTGATTCATAAGCAATGCAAGGATTCAAATTCATCTGAACCACAAACTAGGGTTCTTAAGGAAATGTCAATCATACCTTTGACTTTTGACCAAGACATAATCTCAAAACTTGGGAAATGATTCAAGATATTCAAAAACATCCTTAGAGGCCATCCATGATTTTCAAATAGGCCAAGGGTTTGATTTCATAAGAGAATCACAAAGTTCAAAATTCATCTGATACAAAAAGTCAAATGTGCCCAAAATCAAGTTTGAGTTTTGAAGTTTTTGGTTAACCATGGTTTCTTCAAGTCAAGAATGTTGTTAATATGTAATTTTGACCATGATCAATCTAGAAAAATCAAGAAAAGTGAGGTTATTTGCAAAAGGGGCAACCTTGAGAAACTTGAAATTTCACCAAGTTATGGAAGGAACTTGATTTTTACCCAACTTTGCAAGGCCATAACTTGTGATCCAAATGACATTTTCTCCCATCCAAAGCTCAAATGATAGATCTTCTTACATACAAAAAGATTGAAACGCTGAAGTACCCCCAAAAAATGCCTATATTTTAAGATATGAAGTATTAAAGTTAGGGTTTCATGAGATTTTGAACTTTGACACTTAGAAATTTTTAGGCAGAATCTGCCTCATGTTTTGCCCAACTTTAGAGGCATTTTTCATTAGGATCCAAGATGAATCAAGACCAAATGTAAACATCAAAGTTGAAGTATGTTATACAAGCTTTCTAAAGAGTATAAGAACATCCATTAATTCAACTTGAGTAAGAAGTTATGAACCTCACAACATGCCTTGATACAAGTTGGTTTTTGACAGCATTTGGCACATAACTTGCATCCCAAGATTTGTTGAGCCAATTTTAGACACTTGCATCATTGGATTTTTGTCCAATATCAACATAAATGATGAGTAGTCTAAACTATAACATCAAGGAGTCAAGAATCTATCCATAGCATGTGCAAATCCATCATGACATGAACCTTGGTTTTCAATTTCGGCATCAAGCATTAATGTGGTGCATTGAGGTGTCATGAATTAGATCATACCAGTCAAAAAGAGTCAAGCCTTATCCAAGAATCAAAAGGCCTAAAACATGCAAGTTCAGCTCAAGTCAATGGCTATAGGAGACTTGGAACACCTAAGCCTTATCTATTGGGTAAAAGGATGATCCAACCCCCATTCACTATTACTTACAAAACAAACTTCCTCTACTATAAATAAAGTTCATTTCTGGTTGATCAAAACACACCAAAACATAACAACACTTGTTCTCCACCATATCATTCATCATTCTAAATTTTCCAATTCATGAGGTGTGAGAATTGAATTTTGCAATAGGGAGCAATTCAACTCAAACCAATGGTCCTAACACCTTACATACATCATATATGATTGATCCAAACCCTTGAACAACATCTGTAACATCAAAATCATCAAGATCATAGTTCATCCCAAGCAAGCTACAGTTGGATTCGAGCCAAGAAATTCAGAAGGTTTCAACTTGTTCTAAGCATCTCAACACAATCCTCGAGGTCTAAGGAAGCTATTAGGATCATTATTTCACATCTGTAACACCTACAAATGAGGATTCGAATTCCTCTTGCACAAGTAAGCCTAAACTTCTCAAACTTCATGAATCATGCATCATAAATGTTGTTTCAAGCTACCAACATGTTTTTGGATGTTCATAGAATGTTAACCCTCAATCAATTACTATTTATCTTGTGTGTATGGGATTTCTTATAGTTTTTGCATTTTCTAGAGTTCATCTGATTATAACATGATAACTAAAAGTCACTTAGGTCTATATAAATAAGACACTTTGTAATTCAATTATTATCATTCATTCAATAATATCAATCCTTATTTCCTTATTCTATCTCTTTATATCCTTACTAAAAGTGCTTCAGGTCGCACCCTAATTTTTGACCCTAAAATCTCACCCCCTTTGCTCTTTTCCTTCTATCTTCGGGGCAGGTCTTGTGTGTGTGTTTATTGTGATTAATCAGTTTTTACAGATGTGTGGGTTTCAGGTGGAGGTCATGATATTTGTCCCAATCAAAGACTTAGGGTTTGAGTTTTCTCTCATTAAGGGTGTCTTTACCAAGTTACCTTTCAAGTTGTGCCCTTTGATCTAAACATTACTCAGGGGGATAGTTTTGTGCTAAGATCAACATCATCTAGAATATTGCTCGGATCTCTATTTAAATTAAAGTTTTCTGCATTGAGTAAACTATGGACTAAATCTCACCAATGGAAGGTGATTCCCTCTGTGAGTAAGTTGAAAACAAGCAAAGACGTAAAACCTTTGGTTTCTTCAATTTAAAGAATATTCAAGTGGCTCGGAGTTCATCAGTCATTCCTTTCCCTATACGGTTTTGTTACTCATCTCCTAGCTATCCACATCAAGGTCCCAATTCTGTTTTTTGATCCAAGTTCTTTAACTACTTTCATTCATCCAAGATCGAGCTACTTGATTTATTCAAGTTTCTTAAAGTCCCGTCCATCATGAGTAGCACCAAACTTAAATGATTTAACACAAAGAGTTTTGACACCTTCTTTGTTCTCAAGAATCTAAGACTTTCAAGTGGCGACAAAAGAAGAAGGTTGAATCACCATTCAGGATAAAAGGTGCAATATGTGTTAGATTTGAAGTTTCTTTCACAAATGAAGAAGTGCAGATTCACGATAAAGAAAATCAAGATATTTGAATGCTAACCGAAACCGGTCTTTAATCATTTTCTGTTTAAAAGTATCATAAGTTACAACAAAGAAATTTGAAACAAGTTGGAGGATTCCATCAATCGAGTATGGTTCCAGGTATGAAACAATTTACTTCAAGGATGTATTCCCCACTCCTTTTGCCTTCCCAGGATGCTGCTACTCCTCCGTCTGAAGCAGAGTTGTTTGGTCTGGTTAAAATGGCTCTTGCATCTGTGAGAAAAAGAATTACAGTTATCAAAGTCATTGTCGAATTTAAACTTGTTGTATGCAATAAATTGAGTTACCGTGTCGTATAACCAAGGAAGCTACAGAAAGGAAGGTTGAGTACGACTCCTCCGACTAACAAGCTCAGCGTGACGTTCCCGAAACCACCTTCTGACCCTTTGTGCGAATTCACCTACATGGCACCCTTTGAGATAGAAGTACCCCAAGCAGTGATTAAGAGGCTTCCGCTTAGAAGTCGCTCAGACTCAGAAATGACATCGCATCCTGTTAATAACAGCAAGCGGTGTTAGTTTCGAGAACAAATCATCAGCATTTTGGGAATACAAATCAGCAAGGCTTCCTCAGGGAGGACATGGCCAAGGCAGAGGCAATTTCACGGTTCGTCTACAACCGGTATTAGTATCCAAGGCAAAGATCAAAGAATACATTATGGCCATATTGAAAAAACATATGTTTAAGATAGTTTGACAAGAATCGTAAAGATAAAGGTGATCTAATTACCAAGGGTAAATGCAATGCAGTGTGAAACTCCATCACCGTTACGCATCAAGAGCCGGCTACAACGCCCATTCCCCAAAAGAGGAGCCATGTTCCATTTGATTTCTTTGTTCCAAATGTTTGTATCCCGTATAGCTTCAAACCATGTAGGCTAAAACTTCAAGCATGTCAAGTAGGAAACACATCTGAATCCCTGTCATCAGAAGAAAACCAGCAACAATGGACCATACAATACCACAGCATCCGAATGAAAGTGAATTTTGAAACAAGTTTGCGTAAGAGCTTTACCTGCAGATGTGACATTGTTGCTCTGCCGGATAAACTTGGCTTTGTCACAGGAAGTGCAGACCATGAAGTAAATTTTGGGACTACCAAATTAAGCAAAAACCTGGTCAAGCTACTAAGCAAACTCGTTGTTTCAAAGGTCAAGGCTGTGAGAATGAAGGATGATGTCCTTGTGGTTGCAATTAGTCCCATTTCCATATATATTGCTTTTACTCTGTTGGATAGTACTATAAAGATGCACTTTGTAGACACATTTAAATTCTTCCTTTCATTGTTAGTCCTCCTCTCTCAATGTTCATCTCAACGAGGAACTTCATTTTACCACGTTGAATTGGTTGATGTTACATGTACCTGCAGTAATATTACACAATGTTAAAAGATGGTATTGGTAAGTTTAAGTAAACGCGGTTTCGACACAGAATCAGAATATCACCATGTGTTCATCAAGATGACCAATGAGAATTTAACTCAGGGGAGTTGAAACTGAATACTTATCTTTTCATTATGCCGCAACCACGCTCATGACTTATCCCAAAGTCTTCGTGATCAAGCTCTGTCAAAGGTCGCGAAAGCCACTTCTGGATGCCGGCAAGCAACGGGTACATAGATGCAATCCAACCTGACAGTTAAATCCACTAAGTCAATAAACCATAAACATTGTTTCTTTCCAAGACAATTAAACCGTCAAAACCTGTAACAGATCGACTTGCCAAAAGTTGGAAAAGAATTTGCATACATCAAGACCCACTACCTCCAACTTGCTGCAAATGGCTAGCACTGAAACAACAGTTAAGAGGAGTTTAATTAAGGAAGGAAGACAAGAGCATATTTGTTAACTCTCACCCTTTTTAAATCTTGAGCGAGCAGAAGAAGACTTCATAAGGTCTTAACATTAGATGGGTTTTTTTTGCAAACTTTGTCATTTGAGTTCTCTTCCGGATCACTTTGTTCGCTCTGAAACCGTCTCCGCACCGCAAGAAGACGTCGTCGTGTTTCCTTTATCTTGAAAGCCAACAATTTGGTTACCCCTGTAATTAAGCCAACACAAATCATCAGTAGAGCTATAATTCTTAATTACTGCAAATTTGATTCAATAAGAGACATTCAAAGATGAACAGAGTAAAACGAGAAAGTTTTTATTGCCAGGAAGAAACGTTTAATTTCCTTCCAAAACAGTTTTTCAACATGTCCAGATGAATTCAGAAAGTATTCATGATGGTATTCATTTCGAAATCCAAGTTTGATTATAAAAGGGGAGACGAGTTGCAGAACAAGAGGGTACACATCAAGCAGTATCTTCGGAAAACTTACTCGACACAAAAATTACAAACGTAAACACACGCACAAACAAAAGCCATAAAACCCCACACAGAAATCCCAAATAAAAAAAACCCTAACATACAGAGCAAAACATAAAAGAAGGAAAATAACTTATCTCTCAAACTTCCGCCGCATACCCCATCAGAAAACCCCCATCGTTGACGACAACCGCACCACAGCCTTCATCGAAACCTTCGTCGTCTCACAATCACCAGCCATGAATCATCTCTTCCGCAAACCACCGTCGGCCCTCACTATCGGTAACCTCATGAATCCATGTTTCATTTGAACCATTTGAGTTTTGTTCCTCTTATGTATACAGGTTGCGGGTTAGAGGCGAAAGAAGAAGGAAATCGTAAGCAAAGGAAGAATAAAGGGCAGAAGCGGTAAAGAAAGAAGAAAATGAAGGAATGGAAGAAGGAGACGGAAGATCAAGGAGAGGATAGAAGGGATCGGAGAAAGGGATCAGACGGCGCGGGGGGTGGAGAAATTGGGATTAGGGTTTTTGTTTTCTTAAAATTTTGTTTTTTGTTGTAATACAATCAAGTGAATGTGCACACACCATATCACAATGCACCCACATATCAGACACACACGATCCCCAACAGATCCTATCGCACGTTCCATAACGCGTCTGCACCATAAGCCTTCGCGAGCCTACCATACCAGATCACAAACAACCCTTAATCCCTCTGTTAATCACGCCTTTACCTCTAATTAATTTCCCTAACTAAACAATTAATTGAGCCTAATCTAATTAATTGACCAACTTTAAACCAACCGTTCAAACTAGACTTTTTTATTTAACCTTAATTCTATTATTTCATTAGGTGATTAATCTATTATTTTTAATTAACATTTTGTTATAAATAAAATTAATGAACTTTATAATTAACTCACACTTAAATCAATCCTTTTGTTAAATCTCTACATATTGATACATTTATTCAAAACTTTTTTTAATTAAACTTTCAACTAAAAGCCATTGTAATAATACAACTTTTCATCTAATAATAATAGGCCTCTTTTTTATTTAAAATCAACTTTTAGCCTTTTATAATAATTAAGAATCCCCTTTTAATAACTTTATATAATAAAAACCTTTTTAAATTTAATAAATTTTATTTAATAGTGATAGCAAAACTTTTATTTAATAAAGGAACTCTTTCTCTAAATCACTTAAATTTTATTAATAACTAAAACTTTTAATAATAATACCTTTTATAAAAGACTTAATTAAAAACAACTTTATAACAAAAAAAAAACCATTTTCACAATTTCCATAGCTTATATTTACTGATTAATAACAAAACTTTTTAACTATTTAATCTAATAAAACCTTTTTTCGTGTAATATAACTTTATTTACTTAATAGGATCTCTTAAGAATAAACAGCTTAATAATTAGCAACTTAATTAATTCACAACTTTGATCTAATTTTTTCTAAAGTAAAACCAATTCGCACCACTTTTATCTAAAACTAGTAAAATAAATCCAATATGATTTCTCTTAAAAACAAACTCACCAATAATGTCTTTTCTCATAAATCAATTCAACCATTTTCTTATAAATCAATTCGACTAAAGAATAATCTCTCGAAATTAATCAATCCTCTTAAAATAAATCCAACATCCCTCTTAAGGTCAACCTCTCCCGACTTAATCAAACGTGCACGTTCCACTTCATTCACAATTCACATCACTTACACTTAGCGCTTTCATGCGTGTGGATGATTTATCTTTTTTCTGCAATTTACCTTCCCGCAATTTATCTTTATCGCATCGCATTCCGTCCAAAGGAACCTACACATGAGACAACACTTGTGTGTAGTGCACATCATTTGCATCATACTCCCCTACGATCCTTCATCCCATTCAAGTCGATCTTTTAGGACAGATCCTACCCCATAGGAGGACCTTTGTCTTTACTTTACAACATAAGAACACAAACAACTCAAAACAACAAATATTCAAACACAATAGAGAAATAGATGTTAATCATCTTAAGCGAGATAGAATCTCCACCCCACATCAATACAATCAATACCGTAGGAACTTTGCCTTAAGAGAGGTAGAGGTGTACTCGTCGATCAATATCTGAGTACCTGAGCCCTTCTCATAAGACGATGCAAAGACTATTTTCCTACAATTTGTGGCGGTTAAATCTCTCTTAAAATGACAACTCATCTCCTTCTCCTAAAATCAATCAATCAACTACCCTAAAACCGTAGGAACTTTGACTACAGTCAAAGAACTCGTCAAACCCTTTAGGGGAACTACATATACTCTGATTCCACTCCCGTAAGAATATGTAGGCATAAGATGCGATATCTTATCGAGTATACTTAGAATCAAACCCCTAGGTCTTTTATACCTTTAAGCAGATAAACCTTAGCAATAAACAAACATAAAACAAGAGGTTCCTGTAGAGTACTACAGAAATTTAGGATGCTAGCACCTTCCCTAAGTTTAACCGACCCCCGAACCTATAACTCTCTAAACCTTGCATTTGCATTGCATTGTGGGAATTTCGATCTTTATCCCTTCCTTTGGACAAATCAAAGTTCGGTTACAAAATGAATTAAAGATTCAAACTAATCAATAGTTTGGTATCTAAATTTCACTGCGACAGAAATGGCGACTTCACTGGGGACTATCTTATTTTACTTGTATATTGCTTTATATATTTGCTTACTTGCTTATTTGTTTATTCTTTATTTCTTTTGGGTTGGTATCTTTGAGTGGTGAGACAAAGTCCTACACCCGGACTTGAGTGAACTTAAGATAGGATAGTGATATGTTCGCCGAGGCTTATAGGGAGTGAGTCTCGACTAAGTTGACTAGAAAATCACGCTCAGTTGAGACCCTTTCGAAAATGGTTCGGTTGAACGAGTAATCGTGAAAACTTTTACTATAGTCGATTGGAGTCTATGATATTGAGGATCGTAGTTACCTTTAACCCCACTTTGGCCTTTATTAGGATGTAGTGCGGAACTATGAGAAAGTACACCCGAAATAGTGCTACGCGATGCTACACTCAAAAGAAGTTCTCTTGAGAATATTATTAACCCCCGAGTTAGTTGGGAAGTTGATAATATCCGAAAGATGGACTAATGACTTTGGGAACCTCTTTAGAACCTTGTTCTGCAGGTACAATCAACCTTTAGTCCACAACCTTTGGGAATGGGTATACCTTTGCTCCATGCTCGTTGCAAACCTAGGGTCCCCCTTGTTTGTTTATCTTTATGTCTCTATGTGCTTACTTGTGCTTGTTGCATCCATAAAGCATCATATTGCATTGGTTTCATGGGATTCCTAGTTTAGTTATAAACATTACAGAAACCAATAAGGATTACAAAAGAAAAATATTTTGAAATATTCTTTTAAGAGTTCTAACTCGGGTGACCTAAGGAAGTTAAGGGCACGGATTGAAGAATCAAGAAATACAAGAGACTTCCATAGAAGTACAAAATACTTCCATCAATATTGAAGATCCAAGAAAACAAGGACTTCCTTCCTTCTAACAAGAACAAAAGAAGAGATGGAGGATTTATTTTCCTCTATCAAACTAATCTTTAGATGTTGATCATGGACTATGTATATTCAAGAAGATCCAAGTAGGAGAGCAGATCAACAAAGCACGACGAAGGACTTCCTTAGGGCTTTTACTAGCTTTTATTTAGCTATTACGCTAGGACTCTTATAAGAATATTTATTTGTAATAGATATCAATAATAAATGAATTTTCTTTGGCATTCTATAACATTTATAAATACTTGAGTTCCATGAAACCTGTCATTTTCTGCATTCTGCATTCTCGCATTAACATCCTTCATTTAGCATTTTGCATATGCATATGTCTCTCCTCTGCGTCCTCATCCGGTCTTCTGTCTTTGTCTATCAGCTGACATCTCGACCATCTGACCAAGCTCGAAGTATTATTGAAGGATAGTAAAGAGAACAAGAATATGGATTCCATGACTGGCTTTAGAGTGAGGACTAATCCGTTATTTGATCTTCCCTCTAATAATGTTCAACAAGTGGATGTTTCTACACAACCTCAGCCTGTGCAAGATAACTTGGTTGTTCAAGTTGATGAAAGAGTTTCCCAGTTTCCACAGAGTATACCGAATCCTCCGAATGTTCATGCTAAGATGAAGGTGAATGACCCCAGATTTGTAGCAATGGAGAAAGAATTTTGTGATTTTAAAGAATAATTGAAGATGATGAAAGAAGCTAATGCATATGATCTTGATGCTCGTGACTTATGTCTGGTTCCAGGTGTAATCATTCCTCCGAAGTTCAAGATGTCTGTCTTTGAAGTATACAAGGGTGTTAGTTGTCCAAGATACCATTTGACAATGTTTTGTCGAAAAATGGTTGCTTATGTTGACGATGACGAATTAATGATTCACTTCTTTCAAGAAAGTTTATCTGGGGCATCCTTGATATGGTATATGAAGCTACAAAGGAACCGTATATAGTCTTGGAAAGATTTAGCTGATGCTTTTGTGAAGCAATACAATTACAATTTGGATATCGCTCCAGACAGTGATCAACTGACAAGAATGATGATGAATCTTTCAGGGAATATGCTCAGCGATGGAAAGAGTTGGCAGCCCAAATTCATCCACCACTTCAAGAGAAAGAATTAAGCAAGATGTTTCTAAGAACACTGTCGGATTCTTATTATGTTAGGATGGTAGGTGTTGTACCATTAGACTTCTCCAAAATTGTGAAAGTTGGAGTAAACATTGAGAATGCGCTCAAAAGTGGAAGAATCCGAGACGACTCGAACAGCCGAGCTAATGAAGAAATTTCAATTGATGATTCCCTAGAGGGAAGAAGCGTTGATGTTAATGCAGTTTGGGATTCCTCTCAAATCCTGCCAGATCCTGTTCCAGCACCTTATCCTCAACATCAGTATGTGGCGCCTGCTCAGCGCAGACGAAGACTACCTCATAAACGAAGATTAACTTCTCCAAATCAGTATCAAAATCGACAGGTTTGAAGACAATTTCAGAATCAGAAGATACCTCTGAGTATTCCAAAAGAAGAAACTCGTTGGTTTGATCTTATCCCAATGACTTACAGTCAACTATGGTCTTATTTCATCCGAAACTCAGTGATAACACCTAGAAAGATTAGAATCATGAATTCTCGCCCACCGTGGTTCAACCCAAGCACCAGCTGTGAATTTCATGATGGAGTGTTGGGGCATTCAATTGAAGAATGCAAAGTTTTTCAAGAGAAGGTTCAAGAGATGATAGCTGATGAAATGCTAGCCTTCAAAGGAGGAAGCCCGGTCGTGAATGGAACACCGTTATGCTGATCACCTTTTCATTTTCGTTTGCTTATGTGTTTCGTCTATTTGATTAAAAGCATAATTGGCACGTAAGAACATGCTATTTTGAATAAGTAATGCGATAAATGTTTGTCTTGAAGAAACCCATTTGTGGTCACTCAAATTTTTTTTTTTATATATACAACTTATAATGGCAACTTTTACCCAATATTTCCTCACTTTGGTGAAGAATTGGAAGGAGGATGACGAAGTAAAATGCAAGGTCTCTTGATGTATGCTTTCGAATAAAACCTACTGATGATGTAAGGCATTGTTTCAAACCTCCTAAACACCAAAGACATAAGGAAGTTAAATCCTTTTTAACCCTTTCCAACCTCATTTTTAAACCTGGGGCAGGAAATTTTTCAGTCAGCTCGATTGAACACTTAAAACCTTTCAAAAGAAAATGAACATTTTTCAAAATGGGTGGGTACAAATAAGCTATTACCCTTTATTCCCTTTGTTTTTCAAATCTTAAACTAAACTGATACAACCTCTCAAAGTCCTAATTGAAGTAAGGTTTACTTCGAAAGCATACTCAATGAGATAACGTTTCCTGACTCTTGTGAGCTATGCTCAATTTGATGGTTGGCTTTGTAAAAATTAATCTATATCCTAACTAGTGATTTCGGTCACAAGTTATCGTGATATCTCCTTTTCAAAAACTTCAAGACAAACATGTGTCGCATTAACAGTTTCGAAATTAACATTTCTAACTTGCTAACTTTGCTTGATATCTTGGAAAATATTACGTGACGACATCACCTATTGGAATTTGAAGACTCTGCTGAACTGGGGCAAGTTATTTCTAAGTGGTTATTCTGTGCAAATTAGACTTCACCTAAAGAGCTATTTCTGAAGACTCGGTTATAATACCGTCGATCAGGGCCAGTTACGTCGAGATTCGACGAATCTCTCTAAAGAGTTTGAAAATAATGGGACGCCATATTTTCTGTAAAATCCTCTTGGAACGACTTCTTCTCATAACCACATGACTTGGGGCATTTGAGAAGCAAATATCATCTTATTCATATGCAACAACTATTTCCCAAATGGCAACTACCACGCAGTCTTCAGTACGATTTTTCAGCAATTTCACAACATTCTTCATGTCCCCGGTATTTTTACTCCAGGTGGTCATGACATTTCTCCGATGAAGCTTTCCAATGTAAGAATTCCCAGTGGTTTGCTTAACTTCACTTCCCTAGTGAAGTGCATGGTATTTTAATCCTCAGTGGATCTTCTCCAACTTCACCTTTCTAATGAAGTGGACGTATATCTCCCCAGTGGATCTCCTACAACGCCGATCTTCCTCAACAAAACGAATGTTTATTTCATCCTATTTGAGTCTGGCTACAACATTTCAACAGCTATGACGATCCAGGATTCCTTATCAAGATGGATATTTTTTTTCTACAACTCCAATATGAATCTCTCCACTAAGGCAGATATTTATTTTATCCATGAAGTTTCTACAGTTATGAGTTTGATCCACTCCTAGTAGATCTTTACTCCCATCTTCAACAAGACAGTTCTTCAAGCAAGATCAAGATATTGTATCCCCAAGTGGAATATTCTCTATTCCCCATAAGAAAGTTTTGAAGCCTTGAAGCAGGGTTGTGATCCCGTATCTAGTTCTCCACCTATCCCTAGTGGTACTTCTATCTTTGAAGATGGGTCAAATGTTTGCTTCGAGATGTTCATTTCGTCTCCGTTTTCCTCTATTCGTTTGTTTTGTCAGCATAAGCATACGCATATCATATAGATAGATAGCATGGCATGTGCACTCTTGCATCTTTGTGTTGCTTATTCTTTCTCTTTGGTTGTGTTTATCCCCGAGTGGTTGGGCGCGTCGTCTCCTTCAATTAGAGTTTTCAGCCCTAGGCAGAAAGAGCACGATATTTCTATTTCCCCACAGAGTTTGATCCTCGTGGAAGACGGTTATTTCAGTACACCCCATTTGAGTTCATACCTCAATGGTCGAGTCTTACTTGACATTTTCTCTTCGGTTATTTCCTGAATTGAACTTCGGTCTCTAACAATCACATTTTAGACATTTCCAACTTTGGAATATGGATTCAACGTGCATTTATTTTGCACTTTGACTCCCCAAGAGAATCTCTATGAAGATCATCATTGGAGACGAATACTTCTCCAACAGTGTTACAAGATTTTCTCAACAATCTATATCAGAATTGCAAGCAGCTCTTTATTTGAGCAACTCATTTCAATCAAGTTTTTATCAAGATCTCAAATGGCAATCTCTTCAAGACAGTTTGTCCATCGCCAGTAATTATCGACTTGGTAAATGGAAAATCTTACAGATATTTCTCTTTATTTGAGAATTCACACATTTTTCAATAGCTAGGATGCTCCTCAGGAATGTTTTCCCCTAGTGAGTTCATCACACAAGATTAATTCCATCAAGTGACATCTCCCTAGAGAAGTCGAGGAAGTTTATCACATTAGTCTCTCTTCACTTAAGAAGACATACTTTACAATTCAACCGGCTCACATTTCTTCTGAAGATCCCCAGTGAAGTTTTACAATCTCCAATATGTTACGGCTCACAGCCAAGAAACTTTACAATCTACAATATACATTGACATCTAAAAACTACAAAATTTGCAACTCCTGTGAAGATGCTCGCACGAGTTTTCATCATTTCGGGCAGAGACTGAGACCAGCTCATGATTCCCATATCATGACGCTCGGGGAGGTTCTACATCAGAGACTGAGACCAGCTCATGGTTCCCATACTATGACGCTCGGGGAGGTTTATTTCAACTCTTTTCAAGTTCAAACAAGAAACTGAGACCCGTTCATGGCAAACACACCATGAGGCATGGGGAAGTTATTTCAAGAAACTGAGACCCGTTCATGGCACACAAACCTTGAAGCGTGGGGAAGTTTATCATCCTTTTGAACAGTTATTCAAAAACATCTCTTTTCCTGGCTAATCTCGGCAGTAGATTACCAGTAGACCTCGGCAGTAGGTATTTCAATTTTATTTCCTGGCTAATCTCGGCAGTAGATTCCCAGAAGACCTTGGCAGTAGGTATTTCTATTTTATTTCCTGGTTAGTCTCGGCAGCAGATTTCCAGAGGACTTCGTCAGAAGTATTTCTCGAGCAAACTTCAACTTAGAATCTCGGCAGTAGATTTCCTAGAAGTTTTTAACAGTAGATACTTTGGCAAAAGTATTCTAAATTACAGTTACAAGTCTCGACAATAGGCTTCTCTAGTTGATATCTCAAATCGATTACATTTGACATATACTGTAGATTCCTCAAGAGGATTTCTCTTCCAAGTTTCTTCGCAACATATTTATGGACACCTTGTGATTGTCGATCTTTCCCCGTGGAGTCTCGCTTTGTGGAGCTTGTTCTCCCTGTGTGTTGTGTCTAGTTTCTCCCCTGTGGCGCCTTTTCTCCATAAGACCCTCTGTCTTGCATTCTCATATCATTGCATATCATTTGCATTCGGTGGTTTCTTAAGGCCAAAAATTCGTGCAAGGTTTGTATTTAAGTCCCTCCTATCTCGTCGAGACGAAGATTTCAATCTCCATATCTCCGGATAGAAGTAACTTAAATATGGGCATCTGTCGCACCCTAATTTTTGACCCTAAAATCTCACCCCCTTTGCTCTTTTCCTTCTATCTTCGGGGCGGGTCTTGTGTGTGTGTTTATTGTGATTAATCAGTTTTTGCAGATGCATGTGTTTCAGGTGGAGGTCATGCTATTTGTCCCAATCAAAGACTTAGGGTTTGAGTTTCCTCTCATTAAGGGTGTCTTTGCCAAGTTACCTTTCAAGTTGTGCCCTTTGATCTAAACATTACTCAGGGGGATAGTTTTGTGCTAAGATCAACATCATCTAGAATATTGCTCGGATCTCTATTTAAATTAAAGTTTTCTGCATTGAGTAAACTATGGACTAAATCTCACCAATGGAAGGTGATTGCCTCTGTGAGTAAGTTGAAAACAAGCAAAGACGTAAAACCTTTGGTTTCTTTAATTTAAAGAAAATTCAAGTGGCTCGGAGTTCATCATTCATTCCTTTCCCTATACGGTTTTTTTACTCATCTCCTAGCTATCCACATCAAGGTCCCAATTCTGTTTTTTGATCCAAGTTCTTTAACTAATTTCATTCATCCAAGATCGAGCTACTTGATTTATTCAAGTTTCCTAAAGTCCCGTCCATCATGAGTAGCACCAAACTTAAATGATTTAACACAAAGAGTTTTGACACCTTCTTTGTTCTCAAGAATCTAAGACTTTCAAGTGACGACAAAAGACGAAGGTTGAATCACCATTCAGGATAAAAGGTGCAATAAGTGTTAGATTTGAAGTTTCTTTCACAAATGAAGAAGTGCAGATTCACGATAAATAAAATCAAGATATTTGAACGCTAACGAAAACCGGTCTTTAATCATTTTCTATTTAAAAGTATCATAAGTTACAACAAAGAAATTTGAAACAAGTTGGAGGATTCCATCAACTGAGTATGGTTCCACGTATGAAACAATTTACTTCAAGGATGTATTCCCCACTCCTTTTGCCTTCCCAAGATGCTCCTACTCCTCCGTCTGAAGTAGAGTTGTTTGGTCTGGTTAAAATGGATCTTGCATCTGTGAGAAAAAGAATTACAGTTATCAAAGTCATTGTCGAATTTAAACTTGTTGTATGCAATAAATTGAGTTACCGTGTCGTATAACCAAGGAAGCTACAGAAAGGAAGGTTGATTACGACTCCTCCGACTAACAAGCTCATTGTGACGTTCCTGAAACCACCTTCTGACCCTTTGTGCGAATTCACCTACATGGCACCCTTTGAGATAGAAGTACCCCAGGCAGTGATTAAGAGGCTTCCGCTTAGAAGTCGCTCAGACTCAGCAATGACATCGCATCCTGTTAATAACAGCAAGCGGTGTTAGTTTCGAGAACAAATCATCAGCATTTTGGGAATACAAATCAGCAAGGCTTCCTCAGGGAGGACATGGCCAAGGCAGAGGCAATTTCACGGTTCGTTTACAACCGGTATTAGTATCCAAGGCAAAGATCAAAGAATACATTATGGCCATATTGAAAAAACATATGTTTAAGATAGTTTGAAAAGAATCGCAAAGATAAGGGTGATCTAATTACCAAGGGTAAATGCAATGCAGTGTGAAACTCCATCACCGTTACGCATCAAGAGCCGGCTGCAATGCCCATTCCCCAAAAGAGGAGCCATGTTCCATTTGATTTCGTTGTTCCAAATGTTTGTCTCCCGTATAGCTTCAAACCATGTAGGCTAAGACTTCAAGCATGTCAAGTAGGAAACACATCTGAATCCCTGTCATCAGAAGAAAACCAACAACAATGGACCATACAATACCACATCATCCGAATGAAAATGAATTTTGAAACAAGTTTGCGTAAGAGCTTTACCTGCAGATGTGACATTGTTGCTCTGCCGGATAAACTTGGCTTTATCACAGGAAGTGCAGGCCATGAAGTAAATTTTGGGACTACCAAATTAAGCAAAAACCTGGTCAAGCTACTAAGCAAACTCGCTGTTTCAAAGGTCAAGGCTATGAGAATGAAGGATGATGTCGCTGTGGTTGCAATTAGTCCCGTTGCCATATATATTGCTTTTACTTTGTTGGATAGTACTATAAAGATGCACTTTGTAGACACACTCAAATTCTTCCTTTCATTGTTAGTCCTTCTCTCTAAATATTCATCTCAACGAGGAACTTCATTTTACCATGTTGAATTGGTTGACTTTACTTGTACCTGCAGTAATATTACACACTGTCAAAAGATGGTATTGGTAAGTTTAAGTAAATGCGGTTTCGGCACAGAATCAGAATATCACCATGTGTTCATCAAGATGACCAATGAGAATTTAACTCAGGGAAGTTGAAACTGAATACTTATCTTTTCATTATGCCGCAACCACGCTCATGACTTATCCCAAAGTCTTCGTGATCAAGCTCTTCCAAAGGTCGCGAAAGCCACTTCTGGATGTCGGCAAGCAACGGGTACATAGATGCAATCCAACCTGACAGTTAAATCCACTAAGTCAATAAACCATAAACATTGTTTCTTTCCAAGACAATTAAACCGTCAAAACCTGTAACACATCGACTTGCCAAAAGTTGGAAAAGAACCTGCATACATCAAGACCCACTACCTCCAACTTGCTACAAATGGCTAGCACTGAAACAACAGTCAAGAGGAGTTTAATTAAGGAAGGAAGACAAGAGCATAGTTGTTAACTCTCACCCTTTTTAAATCCTGAGCGAGCAGAAGAAGACTTCATAAGGTCTTAACATTAGATGGGTTTTTTTTGCAAACTTTGTCATTTGAGTTCTCTTCCGGATCACTTTGTTCGCTCTGAAACCGTCTCCGCACCGCAAGAAGACGTCGCCGTGTTTCCTTTATCTTGAAAGCCAACAATTTTGTTACCCCTGCAATTAAGCCAACACAAATCATCAGCAGAGCTATAATCCTTAAATATTGCAAATCTGATTCAATAAGAGACATTCAAAGATGAACAGAGTAAAACGAGAAAGTTTTTATTGCCAGGAAGAAACGTTTAATTTCCTTCCAAAACAGTTTTTCAACATGTCCAGATGAATTCAGAAAGTATTCATGATGGTATTCATTTCGACGTCCAAGTTTGATTATAAAAGGGGAGACGAGTTGCAGAACAAGGGGGTACACATCAAGCAGTATCTTCGGAAAACTTACTCGATACAAAAATTACAAACGTAAACACACGCACAAACAAAAGCCACGAAAACCCCACACAGAAATCCCAAATAAAAAAAACCCTAACATACAGAGCAAAACATAAAAGAAGGAAAAGAACTTATCTCTCAAACTTCCTCCGCATACCCCATCAGAAAACCCCCATCGTTGACGACAACCGCACCACAGCCGTCATCGAAACCCTCGTCGTCTCACAATCACCAGCCATGAATCATCTCTTCCGCAAACCACCGTCGGCCCTCACTATCGGTGACCTCGTGAATCCATATTTCATTTGAACCATTTGAGTTTTGTTCCTCTTATGTATACAGGTTGCGGGTTAGAGGCGAAAGAAGAAGGAAATCGTAAGCAAAGGAAGAATAAAGGGCAGAAGCGGTAAAGAAAAAAGAAAATGAAGGAATGGAAGAAGGAGACGGAAGATCAAGGAGAGGATAGAAGGGATCGGAGAAAGGGATCAGACGGCGCGGGGGGGGGGGGAGAGAAATTGGGATTAGGGTTTTTGTTTTCTTAAAATTTTGTTTTTTCTTGTAATACAATCAAGTGAATGTGCACACACCATATCACAATGCACCCACATATCACACACACACGATCCCCAACAGATCCTATCGCACATTCCATAACGCGTCCGCACCATAAGCCTTCGCGAGCCTACCATACCAGATCACACGCAACCCTTAATCCCTCTGTTAATCACGCCTTTACCTCTAATTAATTCCCCTAACTAAACAATTAATTGAGCCTAATCTAATTAATTGACCAACTTTAAACCAACTGTTCAAATTAGACTTTTTTATTTAACCTTAATTCTATTATTTCATTAGGTGATTAATCTATTATTTTTAATTAACATTTTGTTATAAATAAAATTAATGAACTTTATAATTAACTCACACTTAAATCAATCCTTTTGTTAAATCTCTACATATTGATACATTTATTCAAAACTTTTTTTAATTAAACTTTCAACTAAAAGCCATTGTAATAATACAACTTTTCATCTAATAATAATAGGCCTCTTTTTTATTTAAAATCAACTTTTAGCCTTTTATAATAATTAAGAATCCCCTTTTAATAACTTTATATAATAAAAAGTTTTTTAAATTTAATAAATTTTATTTAATAGTGATAGCAAAACTTTTATTTAATAAAGGAACTCTTTCTCTAAATCACTTAAATTTTATTAATAACTAAAACTTTTAATAATAATACCTTTTATAAAAGACTTAATTAAAAAAAAAACTTTATAACAAAAAAAACCATTTTCACAATTTCCATAGCTTATATTTACTGATTAATAATAAAACTTTTTAACTATTTAATCTAATAAAACCTTTTTTCCGTGTAATATAACTTTATTTACTTAATAGGATCTCTTAAGAATAAACAGCTTAATAATTAGCAACTTAATTAATTCACAACCTTGATCTAATTTTTTCTAAAGTAAAACCAATTCGCACCACTTTTATCTAAAACTAATAAAATAAATCCAATATGATTTCTCTTAAAAACAAACTCACCAATAATGTCTTTTCTCATAAATCAATTCAACCATTTTCTTATATATCAATTCGACTAAAGAATAATCTCTCGAAATTAATCAATCCACTTAAAATCAATCCAACATACCTCTTAAGGTCAACCTCTCCCGACTTAATCAAACATGCACGTTCCACTTCATTCATAATTCACATCACTTACACGTAGCGCTTTCATGTGTGTGGATGATTTATCTTTTTTCTGCAATTTACCTTCCCGCAATTTATCTTTATCGCATCGAATTCCGTCCAAAGGAAAAACCTACACATGAGTCAACACTTGTGTGTAGTGCACATCATTTGCATCATACTCCCTTAAGATCCTTGATCCCATTCAAGTCGATCTTTTAGGACAGATCCTACCCCATAGGAGGACCTTTGTCTTTACTTTACAACATAAGAACACAAACAACTCAAAACAACAAATATTCAAACACAATAGAGAAATAGATGTTAATCATCTTAAGCAAGATAGAATCTCCACCCCACATCAATACAATCAATACCGTAGGAACTTTACCTTAAGAGAGGTAGAGGCGGTCTCGTCGATCAATATCCGAGTACTTGAGCCCTTCTCATAAGATGATGCAAAGACTATTTTCCTACAATTTGTGGCGGTTAAATCTCTCTTAAAATGACAACTCATCTCCTTCTCCTAAAATCAATCAATCAACTACCCTAAAACCGTAGGAACTTTGACTACAGTCAAAGAACTCCTCAAACCCTTTAGGGGAACTACAGATACTCTGATTCCACTCCCGTAAGGATATGTAGGCATAAGATGCGATATCTTATCGAGTATACTTAGAATCAAACCCCTAGGTCTTTTATACATTTAAGCAGATAAACCTTAGCAATAAACAAACATAAAACAAGAGGTTCATGTAGAGTACTACAGAAACTTAGGATGCTAGCACCTTCCCTAAGTTTAACCGACCCCCGAATCTATAACTCTCTAAACCTTACATTTGCATTGCATTGTGGGAATTTCGATCTTTATCCCTTCCGTTGGACAAATCAAAGTTCGGTTGCAAAATGAATTAAAGATTCAAACTAATCAATAGTTTGGTATCCAAATTTCACCGCGATACATCACACTCTAACAAATTGGTATCTAGAGCTTCAGTTATATTCTTGATCATGTTTTCAAGAATCACGCTTCAGAGATGATATTTTCGAGATCGTGGGTTGTTGTTGATCAATCGCTGCAAATATGAATGGTTACGGAAATTTACCAAACTCCATTCCAACTCTTGATGGCAAGATTTGCCTTTGATGGAGAAAATAGATGCAATCTCTATTTGGATTTCATGAAACCTTAGAAGTGGTTAATAACGGTGTTTTTGTGCTTGGTGAAGATGCAACTGACATACAGAGAACCGTTCATAAGGATGCCAAGAAAAAGGATTGCAAGGTAGAATTTTACATCCAATCGGCGGTTGATGCGGATAATTTTGACAGAATTTCTCATGCTGAATTGGAGAAGGAGGCATGGGATATTCTTGTCAAGTACTATTAAGGAGGTAAGAAAGTCAAGGTTTATCAAGTTGCAAACTTTACGATGATAATATAAATTGTTGTCGATGGGAGAAGACGAAAATATTGCAGGCTATGTGTCGAAGGTGCAAAAACCCATCCATCTCATGAAGGGTTGTAATGAAACCCTAATTGGTAAGATGATAGTTGAGAAGGTAATGCGTATGTTGGCCTCTCAATTTTATTACGTTATTGTAGCTATTCAAGAACTCAACAATCTTGAAACCCTAAAATTGGAAATTTTGGTTGGTTCCTTGGAGGCGCATGAGATTATGATTGTTGAAAGGAAAGGAGTTCAAGACATGATATAAGCACTACAAGCTCAGTCATGGAAGAAGAATGGTGGTTCCAACAAGATCAAAGGAAAAATTGACAAGACTCAGAGCAAGAATTCTTGGTCAAACCCTTACAAGAATAAGATCGATGATAGAACTTCGGAATCATCAAAAAGAGGAGAAGGAAATTCATATCAGAAATACAAAGTAGAGAAAAAAGGTGTGCAGTGTTATAACTATGAAAAGTGGGGTCAGTTGGCCAAGCATTTTTGGTACAGTAAATACAATGGATTGACAAAAGGCAAAGACGAAGGACCGAACCTTTCACATCCAGATTCAGACAATTCTGATGATATGGTGGTTATGGTTGCAGTTGCAGATGAATATGTCGAATACAAGATCTGGTTCTTGGACTCAGGCTGCTCGAATCATATGACTAGTTGAAATGTATGGTTATTAGATTTTGACGAGTCAAAGAAGAGCAAGGTCAAACTTGCTGATAATAGACCGTTGCAAGTAGAAGGTACAAGCTACATAGTTATTCAAAAGAGTAACGGAGCAAAAAGCTTGATCAAAGATGTACTCTGTCCCAGTTGTCATACCTTAAATTTTGACCACAATACTTCACACTATTGTAAAAATAATCACCTAATATGGGTGTATTTTCATACCTCACCAATCGTCTCAAAGATTGTTGAGTATTCACCATAACCAAGGATTAGGCTATTGAGCCCTCTCAGAGCATTCAAGCAAAGGATTATTCAAGAATTTACATGATCTTCAACTTGTCAAGTTTCTCAAACATCCATGAAGGATCAATAGATCCTCACCATCAAAAATTTAATACAATATTGCACCATTCCAAGTTAAGCAAGCCTCAAGACCATCAGTGCCACCAAATTAGGGCTTTGATCGACCAAGGCTTCCAAAGAGACATTGTCATTTGGGTATAAGTCAATACTTTAATACATATTCAAGAAGCTCAAAAGAACCTCATGAGTCCATTCATTAGTTCAAAATAGCCTTAGGGGTTTGCATCTATCAAAAATTAGGAATAAGGGTTTTGACCTAATTCAACCCATATGTTGACTTTTGAAGTAAGACATGATCCAAGACCTCAAGATATGTTTCAAGGACCTCAAATACATCATATTGATCCATTCACAAGATTGGATTGATTAAAAGAACTTGATTCATAAGAAACGCAAGGATTCAAATTCATCTGAACCACAAACTAGGGTTCTTGAGGAAAAGTCAATCATACCTTTGACTTTTGACCAAGACATAATCTCAAAACTTGGGAAGTGATTCAAGATATTCAAAAACACCCTTAGAGGCCATCCATGATTTTCAAATAGGCCAAGGGTTTGATTTCATAAGAGAATCACAAAGTTCAAAATTCATCTGATACAAAAAGTCAAATGTGCCCAAAATCAAGTTTGACTTTTGAAGTTTTTGGTCAACCATGGTTTCTTCAAGTCAAGAATGATGTTAATATGTAATTTCGATCATGATCAATCTAGAAAAATCAAGAAAAGTGAGGTTATTTACAAAAGGGGCAACCTTGAGAAACTTGAAATTTCACTAAGTTATGGAAGGCACTTGCCCAACTTTGCAAGGCCATAACTTGTGATCCAAGCGACCATTTTCTCCCATCCAAAGCTCAAATGATAGATCTTCTTACATACAAAAAGATTGAAATGCTGAAGTACCCCCAAAAAAATGCCTATATTTTGAGATATGAAGTATTAAAGTTAGGGTTTCATGAGATTTTGAACTTTGACACTTAGAAATTTTTAGGCAGAATCTGCCTCATGTTTTGCCCAACTTTAGAGGAATTTTTCATTAGGATCCAAGATAAATCAAGACCAAATGTAAACATCAAAGTTGAAGTATGCTATACAAGATTTCTAAAGAGTATAAGAACACCTATTGATTCAACTTGAGTAAGAAGTTATGAACCTCACAACATGCCTTGATACAAGTTGGTTTTTGATAGCATTTGGCACATAACTTGCATCCCAAGATTTGTTGAGCCAATTTTAGACACTTGCATCATTGGATTTCTATCCAATATCAACATAAATGATGAGTAGTCTGAACCATAACACCAAGGAGTCAAGAATTTATCCATAGCATGTGCAAATCCATCATGACATGAACCTTGATTTTCAATTTCGGCATCAAGCATTAATGTGGTGCATTGAGGTGGCATGAATTAGATCATACCAGTTAAAAAGAGTCAAGCCTTATCCAAGAATCAAAAGGCCTAAAACATGCAAGTTCAGCTCAAGTCAATGGCTATAGGAGACTTGGAACACCTAAGCCTTATCCATTGGGTAAAAGGATGATCCAACCCTCATTCACTATGACTTGCAAAACAAACTTCCTCTACTATAAATAGAGTTCATTTCTAGTTGATCAAAACACACCAAAACATAACAACACTTGTTCTCTACCATTTCATTCATCATTCCAAATTTTCAAGTTCATGAGGTGTGAGAATTGAATTTTGCAATAGGGAGCAATTCAACTCAAACCAATGGTCCTAACACCTCACATACATCATATATGATTGATCCAAACCCTTGAGCAACATCTGTAACATCAAAATCATCAAGATCATAGTTCATCCCAAGCAAGCTACAGTTGGATTCGAGCCAAGAAATTCAGAAGGTTTCAACTTGTTCTAAGCATCTCAACACAATCCTTAAGGTCTAAGGAAGCTATTAGGATCATCATTTCACATCTGCAACACCTACAACTGAGGAATCGAATTCCTCTTGCACAAGTAAGCCTAAACTTCTCAAACTTCATGAATCATGCATCATAAATGTTGTTTCAAATTACCAACATGTTTCTGGATGTTCATAGAATGTTAACCCTCAATCAAT
Organism: Lathyrus sativus; assembly: GCA_963859935.3. Lineage (NCBI taxonomy): Eukaryota > Viridiplantae > Streptophyta > Magnoliopsida > Fabales > Fabaceae > Lathyrus > Lathyrus sativus. The sequence goes on from OZ012738.1 coordinate 670,659,017, forward strand.
TATTATTTATCTTGCGTGTATGGGATTTCATATAGCTTTTGCATTTTCTAGAGTTCATCTAATTATAACATGATATCTTATGATACACTTAAAATAAATAAAATTAAAAAGAACCATTCAATTCCTTGTTAAAAAACACACAACTGTAGTATTTACATCATGTCGAATGGTTGCATATTAAGAGAGATAACATAGGTTTTGCAAATTCAGAAGTTGGATCGAGGAAGAAGATGAAGTCTGGCGCGAAATTTGAATTCGCCACGCATTTTTCATATATTACGTGTTGGTTTGGTTTAGTTATCACCAGCAAACGTTGGCTCAGTTGGCAAGAGCATGTTTTGCTTGTGGGTGGGTGAAAGGTCGTGGGTTCAATCCCCACCCATGACATTTTTTTATCACTTGTCCATTTTTCACATATTTTAATATTTTTCTTAATTATTTCAAATAATTAATTTTTATATTCAATTTTATTTATTTTTAAATGATTTTTTTTTACAAATATCACTCATATTTTAAAATATTTTATTCACCCAAAAAATCACAAAAATAATTTTTATTTGATATATTTTTAATATATTTTAAATATTGTTTTTAAATTGTTTTAAATGTTTTTAAATTGTTTTAAATGTTTTAAAATAATTTCTTTTTCTTGATATTTTTAAATCAAAATGATTTTAAATATTCATGTGGATAAAATACTTTTTCATAAACCTTAATCCTTATTTTTAACATGATTAATGATTTTATTTGATAAATTATATATATATTATTTAATTTTCTTTGAAAAAATATCTTTAAAAATATGAAATTATGGTTTTGTTTTTTATTTAATCTTTTAAACTTCAATTCAACACTCATCGGCCTCTATTAGAATGTAAGCCCTAACCCCCCTATGTACATAAATCAATTTTGGGTCTCTACTATAGTATAAGTCCCACAACGTCTTTCGGTATCGCGGTGTGATCATTGTTTTCAAATAAATCATTTGGGCCTCTACTAGGAGTGTAAGTCTCGTCTCTCTATACATGAACTTTGTTTTTAATAACTCTGGGCTTCTATTGGAGTGTAATACCCAACACCTTTTGTAATTATAAAACCTTTTAGCTTCATCATGGGCCTTGTACAGGATACAAATAACAGTCATGGACCTCTATCTAGGGTGTAAGACCTAACACCTTTGTTTACTTAAAGATCAAGTTATCTTCAAAGTCAAAAATTTCTTTAATTTCTCAAAACCCTAACCCAGTCTTGAAAAAAGCATCTAATAAATCACAGTACACTTGGGCCTCTATCCAAAGTATAAGACCCACCACCTTTTTCAATTCAATTCATACTGGTTTATATGCTTGTTCATATCTCTGTATATACACTTGTACATATCTTGTTAAGTTTTTCTTAGCATTTAAATCATCCTTAGTTTAGACTAGTTCAAACAATAGGATCCTTGTCAATCTGTATAACTTAGTTCAAACAACTAGTTCCCCCTTATACAAAGGAATTCCTCTTCCCAATACAGTCAGCCTCCTCTCGAGCTTTGCTAAATTGATTCAACCTTGAAAAACTTCAATAAAGAGAGGATTATTTCCCGGGTAAAACCTCTTCTTTAACCCCTTTAATCTTAGAACGGTTCAACAAAGAAAGGATTATTTCTCGGTGAAACCTTTCTTGAACTCTTCTTAAGACTTGGAAAGTCTAAATTCCCTGGCCTCCTCTTGGGATTCATATAAGGACCCAAAGGCTTTCTAGAAGCATCCCCAACCTCCTCTTGTGTTTCATACAAGGAACCTTAGGCTTCCTAAAAGCACAGGATAGACCCTAGTCATCCCTACACCAATTCCCAGGAGAGTCAAGACATTCAAACTCATCCGTTGAGTCTCCTCTGATCCTCAACAAGGCTTGACTTCCACCTTAAATCCCCAGTCAAGGCCAGGTTCAGGTTAGAATCAACAAATTCCTAAAGGAATCAAAGCCTTTATGGCAGTTCAATAAATCCAACTCTCCTCTAATTTCCAGCAGGAGTCAGTTTCTCTTTTGATTCCTCAAAGTAGTTGGAACCTGCTCTTGGATTTAATTTTCCTTAGCAACAATCAGTCTCCACTTAAATTCCCTCAACCTCCTATTAGGCTTTATATAAGGAGTTTCCCCAGTCAGCCTCAATCTTGGGCTTTGTACAAGACAGATATAATGCTTCCCCAATTGAGTCAAATTTCAATCCCCTTTTAGCTTTAACCTTGGGCTTTGATTAAGGCACAAAATTCCACATCCCCGCAGATGAGACTCTGAGTCCTCTCTACAGAAGGATATTTCCTCTATACATCACGTTTCAAGATAAGCAATTAAAACTCTTTTTCGGATAGTTGATGTAAGTGACACACTTTTTGATTCAAAATCCAAGTTGGAGTCCCTCATTTATCATGGCCAAAGTTCTTTTTCATCTAAGTGATGTAAATGGCAAGCCTCTGGAACACATCCAAGCCAATGTCCCTCTCTTAGCATGCAAATATACATAAAGGAACAAGTGGCATTGCTCTACACTGAGTTAAAAGTTTCTTCCTTCGTGACATTTCAACTCTCTTATAAAGAAAGATGTGGCATTGCTAGATTCCGCACATCCCAGTTAAAGCAACTTCCCTTATAATCAATCCCTCAAATGATTGTGATGAGTAGGTGAGATATCTCCCTTTAGAGATGACAAATTCTCTCTCAAAAAAATCCTTTAACTTCAATCTTGGGCTTTGAACAAGACACAAAAACTCCTTTAGCTTTAATCTTGGGCTTTGAACAAGACACAAAAACTCCTTTAACTTCAATCTTGGGCTTTGAACAAGACAGAAAAACTATTTTAACTTCAACCTTGGGCTTTGATCAAGACACAAACTTCTCTTTTAGCTTCAATCTTGGGCTTTAAACAAGACATCAAACATCTTTCCTCCCATAGAATAGGAGGAACTGCGAACGCTCTGATTTCTCAATTTCCTTTTTGAGAATACGTAGGCATAAGATTTCAAAATCTTAGCGAGTGCACTAATCGAAAACCTTAGGTCCAGATACCTTTCCAAAAACAATAGAAAATCCTAAAACAACAAAAACATTTCCTCAACGTCCCAAAGGAGAAACTTTCCCCACCTGCCAGCAAATAGACTCAAGAAAGCAATTCAAACAATAAAAACAAATGTAAATGAAAGTTCCTATAGATTACTATAGATACTCTGGGTGTTAATAGCTTCCCTTTGTATAACCAACCCCCGATTCCAGATCTCTTTGCATTTGTAGGGAAAACACTTGCATGCATGGTTAGTTTAAGATATCTTCCCCTTCCTTTTAAGCTTCATAGGATAAATATAGAAATCAAAAAGTAACACCAGGAGCGTTAGTGGTCGCGCCACAAAATCAATTGCAACACCCAGAATAAATAGAAATATGCTAAGTGTTGGACAACTGGTCGAAAAGGGGTTCTCAATGGTTATGAAATATGGATCCTTAGAAATTTTCGACATCTAGAATAACTTTGTCTTGAAACCTCCTATGTCGGAGAATAGAACATTTAAGACCATGATTAGTTCGATTGGGGTACAATGTTTGAAAAATGTTGTCGACCACAAGAATAGTTGGTTATGGCATATGAGGTTTGGTCATCTAAATTTTAGGTCGCTCAATCAACTGATCACTCAAGATATGGTAATTAGTATACCAAGTCTTGAGATGCCTGGCAAACTTTGTGAAGGTTGTCTAGTCGAAAAGCCATCCAGGAAGTATTTCGTTTCGATTATGCCAATGAGATCGTCATGCATACTCGAAGTTGTACATTCAGATGTATGTGGTCCTTTTGAAGAGTATACCATTAGTGGAGACAGGTATTTCATCTCATTTTCCGATGAGTAAAGTCAAAAGCTCTAGATCTATGTTATCAAACAAAAGGCCGAAGTATTTGAAATCTTTAAGAGATTTAAGATACTCGTCGAAAATCAGGGTGAAAAGAAGAACAAAGTTCTACAAATAGATGGAGGTGGCGTATACACATCCAAGATATTTGAAGTATTTTGTGCAGAACATGGTATTGATTATGAGATAACTTCTCCTTATACTCCTCAACATAATGGAATAGCAGAAAGAATAAACATTACTACATTGGACATGGCGAGATGCATGTTGAAGCAAAAGAATTTGCCAAAATCCTTATGGGGTGAGGCTTTTTCAACTGTTGTTTATATTCTGAACAGGTGCCCTAAGAAGATGAAGAACAAGGTTCATGAAGAAGTGTGAAGCGGCAAACAACCATCAGTGAGTCATCTGAAGTGTTTGGCTTTATTTGATAAAAGCATATTCTTGATGCTAGGAGAAGGAAGCTTGATGATAAGAGTGAACCTACGATTCTGGTAGAATATCATAAGACTGAAGCATACAGGTTGTTCAATCCAATTAATCAAAAGATTTTGATGAGTCGAGATATAGTTATTGATAAAAATTCTGTCTAGGATTGGAATTCTAGTAATGAAATTGACAAGCCATTAATGAGTTATGATTTCGAAGAAGCAAGTAATGATGTCGAAGTCAAAGATATTATCGATATTCTATTTGAAGTCGAAGTTGTTCCTGACATACCCAAACCATTCGAAGTCGAAGAGGATATGGCTGAAACAAGCCAGAGACCTCAAAGAGCTAGAGCTCGTCCAACAAGACTTCAAGACTATGAAGTTCTAGTTGATGATGAAGTCACAATAAATAGAGACCTAGTTCATTTTTCTTTATTTGTAGGTGTTGAACCAATCAACTATAGAGAATCCTTCAAAGATAATTAATAGAAGTCTACTATGGTCGAAAAGTTACAAGCAATCAAAAGAAACAACACATGGGAGTTAGTCAAATTGCCAACACATATAAAAGCTATCGAAGCGAAATGGGTGTTCAAGTTGAAGCACAATGTTGGTAGCTCGAGGATTTCTTCAGAAAGTATGAATTGACTACTCTAAAGTATTTGCACCTGTCGCAAGATTGAAAAATGTTCGACTAGTTGTAGCCTTGGCATGCAATCAAGGTTGGTCGATATTTCACTTAGATGTGAAATAGGAATTTTTTAATGGACCTTTAGATGAAGAGGTGTATGTCACTCAATCTTCTGGGTTTGTGATTCAGGAGGAAGCAAGTAAAGTACACAAGTTGCAGAAAGTGCTCAATGGTCTCAAGCAGGCACCTAGAGCATGGAACAAGAAGATTGACCCATACTTGGTCGGATTGGGATTCGTCAAATGCAAATTTGAGTAAGGTGTCTATGTTCAGGTTATAACACAACATATAACAATCATTTGCTTATATGTTGATGACTTGTTAGTAACTGGAAGTAGCTTGAAGAACTTGTCGAAGTTCAAAGAGCATATGAAAAGGGAATTTGAAATATTGGATCTAGGAAAGTTATCGTACTTCCAAAGCATGAAATTTCAAACGTCGAAGCAAGGTATGGTGCCACATCAAAGAAAATATGTCAAAGAGATACTCGGGAGATTCGGAATGGATGATTCGAGTCTTGCATCTTTGCCTATCAAACCAAATTTGAAGTTAGAGAAGTATGGAGAGGAAGACAAAGTCGATGTGACTTTGTTCAAACAAATTGTCGAATCTCTGAGATATGTGTGCAACAATTGACCTGGTATATATTTCTTAGTTGGATTATTGAGCAGATATATGAGTGAACCAAGGGTATCACACATGAAGGCTGCAAGAAGAATCATGAGATACTTAAAAGGATCGGCAAACTATGGAATTTTATTTCGATGATACTATGAAAGCAAATAAGCTATGATTACATGTTATTTAGATGGTGATTGGTGTAGAGATAAGGAAGATCGGAGAAGTAGTACCGGATGCTTCTTTCAAGTATTTGGTCCCCCAATCTCATGGTGCTCGAGAAAGCAACCCGTAGTGGCATTGTCAACATGTGAAGCTAAATATATATCAGGACCCCATGTTGCGTGTCAAGCAATTTGGATCAGATCTGCGATGGAAGAGATCGAGGTCGAAGTGAAGAAACCTCAGGTACTGCAAATCGACAACAAGTCAACCATAAATCTGGCGAAGAACAAGTTTTGCATGGAAGAAGTAAGCACATCAAAGCTAGATTTCACTTCTTAAGGGAGAAGGTGAATCGAGGTGAACTTGAAGTAAGGCATTGCTTAAGGAAAGCGTAATTAGCTGACATTTTCACCAAATGATTGAAGATCGATAGATCCTAACTTTGAGAAAGAAATTAGGAATAGTTCAGATTGACAATGATTAGTGTGTTTCTACAACATAGATTATAGGGGGATATGTTGAGATATTAGATATAATCCAAGTTGTATTATGTGGCCAAAACCCAAAACTAATTAGGATTTAGGATTTTTTACTTAGTTTGTTATATATTTGTTCTTAGAAATCAAATTACTTAGGTCTATATAAATAAGACACTTTATAATTCAGTCATTATCATTCATTCAATAGTATCAATCATTATTTTCTTATTCTCTCTCTTTCTCTACTCATTAAAAGTATCTCACGCACTAACAAATACGAGAGAAATCAATATTAATTTTATATTAACTAATAAATATATGATTAATCTCCTTAATCAATTTAGATGGTAATTGTGTAGAAATATAAAATTCAAAGATACGAGTTCAAATCTACAATCCTTTGTCTATTCATTCTTAAAGGATGAATTTCGGCTATTAATCTACTTTAAAAAAAAAATAAACATATGATTAGTTTATTATTGGGTCGCGACGGCAAGTAGATTGGGTCATTCGTGTGCATGGCAGTCATAAAAGATGTAGTTTGTTGACCATGAAGCCAATGTGTTGATAGTGTGAAATGGTAGCCTAATACAATTCCAAGTACACCGTAGTATCTCTCAGTCAGTTAGGTGAATGTGAAATATCACAAAATCATTGAAGAGGGACTTAGTTGAATTGTCGATTGTTTATCTTGAACTATTATTATAATACAACCACGTGTGTGTGACTAGTACTACTATCTTATTACTACTAAAATCTTGTCGGATTAATTTATATGCACAATTAATTAAAATGTAGAACTATTTTTTACATGTTTAAGTGCTTTTGCTTGGTCTCAAGATCCAATTGGCTTTGATCCAGTCCAATATAGAGTTCTTTAGAACAGCTATATCAAGGTGGTTTCAACTTGCCACCGCGCGCACACTTATACTTAACACCTATAATCTCTATGTTAATATTTTTTACTTTTTTTTTTCAAAATTTACCAACCATATGCGCGAATTCAAATTGTTTGAGGAGGTATCGAAAATTTCAAAATCAATATGTTTTTTTTACTATAAATTATCAAACTGTATGAATTTGTATTGTAAATTTTAAACGGAATAGAGGAAAATGGTTAAGTTAAAAGGCGAGACTCAGATTCATATATTTTTTCACAAATTCATTATGTATGTAACTTGAATGTTTAAATTCTATAGAGGATTGCTTTTATTTTGGTTTTTCATAAGAGAAAAAATGGATCTCATGTAATATTTCTCAGAATTATATGTCTTCGTTTATATAATTGAAGAGGAGATGACACAAGTTACTAAAATGTACATGGTGATAAGTAGCTTATATAAGTTATCCTAATAGAAACAAGTAAACTAACCCTAGTAATGTTTACTAGTTACAAATTAACATTCAAGAATAGTCTCTAACATTGGTTTCCAGTTACCACTACCGCGATGCTTTTTTTCAATTTCATGGTGTCTGGCTTTCATTAACCGAAACAGAATTTGTTCTGCTGAAGCTAATTCCTTCTTCTTCTTCAGCGGTTGCGGCCGTTGATGATTTTTATTATTATTCTGTTGAATCGTTCCTAATAATTCAGCTAGCTCGCTCTTAGAAATCTTGAACGTGACTTTACCATTTGCATCACAAGAAGCTCTAAGCTTTCCTAACGCATCATTCTCCTTATTCTGATGATGATGATCTAGATAAACATCTTCGTCAAACACCTTGTTGCTTGACGATGATGAACATGGCTTTGGCTGCTTCATAGATTCCATTGACGATGCTGCCATGCAAGAGTTTCCCATTTTTTTCAAATATTATTATTACGAAAATTCAGTGACTGAATCTTTATATATATGTTTGTATATTTGATTAAGTTTTAAATTAATTAATGATGAAAGTTTGTAATGAGAGAAAGAGGTTTTGATAAATGTATTTATAGAGGTGTTATGATGTGAGAGAAATGGATTAGTATATTATTTGGTGTAACGACAAGTAGATTTGGTCTCATCTTATCTCATGGTCGTTCGTGTGCATGGCAGTCGTAAAGGGTGTGTGGGATTTGGAACGTGGGATTTTATTTGTTGACCAGAAATTTATATTTATATTTTTGACAAATCCATAAAATTATATCTTATATGTAAGATGAATCTTGGTTAGCCTAATGCTTCCAAATGCTATTTGCCATTGTATGTTTGAGTCAGGTGAATGTGAATGAGAAATAATTTATTTAAAATGGCACACTCACATATACTCTTTGTCGGATAGTTAAAAGTTTAGTTTATATGCATAGTTAATCAAAGACTATTTTACACATGTCTTAACAATAAAAAATTTAGTAGTTAAATTTTACGCATATATCACTAATTTTCTACATTTTATATGTTCTATGTTAGTTAATTAACCAATTAGTCGGAGTTTTTATCACAAGAATTGTTAGTTTTGTGAAGTTATTAGTTTTAACAAGTTTCATCAAGTTTTTGATGTTTTTTTTGAAGTAGATAATGTTCTAAAAAAAAGCGTAGGATTCTAAATGAAAAGGAGAGTTCAAGCATGACCAAAAAAGTTACTAAAATGAGTACAATACAACCCACACGCATATGACGGTTTGCCTAGGTTAAAAACACTTCTACCTATGCATATCCTAGAGTCGCATATTGCAAGGGACATACACATGTCATGACTGCCAGATGTGTGTGGTAGGTTTGAAGGCCCGAAAGTGCCTCTGGCCATACACATATCGTAGCATCCAGACGCATCCAATAAAAGGTCATATATGTATCCCCATAATCCGACATGTGTGGTAGGTTTCTAGGCCAAAAACGTCTTTGGCCATACACATATCGTAGCGTCCAAACGCATCAGAAAAAAAGGTCATACATGTATCCCCATAATTAGACGTGTATGGTATGTTTCTAGGCCAAAAACGCCTCTGGCTGTATGCATATCCTAAAACTTAACGCGTATGATTTGGCTCAAATGAGGCCTATAACTTGCAGGGAGTTATTTAAGGAAAATCACATTTGATTTAAGGGATATCTTGATCTTTTACGGCAAAAGAAAATTTGGAACATAAAGCTTATGTAGAAGGAACGACTTGAAGGCATATTCAACGAAATTATGTATTGAATTTCTCTTCTTGAATATCATTAAGTGATATCATTTATGTGGTTTGTGGATTGCTTTATGAGTATGTAAACCCTCCAATGTTAGGGATGGGTCATTGTTCTTGATTGAATTTGAATTTTTGAATTGACATTTGTAATTACTAAGGTTTTATTTTTACATGGTTTATTTCTTTTTGTGCTTAATGCTTTTCTCTTTCTAACAAATTGAGAATTGATTTACCGTTACTCGTTAGAAAAGTCTTTTAATAGTACACTTGATTGAAATATTCTACATTAGTTATCACCTAAGAGTAGGGATATTAATTAAATATTGTATTGTTTTTCATAATCAAATTTTTGGGTTCATTTATAATTTACCATGGTCATATAAATTGATTTTAATAGTCAAGGTTTCATTCACTAAGGACTTAGCAATAAATAAGCTTAAGAATCAGTAAAATGTAGGAATAAATAAATTGGTTACAAGGTCAGTTAAGGATATCAAATGAGTTCAAGTTCAAACTCTCATACCTAGCATGTGTGTCTCTTATTATTTTCTACTCTATTAAATTTTTCTTAGTTTTATCTTTTGCAAACAAACAAACTCAAAACCCTTGGATACCTTTTTTTCAACTAAATTTAAAATCGAACTCTAAAATATTATGCAGTTATCGAGATTGATATTCCAGGATTTTCCGATATTACTACTTGCATATTAGTACACTAGTTAATTTACCGGTCACATGGAAAATCGACCAGTTCTACGTGAGCATCCTCCACTCTAGTCGCACAACCATAGAAGGAAATCGTGCTCACTAGTTTCAGATCCACCTAGTGGTACAGAAAAACATCAGTCGACTCCACAAAATCATTATGTTCTCGTCGAACGATGTCCTCTTAAATATTTGGAAAAAGATAATGTCGATTAGAAATTGGCCATTAGCTCTGGAAATTAATGTGATCCCTAATTTCTATATTGTTAGGGTCCCGGTCATGCGTCGTGTAACACCCCACTTTTTGGTAAATTATTTTAGTTAAGTTATTTGTGAATTTTTTGTGATTTATATGTGTTTTATTTAATTATTGTGTGTGAATAAATAAATAAGTATGTGTGATGGGGTGTGTGACTGTGAGGGGAGAGTGTAGAGAGTAATTAAAAGTTGTTAGATATTATTTAGAATTATTTTACTAATTAAAATAATTCTCTAGCTTTATTATTTAAATAAAATAATAAGATAAAGGAAAATGGGAGTTAGTAGAGATATTGAGAACAAGGTGGGAATTAAGGGGAAAATGTGAGGGTAAGGTAGGAATATCCTAATGAGGGAATTAGGTTTTTATTTTTAAAAGAGATTTAAGAGGAAAGAGTTTAATCAATACGTACGAAAAGTGAAAAGAGGCAAAGAGGCTAGAAGAGAGAAAGAGCTAGGCAAAGAGAAGAACAAGAGGAGGGCTAGAGCTTGGGAGAGGAGACCATAGATATTGCTTGTTTTTGGTGGGATCACAAGGTAAGGGGCATTTTATGAGGTTAAAGAGTTATTACGAGCCCGAACATTGATTTCAATACTCTTCCCAGACTCAATTGATCGGGCTCTGAAGGAACACGTCAAGTCATAATCGTTATAACATTTCTTGAACAATCAAGGCTCGGAAACCATTACAAAATTATTAACAAATCGGTTACATATCACTAAGGGAGATAAACGATTACAAGTACTTATTAAGTATGTTACAAATACTTAAATAAATGGTTACGTTAATTATGGTCATAAATCCTATTTATTGTGACTATTCAGTAGGAGGGGGAGACTGACAATATATATAAGTCTTGAGACCAACAAAGAAGGAAGAGGGAGCACGATGAATAACATGAAAAAGAGAAAAATATAATAGAAACCTTGGACCATCAACAATAGTGGCTATGAACCCTATTCCAATCAAAAGCACTCCAACCAGACATTTACGATCTTCCCTGGCTGGCATCAGGGAGGCTAACCTTTTAATGTTTTAGAAAGAATATTTAGCGCCCACCGTGGGGTCTAGATAAAGCTTTCCTGGGACACACAATTATAATGGTCAATAGTATTTCTAGTCCTACTGCTACTTTCTGTAAAGCAGATCTCCACTGTCAGAATATAATTCTCAATTGTCTTTCAATTTACCGTGCCTCTGAAGGCAGACCGCGTATCCTGAAACTAGATGCGACTAATAACTTCCAAGGAGTTATTTAAGGAAAAACACATTTGATTTTAAGGATATCATGATTTTTTACGGCATAAGAAAATTTGGAGCATAGCGCTTATGTATAAGGAATAATTCTCAAATGCCTCTCGCCATACGCATATCCTGAAACCAGATGCGACCAATAACTCCCAAGGAGTTATTTAAGGAGAAACACATTTGATTTTAAGGATATCTTGATTTTTTTACGGCATAAGAAAATTTGGAGCATAGCGCTTATGTATAAGGAACAATTTGAAGACATATTCTACAAAATTCTATATTGAATCTCTCTTCTTGGTGATCATTATGTAATGTCATCTATGTGATTTATGGATTTTATTTACTGTATGAGTAGTTAAATCCTCAAATATTATGGATGAGTCAATGTTCTTGATTGAATTTGAATTTGAATTTTTTAATTAATATTTGTAATAACTAAGGTTTGTTTCTTTATGGTTTATTTCTTCCCGTGCTTAATGCTTTGCTCTTTCTAAAAAATTGAGAATTGATTTACGGTTACCTATTTGAAAAGATTTTCAATAATAACGCTTGATTGAAATATTCTACATAAGTTTTCACCTAAGACTAGGGATATCAATTAAAAATTGTGTTGTATTTTATAATCAAACGTTTGGATTTATTTATAGTTTACCATGGTCATATGAATTCATCTAAATGGTCAAATTTTTATTCACTAGGGATTTATGAATAAATAAACTTAAGACCAATAATTTGTAGGAATAAAGAAAATGGCTACAAGGTCAGTTAAGGATATCAAATGAGTTCAAGTTCAAACTTTCATACCTAACTTGCTTTTCTCTTATTATTTTCTACTATATTAAAGTTTTCTTATTTTTATCTTATGCAAAAAAAAACTCAAAACTCTTGTTTACCTTTTTTTTCAACTAAAGTTAAAAACAAACTCTAAAATATAATGTATTTTTCGAAATTGATATTCCGAAATTTCCCGATATTACTACATTAACAGATTAGTACACTAGTTAATTTATCAATCACATGAAAATTGACCAGTTATATGTAAGCTTCCTCTACTCTAGTCACGCAACAATAGAAGGAAATTGTTCTCACTAGTTTTGGATCCACCTAGCAGTACAGAAAAACGCCAGTCGGCTCCACAAAATCATTGCGATCCCGTCAAACAATGTCCTCTCGGCTATCTGAAAAAATATAACGTCGATTCGAAACTAGTGATTGGCACTGAAAATTAATGTGATCCCTAATTTCTATATTGTTAGAGTCCCGGCCATGCGTCGCCTTAAAAGTTTTAACAAAACAGTGAGTTCACCTCATATTCCAAGCCTCGATATACTACTACAAAACGTGTAAACAACAACGCCACAGTCCCCACGGTTCTTCCCTACACCGTGGTGACATCTCTAAACTAAGGCGCTATCATATTATTTTTGTTTTTTGATTAAAAACTATTTGTATATAACAACGGTTGAGGAGTCAACCGTGGTTATACCATCAAGCTTTCGTCGGTTCGAACTTCAGCGCCCACATATATATTATTCCTTTAATGTTAAGGCACACCTTTTCTTTTTTATTTATTTTAAATAAAAAACTTAAAGGGTTATGACTACGGTTGATCAGTTCCACGTTGTGATATTTTTTTATTTAAAATTTTTAATTGTAAATTAAACTCTGGCGCTTCTTTATGAAATTTCACTATGAAACTATGAAAGTAATATATCATAACGGTTGCTGGTATTGGCTGTGGTGGTAGCTTTATAATACTATACACTCCTAGTTAGTTTGTCTCTTCAGTATCCTTTTTTCCATTGAAAATAAAAACTAGACGAAACAATACCAGATTTCAACCCTAAACCCTAACGTCCAATACTGTGAAAGAATACATGATTTCAACAAAAGACCATCGTTCACCCTAGCTTGTCTCTTCAGTATCCATTATTCACTATGTATTTGTTATTTTCTTCATCATCGTCAAGGAGATTAGCAAGACCATCACGATCATGACATCGAGAAGAATGAGTACACAAACCAAGTTGTCTCGGTCGAGAAGGAAGACAACAAGAACACCATTATTTCCATAAGGAAGGAAGAAAACACCAACATCATTTACTTAGTCATCATGTTTAGGGTACGTAAAGTATTTTCTCCATGCATCTACAGTAAACTTCATTTGCCATTGTTGTGGTTATTGTTGTTTATGTTGTGGTTGTTGTTTATGCTCTTGTTGTTCATGTTGTTGTTGTTTTTTTTTAACATAGATATCGACCTTGTCAAGTTCTACATCAGATACTAGCGAAGAAACTCAAACAAATGAAAGTTATGCGAATGAAACTCAAACAAATGATACTCAATCAAAAAGATCACAAAGAGGTGTCACAATGATGCCCCAATTCACATCAGTCTGCAACTCATCAGGTGAAAAAATTCTGATCGAGTTTGACTTGTTCTACAGAGTAGTAGATTGTGAACATTGCTCTACTTTTAAGAGTTATATTGCGTTCCTTGCACGTAGCAAAGTCAGTATACTGATAGATGATTGGAAACAAGTGGATTGTAAAATAATGGATCGAACTCTAGTATGGTTGAAGTCTGTTCGCGAGTAATGCGTGTTGTAGTCGTAGTTTGTTCTAACATGCATTAGTCAATATTTCTAGGTTGTTAGCATGTTGAATTGGGTCTTGCTTGTAAGCAAAATTGTTTAAGTTAGCTTGTATCCTAAGTTAGCTTGTAATGAGTAATTGTTAAAAAGTCCATTAGGTTATTGTGCTATTTTTTCTTATAAATAGCATGCTAGTTTCTCATCTTGTATAAAGAAAACTAGGAAGATAAAATCCTAATTCAAGAGAGAGAGGTTATTTTTGTTATTTTTGTTATTCTTGTATACTTGTAATCTTGTCAAACAGAGAAAGGAAAGAATAGCAGTTTATAACCAATCCTTGTTGTTTTCCCTTGTTTTCTTTGTTAACCATAACCCTTGTGTGTTTATTATTCATAAAGAAACTGTTTATATTCTGTTTCAAGGCATCCTATTCACAAAAAATTGGTGCAGTGAGCATGGAGAAGATGCCATCAACAAAGTATGAGATTGTAAATTTCAACGGAGTAAACGACTTCGGTCTGTGGCACTTGAAGATGAAAGCCCTACTGGTTTAGCAGGGTTGTTTAAAAGCGTTGAAGGGAGAGGCAGTTGTGGACACTGCGTTAATGGCAAAAGAAAAGACGGCCATGATTTAGAAAGCTCACAGTGCAATATTGTTGAGCCTTGGTGATAAGGTTCTTTGACAGGTATCAAAGGAGACTACAACATCGGGGTTTTGGGTAAAACTTGAAAGTTTGTACATGACCAAATCTCTAGTGAGTCGACTCTACCTGAAGCAAGATTTGTATTCATTCAAGATGAGTGAAGACAAAGTGTTGGCTGAGAAGTTAGATATGCTCAACAAGATGATTCTTGATCTTGAAAATATTGATGTGAAGATCGATGATGAAGATCAAGCACTATTGATGTTGTGTGTTTTGCCCATAACACATACTCACTTCAAAGAAACTCTCTTGTATGGAAGGGAATCCCTGAGCTTTGAAAAAGTTCAACCAGCCTTGTATTCTAAGGACTTGAACAAACGAAAGGAGCATAAACCTTCGACGGTGGGTGAATGTTTGGCCGTTAAGGGAAAATTCTTACGAAAGGATGGTAAGTTCAACAAGAAAAAAGGTAAAAGTCAACGGAAGTCTTATAGTGGCGAAATATCAAGTATTCTATGTTATCGCTGTAAGATGGAGGGTCACACAAGAAAGGTGTTCCCTGAACGCCTAAAAGATCATGGAGGTAAGAATAATGGCAACGCAGCCATTGCTCAAGATGACTTCGACTCATCTGATGTCCTTGTGGTTTCAAGTGGCGACTCAAGAAAAGAGTGGATTATGGATTCAGGTTGCACTTGGAACATAACTCCAAACAGAGAATTGTTCGAGGAGCTATGTGATCAAGATGGTGGATCTATGCTGCTAGGAAACAACAAATCTTGAAAAATTGCAAGTATTGGATCTGTGAGATTCAAGATCCATGATTAGTCAATAAGGTTATTGACTGAAGTCAGGCATGTACCTGACTTTATGAGAAATTTGATTTCTCTTAGTGAATTCGACAGAAAGGGATACGTTTTTCAAGGAGAGAAAAGTATCCTAAGAGTCATGAAGGGGTCGAAGGAAGTCTTGAGAGGCATGAAGAAACAAGGCTTGTATACCCTCGAGGCTGAGGTTGTAAGTGGTTCGACAAATGTTGCTTCCGTGAAACTTGTGTCGAAGACAGAATTATGGCACACGAGATTGGGCCATGTAAGTGAAAGAGGTCTGGTCGAATTGGGGAAGTAGAACCTGCTAGGAGGTGACAAAGTCGAAAAGTTAGAGTTTTTTGAATCTTGTGTATTTGTTAAATTCTATAGAGAGATGTTTAACAAAGGCAAGCAAAGTACACATGGATCCTTGGATTACATTCATGTTGATCTTTGGGGGCCTGCAAAGAATCCTTCACACTCAGGTGCAAGGTATTTTCTATTCATCGTTGATGACTATTCCAAAAAGCTATGGGTATTCATTCAGAAGACGAAGGATGAAACATTTGAGAATTTCAAAAGTTTGAAGATTCAATTCGAAACTCAAACTGGCAGAAAGGTTAATAGGTTGAGAACCGACAATGGCCTTGAATTCTGCAACGAAGCATTTGACAGTTACTGTGTTGAGTTTGGGATTGCAAGGCATAAGACTGTAGCAGGTATTCCTCAACAAAATGGCTTACCTGAGAGATTCAATCGAACAATCCTTGAAAGGTTAGATACATGTTGGTTAGTGTTGGATTGAAGAAGTTGTTTTGGGTGGAAGTTGTTTCGGCAACAGCTTACCTGATAAATAGATGTCCCTCGATTGCCTTGGGAATGAAGACACTTGAATAAGTTTGGTTGGGACATCCACCTAGTCTCGATAGACTGAGAGTATTTGGATGTGTGGTCGATGCTCATATTAGGCAAGAGAAGGTCGAACCTAGAGCTTTAAAATGCATGTTCATGGGATACTCTGAAGGAGTCAGAGCTTATAGGCTATGGTTCCTAGAGCCAGGTCACAGGAGGTGTGTCACCAGTCGAGATGTAGTTTTCAATGAAGAAGAGGTGACTTTCAAGAAAATTGATGATGCTGATGAAGAGCCGGAACAGGGAGAGATTCTTGTTAAAGTGGAGCATGTTGATGCTGAATTGCGTACCCCAGATGAAGTCGAAGAAGACGTAGAATATGTTGTTGAAGATAAGGAGACTGATAATGACTAGCTGTTATCACGAGATAGGCCAGGGAAAGTCATTAAGGCACCTCAAAGACTTGGGTATGCAGATCTTTTAGCTTATGTCTTAATCTCTGCAAGTGAGTTTCTAGATGAATAACCTAGAGTCTATAAGGAAGTTATGAAGATTCGAAAGAAGATTGAATGGATGAAGGACATGGGTGATGAGCTAAACATTCTTCATGATAGCAACACATGGGAACTAATCAAGAAACCTGTTGGAGCTAGATTAGTCAGTTGTAAATGGATTTTCAAAGTTAAGGAAGGATTCGAAGGAGTGGGGTCGAAGAGATACAAGGAAATATTTGTTTCTAGGGGGTTCACTCAAAAAGAAGGTACCAACTTTAATGATGAGGTCTCTTCTGTTGTGAAGCATAGATCCATTCGAATGTTGCTTGCCATAGTGGCACAGTTCAACCTTGAATAAGAACAGATGGATGTGAAGATTGCGTTCTTGTATGGTGATTTAGATGAAACAATTCTGATGAGGCAACCTGAAGGGTGTGTCGTAAAAGGGAAGGAAGATTATCTGTGCAAGCTGAATAGATCCTTATATGGACATAAACAATCTCCTCGACAGTGGAATAGGAGATTCGATAAGTTCATGGTACACATAAGTTTCATTGAAAGTCAATTCGACCATTGTGTTTACTTCAGATTTCGACCGGGTAATTCATTTGTTATTTTATTACTCTATTTGGATGATATTCTAATAGAAAGCAACAATGTCGAAGATGTAATGAGGGTGAAGGCTAAACTTAGTAAGGATTTTGACATGAAGGATCTGGGAGCTGCGTCCAGGATTCTTGGGATTGACATCCGAAGAGATAGAAAGCAATCGAAATTATGCTTATCTCAAGAGGCATACCTACGGAAGGTTCTCGAAAAGTTTGATATGTCGAATTCAAAGCCTGTTGTGACTCCAAAAAACCCTCAATTCAAGCTGAGTATAGATTAGTGTCCCAACACTGATGTTGAAAGAACTTATATGAATAGAATTCCATATGCTTATATAGTGGGTTCTTTGATATATGTTATGGTTTGTACTAGACCGAGCATAGCATATGCAGTAAGCATGTAAGTAGGTACATGGAGAATTCTGGAAAGGCTCACTAGAAAGCATTGAAGTCGATTTTAAGGCATATAAATGGGTCTACGAATAGGGTCTTAATTTATGGTGGAGCCTGTAGTACCCCAAAATTTGCCCAACCTTTTCTTTACCTGGTTTATGTTTCATTTGATTGTTCTAGCATTTGCATAGCATAGCAGTTATTCTTGACAGGGGATCAAAGCAATCTTGTGGCTCAAGTTGCATTTTCAATGTGATAGACTAAGCAGCGAACATTAGAGACTTCGGCATTTATTTTGCCCGGCGGTCGAGCGACCGATTTTATTTTGTGTTGCAGGTTATTTTCAGCTCATAAGCGGCATTCAGGCTATATTCTTATGGTCATAACATTCAGAAATGATTTTCAGGAGTTAAACAGAGCTCAAAACGGTGAAAAACGGGTAAATGGGCAGGTTTCCCTCCAAAAGGCGCCAAATTCAAATTTTTGAATGTGTTAACCGGTTAACACATATGGTTAATCGATTAACCATTTGAAAAACAGCCCAAATTTGAATATTCAACTGTGTTGACCGGTTAACGCATATGGTTAACCGGTTAACCAAAGCAAATTTTGCTTTGCACGTGAGATTTCAAGCAATTTTCATTTGGGGGTCAATTTTGATCATTTGGAATTCAAATTTTGTGTGTGGGAAGGATCTAGAACATCTTGAAAATTCAGATTTCCCTCCAAATGCCCACTCCTCATTCCAAACCTTGACTTTCCAAACCAAGAGTGTATTTAAGTAATTTACTCCAAACCTCACCTCTAATCTCTCATAATTCAATTCAATTTTCAAAATTCACTCTTGAGCTCTCAAGTTTCTCTCAATTCTCCATTTCCAAAACCTTCACTCAAAACTCTTTTTCTTTGAGTTCATTGATTTTTCATTGGAATCAATGAATTCTTGAGCTATAACCTCCATCCATAATCATCATCGGATCTACTTTCTCATCCAATTTTCGTACAAATTGATATCTGGATTTTGAAGTGGTTTTGAAGAAGCTTATATGGAGTAATTTGGCTTAATTTTGGTGGATCATCATTCATACTACAAAGTTTTGCTTGGATCTTGAAGAATTCTGGTTTTCTTTGCTTAGATCTACTCAAATACAACTTGAATCAATAGTTACCGGATCAATTCTCCGATCCGAAGGTTAGAATCTTAGATCTATCGCATTTATGAGCTTATTTGCATAATCATGATGATATTCATATTTGATTGATGTTGATCCGTTGGAATTGTTATTGTGATGTTTAGACATGTTTGCATGTCTATTGGTTTGCTGCTTGCAGGTTTAATTTCGTGCTTATTTGATAAGCTAATCTTTTGGATCATCGATTAAGTTGTTTTTGTGCTGAAAGTGCTTTTCTGCTGCTATTTTTGGCCTCTGTTACAGTGTTAACCGGTTAACGCATAGGGTTAACCGGTTAACCAATTCAAACTTTCAAATTTTTTTCAAACGTTAACAGTGTTCACCGGTTAACGCATAGGGTTAACCGGTTAACCAATTCAAACTTTCAAAAAAAATTTCAAACGTTAACAGTGTTAACCGGTTAACTAACTCAAATTTCCAGATTTACACTTGTTTTCAAGGCGTTAACTGGTTAACGCATATAGTTAACCGGTTAACACTGTGACAGTGGGCATGTTTTGTTGTTTTTCAAGGTGTTTTTGCATACCGTTCCACTTCGAATCATCGTAGATCAGTGTGATGGATTAGGAGTGGGATATTTCCAGATATTTTTTGCTGTTTTTGGTTATTTAATCGAATCTTCGACACGCGCTCATCGGTTTCCACTTGGATGCACATTTATGTGTTGTCGTCCAAAGTGATGCTTGCTTGCATTTTCTTATGTTGGCTTTGCTTTTGCGTTTGTGCACTTTCCTCTCATCTTCCCTTCTGTCCTATGATCTTGGAGTGTCATTTAAGGTGCTTTGGTCCCTCCTTAGAAGGAACTTGAAGCTTGCCTAAAATGATGAATCCTTGAGGACTTTTCTTTGTGTTTCTTTGTGCTTTCTTTTGCACTTTGTTGGTGATGCTTATGGTTGAGTGCATAATATGAGCTCTTTGCTGTCCTCGTATAGCCTCCCATCCTCACTTTGTTTTAGGCTTGCTTTTTCCTTTCATTTGCTTTGGTTTGTGACTTTGTGGTTAATGTTTGAATGGTTTAGGCCATTTCATCCCACATTTTGTTACTTTTATGTGCTTACATTTGATGCATCTTCTTCTCTCTTTCTTTTTGCATTCTCATATGCATGCTTGAGGTTGAGATGAGCTTGTGGAGGCTACTGCCCCACACTATTTTCCTCCCTCACTTTCATTCTACTTGTGCATTCTATGTATGCATTCTTGCATTTGCATATTCTTTTGTTCTTTCTTCTTCTTTTGTCTTTCTCCCCTTATGATCTCTAATCTCTCTTGTTCATGAGAGATTAGGATAGACATTAGGTTTCTAACCATGCATTATAACATTAGGTAGATGTTTCCTTTTTGTAATCCCAACTTTAGGTGCACTTTGCATGACAACTTCTAGGGTTTGATCTAGTCCCCCTTTAGTGTGTCCCTTTCTCTTCTCATCTTCAAACAACTTCAATTCACTTAATAAAGAATAACAAGTGTTGTACGCTACGAGTCTTAAGCTACTTGGGAAATGGTGATTGAGTGGATACCTCTCAATTACCTAGAGTGTTTAGTGTACATCCTTAGGATGCTATGCAACGCATTCATTCCTAAGTCACAAGTCTTTAGTACAACATGAGTTACAAACAAAATAACTCAAAACACTTCTTCTCTAAAAAACTTCAAACAAATACTTCAAACCTTTTTATCCTTTGGGACCCTTAATCTTTGGAAACCATTTTCATAAACAAGAGTGTTGTTAACTTTTAGTTCTATCACAAACGGTAACGCCTAAGTCTCCAATGGTCGAGCTGCATACACCAAACTGCTAGAACTAGTTGTTAACCCTACTCGGGTAAATCTTTTGAACAACCTGTGTTCTCTTTGGCCCAAACTACGTTTGCTCTAATTTCTCGTACTAGACGAGGATACGTAGGCATAAGACGCGATGTCTTAGCTAGCAACCTTTCCCCCCTTTCGCCCTTAGTTGGCCGAACTACGTTGACTCTGACTTTCCCATTGCACGAGGGAGTACGTAGGCATAGAGCGGCGATGCTCTATCGAGTCAGTTTCCTCTTCCTTTTTCTTTTGTCTATAAGCCTTTAGCGTAGATAGTTCAACACACCCTTTAGATAGCAAATAATGCATAGATCCCGTCGAGTACGACGGACGTGAGAGGTGCTCATGCCTTCCCCTTGCGTAACCGACTCCCGAACCTAGGACTTGGTTGTGATGACCTCGTCTTTTCCCGTTTTCGTTAGGTTTTTTCCGATCGTTTCCTTTCCCTCCTTTGGGATAAATAACGATAGGTGGCGACTCTGTTAGTCATTGTCGGCCTCCTTTTTCACAGTAGCGACAGAGCCTTGGGTGAATATAGTAAAGCAGCAATTGAAGTTTGTTCACTTGTTGCTTATATGATCACCAAGATGTTGCCCAGTTGTAAGTTTTTCTACTATATGCAGTTGATAAAGCTACGTGAAGAAAGCTAGTTTCTTGATGTTATAGAGTTAGACCCAAGGTGGAGATTTGTGAGATGTTGGATCGAAGTATGTTCGCATGCTGTTGTCGGAGTAATGCGTGTTATAGTCGAAGTTTGTTCTAACATGCATTAGTCAATATTGCTAGGGTTGTTATCATGTTAAATTGGGTCTTGCTTGTAAGCCCAATTGTTTCAGTTAGCTTGTACCCTAAGTTAGCTTGTAATGGGTAATTGTTAAAAAGCCTATTAGGTTAGTGTGCTATTTTTCTTATAAACAGGATGCTAGTTTCTCAATCTTGGCATAAGAAAAAATAAGAAGATAAAATCCTAATTTCAAAAGAGAGAGGTTATTTTGTTATTTTTGTCTACTTGTAATCTTGTTTCTAAGAGAAAGGAAAGAATAGCATTTTATAACCAATCTTTGTTGTTCCTTGTTGTTTTACCTTGTTTTCTTTGTTAATCCTAACTCTTGTGTGTTTCTTGATCATAAAGAAACCATTTATATTTTGTTTAAAGACATTTGATTCACAACAGTTGTGGTGATAAATGATACGCAACCTCTCTCGCTAGAATATTGTCCATGTTTGGAGTTATTCTATTACAGACCTGATGATGTAAGGTATTTCCTTGGTGGATATAAGTGGTTGGATGTAGGGATATTGCAAGTTTGATGCACGTAAGTATATAGTTGAATATACATGTCATTATAGAACATTATCATTTTTTGTATTTCCTCCCTTAATTTATTCATTTTCTTTAACCATTTAGGTACATTCACCGTGTTTGTATAGAGTTAAATAAATTGATTATATATGGAATCTTGGATCTGCTTTTTATTCGATGGGCGTTTAATTAACTAAAAGACATTCGAGGATACTTGAAAAAACGGTTAAATGAGAAAGGAAAAGAATGTTACTTAGCATCATTTTTCTGTTCGTAAGTATTTTTGTAATTGATGTTCATGTATTCTATATTTAGTTTTGTTTTAGCAAATACTAATAACATATATGCTCGTGTTTATTTAATGGTCGTTGGGAATTGATCATCATATCATTTAAGATGAATACGATAATTGTATTGTGTTCCTTAAATGATCCACTCGAAAAGAAAATGAAAGAGATTATTAATTCATAAGTGTATGTTTAATTCATTTTCTTTGACATTGTAATTAGTTTATCATGTAATATGTTTAATTCATTTTCAATGTACAGTGTTATGGAGCAAGTGAATATGATGAATAATGTTAGAAAAAAACCCTCATGGATCTTTCCTAAAGTAAGTGGCCTGATTACCTGTTTTTTTTTTCGTTTACATTCATGTGTAGTTATATTTATGTAATTATTTATTAAATTTGTAGATGAGAAGACAAACTGGGACTTACAAGTGTGGGTATTATGTCATGAAACACATGTTAAACATTGTTCTTTCCAACACCGTTGATTCATGGGATAAGGTATATATGTCATAAAATGTTTACCTACATTAATATATAAGTTGACTATTAAATTATTATTATGCATGATATTCAATTTTTTGCTCTTTCTTATGTAGATGTTTAATGACGAAACCTCGTTCCCCGTTGAGGACTTTGTAGATCTTTGTAAATGTTAGGCATATATCCACAATGTGCTTAAGGGTCCTGCTGATTGATTTATTGAGATCTGCTAATGAATTATTCTCTGTATTAATGATGTGAATATTAAGTTTGACTTAAACATATTGTATTTGATGTAAATATTTTGACTTTTGATGCACAATGTTAGCTATTTTTTATGCTATTTATGCATGGTTAACAAAAATACAGGTTATTGTAAATTCTCTGATATGATTATAATAGTTACAGGATAAAAAATGGGAAAAATTTGAAAAGCAGAGAATATTTAAAACAGAGGAAGTTTTGACAGTGGTTATAAAATTAACCGTGGTTGTATATTGAACGCTGACCAGAATAATATAAATTACAAAATGTTGATGTTGAGAATTGAACCTGGGACCTTTAGTTCTATCACAACGGTTGGGTTAACTAACCATTGTGATATGGCGCGCGCTTTCTAGAATACAACAACGGTCCCAAGACCGTGATTATAAGTACCACATGTACATCCACATGCTACATAACAACGTCTGGTCCTGCTTTGTTATATATTGTTGCGGTAGAAATAGGATATCAAACTATTAATTAGTTTGAATCGCATTCTTAATTCACATCCGATCTTTGATTTATCCGAAGGAAAAGGTCAAAAGAGGGAAAACCTATTTTTGCATCGTAAACACAATGCGGGGAGAGACCTAGGTAAGAGGTTGGTTAAGTCTAGGTAAGGTACTAGCACCCTAAACTTCTGTAGTACTCTACAGGAACCTTTCGTCTAATGTATGCCTTTTATTTTATTGTCTGTTTGAAATATATACTGAGCTAAGGGATAGAGTGATCTAAAGACCTAAGGGCTAGTCCTAAGTTTACTCGGCAAGAAGTCGCATTTTGTGCCTACATATCCTAACGGAAATGGAATTAGAGTAATTGTAGTTCCCCACGAAAGGGAGGTTAGAAACGTCTTGACTGTGGTCAAGGTTTCAATGGGGAATAAATGTATCTTAAGGACACGCTTACGTGGAGTCTTAAAACTCCTATTTCTTCGTTGAAACAGTTTGAATTGAAAGTAAGGGTTAAGAGGTATTCCACGGCGGGAAACCCTAAAACAGAATACGGCGACTCTTTGACCTAATGCTAGCTGTTGCACCCTAAAATTTGACCAACCGGATCCCGTATCTGGCTCCATGTTTCGACGTATGACCGCATTCGCATCTGCATATCGCATACAGTGCATTTTTCAGTTGTATTGAGTTTATCGGGATCACAGCCCTCGTCTCGCGTTTCAGGTGTTTTTAGTCGGTTCAGATAGGTAGAATCGTATTTTTGGGAAGTCGTGCTATTCCCAGTGTTTTCAGCTCGCGCTGTTATTTTTAGGGATATTTCGGTGTCCGTTTATTTCTACCGATTATTCTGTTGCGCCCTCGCAGTATTATTTGTGGTTTTGCGCTATTTTTGTTCCTTTGGGAATTATTAGGATTTTCTGGATTTTTATTAGGTATTATTAGGGTTTTAATAGATTTTTTAATAGCTTTAAATCTTTTTTTTAGAATCATTTTAGAATATTAATAGTTTTTTTTAATAGTTTTAATAGCTTTAAGATCAATTTTAGAATATTATAGGGTTTTAATAGATTTTTTTAATCATTTTTTAATAGAAGAATATAGATTTTTCTTTTAATATAGATTTTCTTTTAAATAAGTAATATAGGTTTATTAGAGATTTAATAGAAGTTTAATAAAATTTTAGATTAATAGAGGATTATTAGAGTTTTTTAGGTTAGGGGATTTATTAGAGTATTATTAGTTTAGAAATTAATTAGAGTTAATAGAGTTTTTTTTAGGTTAATTCTCTTTTTAGGTTTAATTGAGATTTAGCTAGATTAATTAGGTCTTAATCATTTGTTTAGGTGTTAATTAGGAATTAATTAGGATTTAGATTAAGTTTAATTTTCAGTTTAGCATCTAATGGCAGTTTAATTAGTTAATGGTGGTTTTAATTGCATTTAATCATAATTCATTTAGTTAATTAGTCATTAGTTTTATTTCTTTTTTTTTTAATCCATTTCAATTCAGAATTTTTGGGTTGTGCTAGTCATTTTCGTTGGGCCCAGAGTCTGTTTTTGGGAGGCCCATTTCATCTCAGTTTTTTTTTCAACGCCAGGTGTCTATATAACCCTGAAGCCACGCGTTCACTGAAGGAGACTCCACCCACAATCCCTGCATGCGTGACAACGCAGCATCCCACCTTCTCCTCTCCACGCCACGTGTAGCGCATGCCATGACTCTCTCCACTAACCTCGCCACGCGTCCACCTCCCAGCACCCCCCAGCTCTCACCGGAAACTCCCCTGACCGGCATGCAAGTCCGGTGACCACCCTAACAGCTCCCCGCCGGCAACCCTAACCACTCTCCGACCACCGTCCATATCGCCGGAATCACGAAAAACCACCGATCTTCATAGATCCTCCAACACAATCATCCATCCAACAAGAAACTCCGATCATCAGCTTCAATCACCATCGCGTGTTCATCGTCAATTCATCTGGAATTTCCAGAAACCTCTAACAACCAACAAACACCGTGATTTTTCCAGAATTTGACTGAACTTCACCACGCGTTCTTCACCTCCTTCAACAATTTTCAATAGTTTCCAGATTTTGCTCTTTCTTTCTTCAGATCCGTCAACAACTTTCGAAGAAGATCATCATAGTTCATCATCCCTCTTCAAGATCTTCAAAGATCTTTTGAAGATCTTCCTCAGAACGCTCCCAGAACTCCAAGGATCTTCAAGATCCAGATCATCTAGGGATTCGTTACCTTCAAGAACATCCAAGTAACTCCAAAGATCTTCAAGATCCAGATTCTCCAGGCGTTCACTACTTCAAGAACTTTGTTCTTCAGAGAGCTCCGTGAGATTCTTCTTGCGCACTCACCAAAGCTCGTAACCTTCAAGGCGCGATCATCAGGTTTTTTGTAGTTCTTCAGTTTATCCAGATTTGCACTACTTTTCTTTTTTGCCCGCGAGCAAGACGTGTGTCTCCATCTTCATCATGATTCTCCATCAAAAGCTTCAATGTTCAGGATTCCAGAAACTCTAGAGTAGCATTTAGAGATGAAGTTTATTAGACCTCCATCCACAATTCCTTCTGAGATTGTCAAAATCAGGAGCTTCGTTTTAGCGTCCAGATTTCTATCGGCGGCGATGATGTTACTGGTTTGCTAAAGATGATGAGATCTAGAGCGGATTTAGTTTGTGATTCGTTGAAATGAAAGAAGAACAAGGAAGATTGTTGGAACGGAGAGTGGATTCTGTGAGGAGAAATGTTTGAAGGTTGAAAGGAGAATCTGAGATTGAGAGAGTTGAGAGAGTGTTAGGGGAGAGAGATTTGGACAGAGAGAGCGTCTAATTGAAGAAGAACGGCGCAAAGGATGATGAACAGTGCAAGGGAAAGATTGGGAAGAATTAGGGTTTTGTGCTGGATTGTGTGGGATTGGGCTCAAGCCCATTGGATTTTTTGACACACACCTGCGTTTCTCTAGATGAGAAATACGGAAAATATTTTGAAAAAAGAATATAGTTGAAAAAAAGGAAAGAATATTAAAAAAAGAAAAAGAGAAGAGGAGAAAGAATATTGAAAAAAAAAGAAAGAGAAGAATATATGGAGAAAAAAAAGAAAGAGAGAAAAATATATGAAGAGAAATAGAAAAAGAATATTTGAAAAAAAGGGAAATACTTGAAAAAGAGTAAAAAAAATATTATATGGTAGATTTCATATTTTTTCTTTCAGATATTTTCTTCGTGGATTTTATTTTAGGGATAGTTTTAGGAGTCCATTTGTTAGGGGACTTTTTGCACTTTTAGAGGTAGTTTTCTTGAAGTCCACTTGTTAGGGGACTATTTTCCCTTTGATTTTTCATAGGATAGGATAGTATTTCCTAGGAGATTACTTTTCAGTATTCAATCATTGTAACCATTTTTCAGAATGTTAATAAAACGAGATTTGAGTTGTGGTCCCGAAAGTAGCCGAACTACAGCTGCTCTGATTTCTCGTACCAGACGAGAATATGTAGGCATAGGATGCGATATCCTAGAGAGCACACTAACAACTAACCTTTTGTTCTCTCGCTGCTGTGCGATCGAGACTTTCGCGCTGACGACTGATGTTACCCTTCTTCTCTCTTGCCCGAGTGCATTTGAGACCATACTATAGTTTTTCCCATAGGTTCCCGTACCTTTGAAACCAGTTTGATTTCTCACTGCTGTGTGAGAACACCCTGTTTAGCCGTAGTTAGCCTGAACTATGTAAGCTCTGATCTTCCATGCAGTGTGGAAGTACGTAGGCACAAGACGCGAAGTCTTGGCGAGCAATTTCCCTGTAGTTTCCCGAACTACGTTGACTCTGACTTTCTCCCTTGAGAATACGTAGGCATAGAGTGCGACGCTCTATCGAGTCAGTTCCCTTTCCGTTTAGATTTAGCAGCCGTAGATAGATTGTTTTTGCATCCTGTAGACAACCCAAGCAAGCGTGGATCCCGTCGAGTACGACGGACGTGAGGGGTGCTAATACCTTCCCCTCGCGTAACCGACTCCCGAACCCAGGTTTTGGTTGCGATGACCATACCTTTCCCGTTTTTTGCGAGGTTTACTTCGAGCGTTTCCTTTCCCTCCGTTGGGATAAATAACGCACGGTGGCGACTCTTCTGTCAGCCGGCGCCGATTTTCGCAGTAGCGACAGCTGGCGACTCTGCTGGGGATCCAACGTCCCCTGGCTGCTAAGGACTGTGATAGTCCCTATGCATGTGGGATCCAACGTCCCCTAAGAGAGTCAATCCTAGCGCTTGTTTGCTTGTATTTTGGGTGTTTATTTTTTCATTGCTTTTATCTGTTGCCGTTGTGCTGGGGAGGGTGATATTTTGAGTGATAGTCGGACCTGGGCTTCTTTTTTTAGTATGCACCTAGATATAGTTGCGGAGAAGTAGTAGACGAACCTGTCTGCTGGGCAGGCACAGTTCCCTACGAAAATTTGCGCTCAGACGAGGTTCTCTCCGAGGTGCTTCTCTAAGGTCCTGAGGATCATAGGGGAGTCCAGACGTGAGGATTTTCGACTCTGGGGACCGATCAATTGGAAGTCAGCTAAGTGAGGCCTCTTCATGAGATGACGATGCCACTCCTTCTGGGAATCGTATCATTCCTCATGAAAGTCTGTGACGCTGACGACCGCATAGGATGCCGCAGATTAGGTCCATACCCGTGAGTGGGGGGGTTTTTCTTTTTTGCGAAACCTCGACTTCCAGACTACCAGCTATCCTGGCGTTCTCTTTTAGAGAGAACGTACTCCGTCAGCAGTACAGTGGTACTCAGTTTGTGTGGGGGCTGTGATCCCGTGTTTGCTGCATTGCATTGCATTCGCATAGGCATCGTTGCATCATATTGCATAGCATTTCTCCAGCTGGCCAGAGCTCTTATCCAGCCGTTGTTTGATTTTAGAAGGTGATTCTCGAGGGATTGGTCTGAGCAACTGTGGATTGTTAGAAGATGACCAAGGGGTTGAAACGGATCAAGCAGAATCAAGCAGTGTCGTCAGTTGAAAGTTGCTGATAGTCATGTCAGGAGACGACTTCCAGATTGCTGATGCCTTGTCAGGGTTCATTGTGACGTCCAATCCTTTGTATGATTCCACGTCTGACGAAGGCTTTCCGCAAGTGAATAACCTTACTGCAGCTCAACTTTTGCAGACTTCTGTTAGAGGCCAAGATCTGCACCAACAGTTTGTCATCCCAAGTGAATGTTCTTCTTCTGATGCCGCAAATTATCAGAATGTTATTCCTGCTGGTTTGATCTCCCGAAGAGAAGCTCCGATAGTAAGGACTAATAATCCATTAGCTCTTGTGCAAGCTAAGAGGTTGCACGCATTGGAGGAACAAGTTAAAGCCCTGGAAGTTAAGAACGATGTTGGTCTCAATGCTTCAGATATGTGCTTGGTTTCTGACCTAGTGTTACCTCCTAAATTCAGAGCGCCGAGGTTTGAGAAGTATAAAGGAGATAGCTGTCCGAGGCTACATTTGGTGATGTTCTGCAGGAAGATGACTTCGTTTGTGCAAGATGACAAGTTGATGATTTACTGCTTTCAGGACAGTTTGATTGGGGCATCTCTACGTTGGTATATGCAGTTAGAGAAGGATCAGATTCGATCATGGGTGGATTTAGCCAGAGCTTTCCTGAAGCGGTATGATTACAATATGGACGTAGCTCCCTTTCGCATGGAGTTGCAGTCTTTGTCTATGGGGATCAATGAACCTTTCGAAAAGTATGCTCGGAGATGGAGAGATTTTGCTTCCAGAGTGGAACCACCGATCCCTGACCGAGAGTTAGCAGGCATGTTCGTAGACTCATTGCAAAGCCCGTACTTTGAGAGATTGCTTGGAGTTTCGCTGAACTTCTCCAAATTAGTGGGAGTTGGAGAACGTATTGAGAATGCTATAAGGATCGGGAAAATCCAGATTGATTCAAGCAGTCAGGCTAGTGAAACTGAATCTCTTCATGACTATCAGAACAAAGAAGGAGTTGTGATCAATGCAGTCATGCCAGATGTTGGGTATCCTCGAGGTGAATCGGTGAAATATGTTGGATCAGTATCTTCTGTGTCTTGTTATGCTGGACAGACAGTTGTGCCTGGGGCACCATATCAGGAATCTTATGTCGCTTCCCTTGCAAATCAGCGAACTCGTGGCCGAGGTTATCAGACTCAGCGTCAGAATCAGAACAGACCTCGTAGAAATTTGGAACGAAGGAATGCTCCTTCCCACCCAGTTCCTGTGCCGTACAGTCAGCTTTTGCCGCAGTTGGTCCAGAGTTCTTTGGTGGAACCTAAAGCTCTCAAGCCAGTGCCAGAACCTTACCCTCCTGGGTATAATCCCCATGTTTAGTGTGGTTATCATGGTGGATCTCCGGGGCATTCAACGGAAGATTGTAAAGTGTTTCAGGAGAAGGTACAACAGCTGATTGACCAAGATCGCATTTCCTTTCGAGAAGGATTTCTGTTTGTTCATACCAACCGCTCAGCTGTCTAAGCTCGTAGACTCAGAAAGTATTCCCCAGCAAAAGCCAGTGATCCAGACAGGCAGGCGCCCTCAGCATTGGTAGTCCTCAGACTTTATATCATTTGCATTTGTAGTTTCTTTTCTGTTAGTTACTACTTGCTGTAAACATTGTATGTTTTGAATGGTGATAATAATAAAGTGACTATGCATTTTTCTGAATTAATCATGTCGTTGTCGCTCATTTACTGCATTGCACTGACACTTGCATTTTTATTCACTCCACTTTATCACTGTGGCTAGCAAAGATTGGAGGGAGGATGACGAAATAAACTCATGACCGATGATCGTATGCTTTCAGATAAGACCTTACCGATGACGTACAAGGCATTGTTTCAATTCCCCAAACACTGGAGATATAAGGAGTTAGTCCCTTGTTAACCACTTCGAGCCAAGAAGTAGAAGTTTTTCGGACTTTTAAACCCTCGCATCTTAACCCGGGGCAGGGTAGTTGTCAGTTAGCTTGACCGAGCATTCAAGTCTTACAGAGGAGTGTTGTCTTTCAAGGACCAAACAGTTTATACCTTTCAAGTGGTTAAACCTCACCAACCAGGAGTGAGACAGTTACAATCCTTTCGGAGCAATCAAGACAACCAGTGTCACACGACTTTGTTCCAAAAGAAAGAAGAAAGCCCGCTAAGTGAAAAAAAAGAAAAAGTTGGAAGGCTAATACTTAGGCAAAAATCAGGGCATCCCGCTGGACTTCAAAAGAAAAAAATTGAAAAGAAATCGAAAGGAGTCAATCCAGGCAAAAGTTAGGGAATCAAAAGAATGAAAAAGAAGGGATAGAAATTTTTCCCCAGCGAGTCACAAAGTCGTGTACACAGACACCGAAAACGAAAAGGAGTAACTTTCACTCCGGAAAAGCCTTGTGAGTTCCTTAATTGTGGTTCTTACCATTCAACATACCTCTCGAAGAGGCGAGCGCTTGTGCCAGGTTAACTGAACCTTAGGATCGGAGATCATCATGTAGAAGGGGTGGGTACAAATCAAAATTTGAGCCAAATATCCTTTGTTTCACGAACCGTGAACCTGACCACGATACAACCCTTAAAAGACCTAATTGAGGTAGGGTTTATTCTGAAAGCGCATTACGATAAGGTTGAGTAACCTGACTCCTTCTTGATCTGCTAGTCACATCCTTGTTGTATTTTTCACTGATCACGTAAGCACTACGTCTGAACTTTGGTTCATTCGTCACTCACAATCATAGCATGTAAATGAGTGACAGCTCAAAATTTTTCAAAATCTGCATAACCACTGCATTAAGATTACCATTCGTGAATAGACAGTTTTAATTGCAGGTTAGTAGTTGGCATGATAGAAATTCCAGCAGGGAATAATCGAGCAGGACTGAGTAATTCAGCAGTCTGAACCAGAATGGTGTATGTTGTGGAGACCTGTGAATCAGGGGCATTGACTTCCAGTGAGTTCGTAATCAGTCAGTCTGAGGGCAAGTCCCGAAGCTTCAGTTGATCAGGGGCAGTTTATTTGAGAAGCAGTCGATCAGAAATGAATCTTCTCGAGAGCCAATCAGGGGCAATTATACAGAACGTGGAGATTTGAAAGCAGATACTTCAGGTGGATAATCAGATCAGGTTAGGTCGCTAGAACGCTCATTCAGGGGCAAGTCACCGCGAAGAGTGTTGAAACCAACTGGGTTGATAGGGGTCTAATGGAGATTGAATTCTGTTGTCGTACAGATACCGGGGCAAGTAATCTCGAGGTCGTCTCGTAGCAAGTTGTTCAGAGCAAGTACTCCCAAGAGTTAGATTGGGGCAAGTTGAATTGTACCGGGGCAAGTTATTCAAGCCAGTCTGTTTATCCCCAGCCGGAGTTGAGTATCGGGGAATCATGTCATTACCCTTATCAAAAACCTTAACATTTCGAAGAGGCCTTATCGTCGTTGGATCATTGACCTGCAGTCTAAACCTGTTGCGTGTCAGTAACCAGTCATTTCCAAAGTCCAGTTCTCGCCTGGCAAACTGGTAACCAGTTCTCGTCTGGCCCACCCTTCCGTAAGCATCAGTTCCCGTCTGGTGTAGTTTATTGTAAGCATCAGTTCCCGTCTGGTGTAGTTTATTGTAACCAGTTCTCGTCTGGTCACCGTTTCTTCAAGTGTTGTATCAGTTCTCGTCTGGTACATGTCGTTGCTAAATCAATTCTCGTCCGATAACCTATTTTCCTATCAGTTCTCGCCTGGTAGCCTACCTTTGAATGTTAGTTCTCGTCTAGTCTTTCCCATATTTTCCATTGTGTACATAGTCCATGTTTATCCTAAACCAGAAAAACAAAAACCTAAAGGTATCTGACACAGTATTTCCCAATGACTCGCATGTTGTCATGTTTCCCCGATACGAAGCTCGATGGATACCAGTGCTCCGATTAATGTTTGAATTCCTTGTGGATGTTTGTTAAATCAGAATTGCTATTCTTCAGCAGATGAAAGTTGTGTATTATCCCCGGAAGAGTCGATATTGTATTTTACCCCGTATCAGAGTAGGATCAGGAGTATCCCCAGCAGATTAAGATTGACATCCGTGATAGTAAGGGCATTTCCAGCAGCGTGCTGCGCGCAATCAACCCCAGTTTGGGTCAATCCCCACAGAGCATAATCGGTTGCCAATGGTCTGAAGAGAGCATCCCTGAGCAGAGTTGTTTTGTCTTTCTCCCCAAGCAGGGTTGCTTTTCCATTTCTCCAGCAGGACGGTTATTCCCAGCGAATTTGGTTTCCCATTTCTAGCATTTATTTTGCTGAGTTGATTCTGTGATATCAGGTTACCTTCAGTGGAGTTGACGTCTACCTGTGGCATTTATTTTGCCAAGTGGTCGCAGACCTGGTGTTCTCTGGCAGCTCGAGCCTGCATTAACATTTGCATATATCGTCATAGTATTTATACAAACTTATAGCATGCCGTCTGGGCCTCGCATTTTCAAACAGAATGCATAGCATTTCCGTGCCATATAGGACATTGCATCATTATCAGGCATACGCATTTCGAAACATGGACCAGGTTGGTTACCTATTGGATTTCGAATTTGTTCACCTGCAGAGTTGTGTGGTTAAGCTTCTCTTCTCCCCCAGCGGAGTGATTCTTCATTTGGTTGATATGTCGGCACTGGAAAAAAAGATTGACATATATCAGATTTCTGAAGCCGCCTCCTGTTGACAGAATGGGTGCCGAGCAGTCGGTTCAGAAGTTCCCCAGGAGAATTGTACTCAAGTTCGCAGTGAACTGTGAGATGACAGGATTTGATCCCATAAGAGAGATGGGAATCAAGTCGTTTGCTTTCCGAAGCATTATTTCAATACTTGTGGCGTCGCACAGGTGATTGATGTTGAAAAGGAGAAAAAATTTATCAGAAAATTGATCAGTTGTTGCCGTGACTACCAAACTTCAGTTTATTGGAGGCTATTCCTCAAGCAGTTTTGCAGTATATTCCCACTGTTGGCAAATTTCAGGGTTTCATTTGTATTCAACCGTCATCTACCTTTGAATGTTTGAAGGCTGAGCGCTCTTCACCCATTCAGGTCGAAGCCGCTTGAATAGGGGCAGCTGTTGCACCCTAAAATTTGACCAACCGGATCCCGTATCTGGCTCCATGTTTCGACGCATGACCGCATTCGCATCTGCATATCGCATACAGTGCATTTTTCAGTTGTATTGAGTTTATCGGGATCACAGCCCTCGTCTCGCGTTTCAGGTGTTTTTAGTCGGTTCAGATAGGTAGAATCGTATTTTTGGGAAGTCGTGCTATTCCCAGTGTTTTCAGCTCGCGCTGTTATTTTTAGGGATATTTCGGTGTCCGTTTATTTTTACCGGTTATTCTGTTGCGCCCTCGCAGTATTATTTGTGGTTTTGCGCTATTTTTGTTCCTTTGGGAATTATTAGGATTTTCTGGATTTTTATTAGGTATTATTAGGGTTTTAATAGATTTTTTAATAGCTTTAAATCTTTTTTTAGAATCATTTTAGAATATTAATAGTTTTTTTTAATAGTTTTAATAGCTTTAAGATCAATTTTAGAATATTATAGGGTTTTAATAGATTTTTTTAATCATTTTTTAATAGAAGAATATAGATTTTTCTTTTAATATAGATTTTCTTTTAAATAAGTAATATAGGTTTATTAGAGATTTAATAGAAGTTTAATAAAATTTTAGATTAATAGAGGATTATTAGAGTTTTTTAGATTAGGGGATTTATTAGAGTATTATTAGTTTAGAAATTAATTAGAGTTAATAGAGTTTTTTTAGGTTAATTCTCTTTTTAGGTTTAATTGAGATTTAGCTAGATTAATTAGGTCTTAATCATTTGTTTAGGTGTTAATTAGGAATTAATTAGGATTTAGATTAAGTTTAATTTTCAGTTTAGCATCTAATGGCAGTTTAATTAGTTAATGGTGGTTTTAATTGCATTTAATCATAATTCATTTAGTTAATTAGTCATTAGTTTTATTTCTTTTTTTTTTTAATCCATTTCAATTCAGAATTTTTGGGTTGTGCTAGTCATTTTCGTTGGGCCCAGAGTCTGTTTTTGGGAGGCCCATTTCATCTCAGTTTTTTTTCAGCGCCAGGTGTCTATATAACCCTGAAGCCACACGTTCACTGAAGGAGACTCCACCCACAATCCCTGCATGCGTGACAACGCAGCATCCCACCTTCTCCTCTCCACGCCACGTGTAGCGCATGCCATGACTCTCTCCACTAACCTCGCCACGCGTCCACCTCCCAGCACCCCTCAGCTCTCACCGGAAACTCCCCTGACCGGCATGCAAGTCCGGTGACCACCCTAACATCTCCCCGCCGGCAACCCTAACCACTCTCCGACCACCGTCCATATCGCCGGAATCACGAAAAACCATTGATCTTCATAGATCCTCCAACACAATCATCCATCCAATAAGAAACTCCAATCATCAGCTTCAATCACCATCGCGTGTTCATCGTCAATTCATCTGGAATTTCCAGAAACCTCTAACAACCAACAAACACCGTGATTTTTCCAGAATTTGACTGAACTTCACCACGCGTTCTTCACCTCCTTCAACAATTTTCAATAGTTTCCAGATTTTGCTCTTTCTTTCTTCAGATCCGTCAACAACTTTCGAAGAAGATCATCATAGTTCATCATCCCTCTTCAAGATCTTCAAAGATCTTTTGAAGATCTTCCTCAGAACGCTCCCAGAACTCCAAGGATCTTCAAGATCCATATCATCTAGGGATTCGTTACCTTCAAGGACATCCAAGCAACTCCAAAGATCTTCAAGATCCAGATTCTCCAGGCGTTCACTACTTCAAGAACTTTGTTCTTCAGAGAGCTCCGTGAGATTCTTCTTGCGCACTCACCAAAGCTCGTAACCTTCAAGGCGCGATCATCAGGTTTTTTGTAGTTCTTCAGTTTATCCAGATTTGCACTACTTTTCTTTTTTGCCCGCGAGCAAGACGTGTGTCTCCATCTTCATCATGATTCTCCATCAAAAGCTTCAATGTTCAGGATTCCAGAAACTCTAGAGTAGCATTTAGAGATGAAGTTTATTAGACCTCCATCCACAATTCCTTCTGAGATTGTCAAAATCAGGAGCTTCGTTTTAGCGTCCAGATTTCTATCGGCGGCGATGATGTTACTGGTTTGCTAAAGATGATGAGATCTAGAGCGGATTTAGTTTGTGATTCGTTGAAATGAAAGAAGAACAAGGAAGATTGTTGGAACGGAGAGTGGATTCTGTGAGGAGAAATGTTTGAAGGTTGAAAGGAGAATCTGAGATTGAGAGAGTTGAGAGAGTGTTGGGGGAGAGAGATTTGGACAGAGAGAGCGTCTGATTGAAGAAGAACGGCGCAAAGGATGATGAACAGTGCAAGGGGAAGATTGGGAAGAATTAGGGTTTTGTGCTGGATTGTGTGGGATTGGGCTCAAGCCCATTGGATTTTTTGACACACACCTGCGTTTCTCTCTCTCCCCCCCCGCCCCCCCCCCCCCCCCCCCCCGTGTGTCACTTTGGTGAAGTGGGCCTGAGCCCAATATTTTCCTGGACTGCACCCCCCGTTTCGTTCCAGCGCCTACTCCCCCCAGTTTTTGGTGGTTTTTTCTTTCTGGGCTGGGCCCATTGCTTTTTTTTTTACTTCATACATCTCCTGAACTGCAGTGCACCCCCCTGGCTGCATTGTTTTAGTTTTTTTTTAGGTTAATTTCTTTTGTATTATTTTCTTAATCTTTAGATGAGAAATACGGAAAATATTTTGAAAAAAGAATATAGTTGAAAAAAAGGAAAGAATATTAAAAAAAGAAAAAGAGAAGAGGAGAAAGAATATTGAAGGAATAATATTGGAAAAAAAAGAAAGAGAAGAATATATGGAAAAAAAAGAAAGAGAGAAAAATATATGAAGAGAAATAGAAAAAGAATATTTGAAAAAAAGGGAAATACTTGAAAAAGAGTAAAAAAAATATTATATGGTAGATTTCATATTTTTTCTTTCAGATATTTTCTTCGTGGATTTTATTTTAGGGATAGTTTTAGGAGTCCATTTGTTAGGGGACTTTTTGCACTTTTAGAGGTAGTTTTCTTGAAGTCCACTTGTTAGGGGACTATTTTCCCTTTGATTTTTCATAGGATAGGATAGTATTTCCTAGGAGATTACTTTTCAGTATTCAATCATTGTAACCATTTTTCAGAATGTTAATAAAACGAGATTTGAGTTGTGGTCCCGAAAGTAGCCGAACTACAGCTGCTATGATTTCTCGTACCAGACGAGAATATGTAGGCATAGGATGCGATATCCTAGCGAGCACACTAACAACTAACCTTTTGTTCTCTCGCTGCTGTGCGATCGAGACTTTCGCGCTGACGACTGATGTTACCCTTCTTCTCTCTTGCCCGAGTGCATTTGAGACCAGACTATAGTTTTTCCCATAGGTTCCCGTACCTTTGAAACCAGTTTGATTTCTCACTGCTGTGTGAGAACACCCTGTTTAGCCGTAGTTAGCCTGAACTACGTAAGCTCTGATCTTCCATGCAGTGTGGAAGTACGTAGGCACAAGACGCGAAGTCTTGGCGAGCAATTTCCCTGTAGTTTCCCGAACTACGTTGACTCTGACTTTCTCCCTTGAGAATACGTAGGCATAGAGTGCGATGCTCTATCGAGTCAATTCCCTTTCCGTTTAGATTTAGCAGTCGTAGATAGATTGTTTTTGCATCCTGTAGACAACCCAAGCAAGCGTGGATCCCGTCGAGTACGACGGACGTGAGGGGTGCTAATACCTTCCCCTCGCGTAACCGACTCCCGAACCCAGGTTTTGGTTGCGATGACCATACCTTCCCGTTTTTTGCGAGGTTTACTTCGAGCGTTTCCTTTCCCTCCGTTGGGATAAATAACGCACGGTGGCGACTCTTCTGTCAGTCGGCGCCGATTTTCGCAGTAGCGACACTAGGGTAAAGGGTGTTTTCGTCCACGGCGGGACGCTTAAGCTATTAGGATTTTGAAATGGTCAAAGGGTTAAAACTATTGACTCGACGGTCAAACGGATAGACCTAATTCCTTCGGAACGTTACGGTAAAAAAAAACATGCAACAACGAATGTTATCAGATGGCAGAATTAATGAAAGTAAAGAAAGCGGTAAAGGAAAGTATCGTGACGATCACTCGCGTAAATTACAAGTCCCAAAAACAACAAAAGTAAATAATTGCGACGAAAATCTCGCATGATTACAAATTGAAAAAAAGCGATATGAACGACTGCGGATTTAATAAGCTGACACCATCACAGAAAAATAACAAGGATTAGACAGAAGTCGAAACAGCTACATCGAGGATTTTATTTTTGAAAAGTTAAATTTTAAAGAAAAGTTACTTATTTTTAATATTCTTCTATTTACAAAAAGAAAACAAATTTGGTTTTTGTTTAATGTAAAGAAAAGGTTTTCATTTAAGATTCTTGAAGAAAAAAATAGTTTTAATTTTATTAACAAATGTTTTAAAATAAGGAAAAAGTTTTATTAACAAATTTTATTAACAAATTTTTTTAACAAATGTTTAAAATGTTTTAAAATTTTATTAACAATTTTTTTTTTAATTTTAAATGAAGAAAAAATGTTTTACTTTGTTGCGGTGGAAATAGGATACCAAACTATTAATTAGTTTGAATCACAATTCAATTCACAACCGCTCTTTGATTTATCCGAAGGAAAATGTCAAAAGAGGGAAAACCTATTTTTGCATTGTAAACACAATGCGGGGAGAGACCTGGGTAAGAGGTTGGTTAAATTTAGGGAAGATACTAGCACCCTAAACTTCTGTAGTACTCTACAGGAACCTTTTGTTTATTGTATGCTTTTTTATTTTTATTCATTATCTGCTTTAATATATATTGAGCTAAGGGATAGAGTGACCTAAAGACCTAAGGGTTAGTCCTAAGTTTACTCGGCAAGACATCGCATCTTGTGCCTACGTATCCTGGATA
This sequence comes from Lathyrus sativus, assembly GCA_963859935.3. Taxonomy (NCBI): domain Eukaryota; kingdom Viridiplantae; phylum Streptophyta; class Magnoliopsida; order Fabales; family Fabaceae; genus Lathyrus; species Lathyrus sativus. The sequence goes on from OZ012738.1 coordinate 670,697,788, forward strand.
GGGAATGGAATCAGAGTAATCGTAGTTCTCCTCGAAAGGGAGGTTAGAAACGTCTTGACTATGGTCAAGGTTTCAATGGGGAATAAATGTATCTTAAGGACACGCTTACGCAGAGTTTTGAAACTCCTATTTCTATGTTGAAAAGTTGAATTAAAATTAGGGTTGAAATTAGGGATTCCACGGCGGGAAATCCTAAAATAGAGTACGGCGACTCTTTGACTTAAAGCTAGGGTAAAGGGTATTTTCGTCCACGACGGGACACCTAGGCTATTAGAGTGTGAAACGGTCAAAAATTAGGGTTGTTGACTCGGCGGTCAAACGGCTAAACCTAATTCCTTCGGAAGGAATCCTAACGGTAAAAACATGCAAACAGACAAAATATTGTACGGCAGAATTAAAATACGGAAAAATAAAGAAAGCGGTAAAAGAAGCATCGCAACGATCACTCGCGTAAATTACAAATTCCAAAAAAATGCAAAAATAAAAATAACTGTGATCATGGTCTCGCATAAATTACATTCATGAAACAAAAAAATAGTACGAACAAATGAAACATTGAGGAGCTGCAACGAACAAACTAATGAGGGTTAGACGAAAATGAAGCGGCTAAATCAAAAACTTTATTTTTTTGAATTTTATTTAAAGGGAAGAATTAATTTTTTTCATTTAAAAGGATAACTTAATTTGGTTTTAATGTTTTTATTTAAAAATTAGTTTTAATTTGATTAAAAAATGCTTTAATTTTAAGGTTTTTGATGAAAAAAAGTTAGTTTTAATTTTTGTAAAATGTTTTAATTTTAATGTTTACACAATGTTTTAAATTTTAAAGCAAAAAAATGTTTTACTTTTTAAAGTTAAAAAATGTTTTTTAAATTTATTTTTAAAAATGATTTTTAATTTTAAGTTTTAAATATGAGTCTTAATTTTAAAAACAAGGTTTAATTTTAATTTTATTATTTTAGCTTAAAAAATAGTTTAATTTCTTTTTTTTTAATATTTTAATTAACTTAAGTAAACTAAGTTAATGAGATTAACAATTAGAAATATTTTGATTTTAACAGTTTTCATTAACCTGCATTATGAAAATTATATACTACAGTAATAATAAAATACTAATAACAATATAATAATAATACAATAAATAAAAGAATAGGAGGAAGAAAATGAGAAATAAAAGGGGGATTATCATGTTACTGAACGTGTTTTTTAGGTTTTTCATCTTTAACCCTTCTTCTTCATAGCGGCGGCGGCTCCCTCATTGATGAAGTTTTGAAGCTTTTTCTTTTCCTTTTACATGACTGTTCTTGCATCTTCTTCTTCCTTGCTTCGCCATAATCTTCTCTTTTTCCTGTAAAAAAAACAGAAACCAAATGTGATATTGACGAAATCTTACGAGTTATGGTTTGTTGGTGATTCCGCCGGTGATGAAGCTTTGAAGGTTTTTTCGAAAATCTCCCCTCTTTTGATAAGTCCTGAGAACGGCCGCCGATTTTTCTTTTATCTCCTCTTCCTTTTATCAAATGCAACTCATGTTTATATAGATAACAAATTAGGGTTAACTCTAACCTAATGTCCACTTTAAAGCCCAACTTAAATAATTAGTCAAAGCTAAAAAAAACAAACTAAAACAAACTTAAAAGAATAAAATCTTTTTTTAATATTTTTAATTTTATGATTTTTGGATGTTTTTATGAATAATATGGAAAAAAGTAAAAAAAAAAATAATATTTCTTTTCTAATATTTTTAATTTTACGATTTTTGGATGTTTTTATGAATAATATGGAAAAAAGTAAAAAAAAATATTTTTTAAAAAATAATTTAAATAAAATACGAAACTAATAATTAAATAATAAAAAAAACTATTTTTTTTATGAAAATAGAAAAGTTAGAATAAAAATAAAAGAAACAAAACAAAAAGTAAAGAAGGTGGGATTCAAACTCTCAACCTCTCACACTCACAACTCCACAGGGCTTCTTGCCAATTGTGCTATTTTATTCATTTAAAATAAAGTGGCACTAGAAACCCTGTAAACTAAAAGAGCGTGCCACATGATATTTTCTTGCAACAATCAAACAATTGCACAACCCGTTAGTGGTTAGTTTAAACGCAATGCAAAATGAAATGGGATGCAAGATGAAACGACCAATCTTAGGGCAAAATTTGGGGTATTACATACTTTTAAATAAGAAAAAAGTTTTAAATAAATAACTAAAGAAAAAATTTTAAGGTTTGTTTTCTTTTTGATGAAGAGAAACTGGTTTAAAATATTTGGAGCTTATGTTTTAATTTTTAAAAAAACAACTTAGATACCTAATACTATCTTTACCCTAATCTAAGAACCATAAAATAATAAACAACAAAAAAAGAAATAAATAAAAGTAAAAGAAAAAAACAGACAACAAAAGCAAAAGAACAAAGCCCGTAAAACCCCCCACAGTTAAAAGGGTATATGTTTGGTGTTGAAACCCTTTAGGGTTCTCTCCTCCTTCTAAACAGCGCGCCTGATTTCTCCTTCCTCCAAAACTGACCCTTCTTCTCCAGTCGAGCTGGCGGCCATGGATGGTCTCGGAGCTCTCTTCCTCTTTCATTTTATTTGTTTGCATGTGACGTCTTCTTCTTCTTCTTCGCTTCCGCGGTGACTTTCTTTCCCTGTGAAACTGAAACAACAAAAAAATATATAGTCACGGGTCATTGTTCACCTTCCTAGGAAGGTTGGAAGCGGTGGGTTGATGACATTGAGGTTGCCGTTTTGTGAACTCGCTCTGTGATGAGGTGGCTCTCGGTGACTGAATCGGTGGTGGTGATGATATTCTGAAACTTCTATCTCTTCTTCTTTCTGATCTCAAAAATGGTGATGATGATGAAGCTATGAGCTTCTCTGAACCGTTTGGATCGCGCCGCCTCTTATTCTTTTTGCCGTTAAGGTTTGTATCTTTTAGGGTTTCCTTTTTTGATCTCCCCTTTTGGATCCTCTCTGAAGGTTTTTATATGATGCTTTATGGGCTCATTAACCCCTTCGTTTGCTGCGATTTTTAGGGTGATTTCACTTGAGTTGTTGGTTTTGTTGCTGAAAATTCGCGTTGGACTGAGTTTGATTTGATTATGGTTGCTGTTAAGCTTGATGTTTTTCTGTTTGACTGGGTTTGCTGGTTTTCAGATGAAATTAATTTGTGATCTTCGGCCTCTTTTGATGGGGTTGAATCTGCAGATTTGCTTTTGCTGGATGACTGTTTTTCCGGTTTCACATATCTTTTAAATCCAGGTTTGAATTTGTTTGTTAGATATCCATGGACTTATGTTATGGACTTTTCTGGATTTGATTATTTCTGATGATGAGACTGGATCTAGATCCGGATCCAATTTGGATATTCATATAATTTACTTGATAGAACTGGATATTGATCCGAATCTGATTTCTGGATTAAGGAAATATTTGGTGAAAAAAATCACTCTTTCGAAACTCTCTTTCAGCATAAGTGCTTATCCAAATAATCACTTTTCACATAATCACTTTTTCTCTTTCTCTGGATGCCTAAAAAAAAGAACAGACGCTACCGGTTTGTGCCGAGGTCAGGACTACAGGTCGGGAGCTGGCTTTGACTTTGTCGTTGCCCTCCCGACATACCCAATGATGAATAACTGAGGGTATTGGAATCACACGAACAAAAATCACTTCTTATTATTCTAACATTTCAGCTTTTCTCTGCTTTTGTCCATTTTACGCGCGCAGGTACGGAAAGAAAACTCGAGTCGGGCATGAAGAATCGAGCTCAGAAAAATAGGACTTTAGGATTAAAATGTACATTTTATTTTCCTTTGTAGTTTGTAACAAAATAAATATGAATAAAAAAATTCACATTATTTCTCCAAATGAACACTTGTCTGATTCTTTCCTTCAAATATTTTATCGTAACCGAGGGGCTCTCATAAACAAAGAATATCCGATTAAATACAAATGATTGAGTGTCTCTGAATAAATTCAATCGATTAAAATTTAACCGATTAACCCTAATCAAACGGATTAACTTCACCAAATGAATTCGTACAAATAAAACCCCAAAAAATTATCCGAATCAACTTTGTCATTCCAAAACATGTTGCTCGCCTTAAACCCAACGTAATTTTAAATCAGGACAAGAACATTTTCCCCAATTAACTTGTGCCTGATGATATAAATGATAAATACGGTCTTGAACGAATAAAGCAGAGAAATCCGATTAACAGCAAAACAGAATTAACCTCCATACCGAAAAATTCAACTTGTATCTCCAATGATTACATCTAATGCCCTGAACCAACTCGGCCAAAATCACATTAAACCGGTATAATAAACTCATACACGAGCCAAAATTTCCACTGTATTCCCTTAGAGTTTGACCGGCAGATAGCAGGAGAACAGAAAAAAACATGTCTGCTAAATAAATTCCGTAGAGTGAATTCTCGCACCACTTTGAACCAAACCACTAGCGTCTCAACACAATCAGCCTGTAAAATTCAATTCATCCTTAACCAAAACACGGAACTCGGAAATGGAAACCCTAATTGCTTGATGGATTCCTGACGATGACTCTGCTTCCTAAACTGTCAGCAAACAGTGAATAAAATGACCATTTTGCCCCTCAACAGTTAAAGTGCACCTGATGTGATCCTCCTGCAAAAACAACAGACTACGCAAACTGTAACACCCCCTTCCTATACCCCCAAATAATTGAATAAATCATTTAGGCACTCAATATAAATTTCATCAGAGTTTGTTTTAAATATGGTATAAAAGAGGTGCATCACATTATCATGAAATTAAACGCATACAACACCTGCTCAAGTAGATATGCAACAATGGGCAAGTCATAACAAAGAAATCTTAGTCCTAAAACCCACATCTCAACATTTAGAATAAAAGCGGAAACATCTAAACATTGAATCAATTCATTCATATAAACATATATACATCATTAAGTTAATTCATGTTTACAAACCATCCATAAGCAGATACATACACAGATGTATCACAAAAGAATCAAAACACTTGTATCTCCAAAAAGATCCAAAGGCTTCCTAACTACCCAAATGTTACATATCAGAGCCAACGACCAAAAACAATGAAGACTCGCTTCACAAAAAGGACCTCTAGCAACCTACTCTGCAATGCCTCATAGAGCATTATAGAACAGCAGAAGGGTGAGAAACAATATCATAACAGTCAATGCATAAAATTATATATTATACAAATTACACATACTTTACATTCTCACCACGATTCATTATATAAACCTCAATGCACATTTCATAACTGGGCATATTCGCCAATCATACTTCTACACATACACATTATTTTCACATAACATTTACAATATAATACCAAGCATATCCAATATGCGTCAACCATGTTTATATTAATTCATAAACTCACAAAACATGCATATACATACATTCACATATACATATATATCTTCAAGCATACTAATCATTCCAATCATCCACAATTCACATAAACATTTACATTTATGTTCATTCACCATACATCATTCAAGATGTCAACATGCAACTCATAGAGACCGACTCACGACTCTATGCAGATGCAAATGCGGTACCGACTCATTTCAACAGGTTCAATTGAAGAACCAAATGGAATCATCGCTCGTTACCGAAGTAACTCCCCGTCGGGCCTACGATGTTCACCCATCGCTCACACCCCACATGGGCACACGATGTTTCAGGATTGCTCACACCCAACACGGGCACACAATCTGATTGCTCACACCCCACACGGGCACACAATCCGATTGCTCACACCCCACACGGGCACACAATCATTCTGTAGATTCACTACGGAATCAAGAAATAACCATCGCTCACACCCCACATGGGCACACGATGTTTCACATGCGACATGACTCATGACACTCATGAAATGCACACATGTTTACAAACACACTCATGCATTCTTCACATTTATCGCATATATTCATTTATGCATTCAAAATATATGTATCACAAAACATATATATTCATCATTCATTCACACCATTCAAACATGGCTCACATTCACAATCAATTCCTCATGCATTTCTATTCAAACTAAGCAAATGCACAAAATTGCCAACCGGCCACACTTATGCTTCACAACCATAAACTAGGATTCACGCCATACGGCTACCTACAGCACAACACAAATCAGCACACAAGCTATTAAACCAAATAAGGGTCGATCGCCACCAAAACCCCAAGCCACAACAGCACACAGCAGCAGGGAAAACCCATCCTGCTACGTTCGCTACACGCTCGCCTAGCGAGCTGCTAGCGAGCATTCGCCACTTGCTCGCCTAGCGAACTGCTAGCGAGCACAAACAGAAGCTCCAGACTTCGTTCGCTACCTCGTTCGCCACATCGAACCTCCAGCGAGCTCCTCGCTACTGACATCAAAACCATTATGTCCCAAGTCTGGGACCGTTCGCTGCGCACTCGCCTAGCAAACTGCCAGCGAACACTCGCGACCTGCTCGCCTAGCGAACTGCTAGCAAGCGTCTGCGATTTCCACTTCTCCCCACTGTTCAGAATCCAAAACCACCGATAAAATCACCCGATGAACTCCAACTCATATCCAGTAGCCTTAGTCTAACATATATCGACTAATCTACATCGTCTAATCACGATTCTAACCGTTAAACAATGATTTCTATCGATTAAACCAATTTTGACCTAAAATGGAAAGTGTAGAAAACTATCAATCAATCCAAAACAATCCAACAAAAATCATACATGATTATACACATTGATATAATAATAAGGTTTCACACCCTTTCCCGATTGATTGAAGCTTGAAAGTTGTTTCTTGATGAACTTCTAGGTTTTTCTCCATTTCTCCTCTTTCTCTTCTCTTTTCTTCTTTCCTTCCTTTTTCTTTCTATCTCATTTCTTTTCTCTCTAATTCTCACTTATACCTCTTTCTATTATATTCTATTTCTCCTCAAAATACCTCTTAAAATATTTTCTCACAAAATACCCCACTTAATATAAAATACTAGATGTCTAAAATACCCTTTAATCTATTTTCCCCGAAAACTCTCCGAATCGGTAAAATAGCACAAAAAGCAATTAAACGTACCGACACATAAATTCCATAATTAAAATAACATTCATCCAAATAAATCAAAAAGGACTCAAACAAATTGGGAAATTCAGAATCGGGGCGTTACAACTCTCCCCCACTTCAGAAATTTTCGTCCTCGAAAATATTAACCGATTCAACCGACTCGGGATGTGACTCTCGCATCCTAACCTTCCAAATCCAACTCCCTCTAGTTGATTCCGCCTAATTACCTTTACCAAGACGATCCCTTTTCTTCAAGGTTGTCTCAACAGTCAAATCCTCTCGCACTCATACACTCTCCATCTGTGGCCACCGAAACAATTCTTTCAAAGTACTCATATCCAATCCACACTACTCGGACACATAGACTCTATCACAACATCTCATGTCACCCTCCCCATAAATCCGAAAATCAGCCCTTCGACTTCAATTCCTTAAACTCCATCAATCTATTAACTCCAATTAGAATTCCAACCTTCTCGAATCTCATCGAGAACACCAATAATCAGTCTCACTACACAAAGCTCAACTCCATACGAAGTCCCTATTATTTCCTCTTCATCATATGCAATTTTTCTCAAACCAAACAAATACCTCAAGTTCTTAAGATCATTAACCATCTCAAAGCATCAACTAAGCCATTGAAGCTCCCCAAACTCCAGTACAAACACACAACAGCAACCAACTCTAAGTCACTCATCAGATAATTCCTCTTGTACTTTTAACTGCCTTAAAGCATAATTCAAATATTGCTGGTGTTGCATTTAACGTATCTCCCGATCATATCACCAAGGCATCACAAAGCACAACAAACAGTCTTGTTGGATTCGACAAAACCAACACACAAACTGTTGACAGCTTTTCCAAAATTCTTTGAACTTTCTTCATTGTGACATAATACTACTTCCTCTCTAACACTGATAACTCAATTCTGCGATGTACAACCTGATCCTCTACATCCTTCTAATACATCGAAACACCATTGGTTACACAACCCTTGGCTCACTCACTCAAGTGTTGAAATTCCCATTCCAAACAGACACGCAGTTTTGGACCTATGGCGAAAACACGAATCGCACTTACCACAACACCCAAACATATTTCATTAATAAATACTTGATTCCATGTCACTACCTCCTCGTCCCATAGAGCACTAAAATAACTTCCAACGCTCCTAACTTTGCGTCATTCCGGATCACGGTTCTCCCGTTACTAAAAAATTTAGAAACAACATTTTGCACTTAGAAGGCCATTCAAATCGTCTTCAACTTCTCGAAATGGTTGAAGGTTTACCCATACTAATCTTGTATCCTACATATTACTCCCTTTAGTAATTACCAGAAGTCACCATCCACTCTTTATATGCTTAACCTCGGAGTCTGTTGCCGTAGTGCCAACACCAAACGCGAGTCTCAACCACTCAATTAATTTAACACCTTGACCATCCAATCACACCTATAACATGGGGTTCTCAATCCCGGACCAGTTCCCGAAATTGCTTCCTTCATAACCCCACTTAACATCCTGGCTCTATATCACTTATCTTGTCAGGATAACTTCCAGACAACCATAACTAGTCGGAAACTGCCAACCCCCCCACTTTCATTAGCACTCCAAATCTATTCAAAATTCAACATCTCAACACTGCCCTGCGTCGATTCCTCAGAACAATCTTTAAGCACTTGGCTTCACTCCAAACAATTCGCTACACGCACCATCTAAGCTTGTAAGACACGTCTATCCCATCCGACACAATCCCAGCAACTATCAACAAGAGGTTAAGGGTGATCAGTTCCTCAATTTGTCAATAGACAGCCGAAAATCATGATGGAGTATAAACCATCTTTACCATATTATAATAGCGCTTAATCACACACCATGGGAAACACATCAATTTCCACCTTGCTCCCAACCGACAACGATGCAAACAAGTCAAACAACTGAGCTTCGTCCGCTAAAAATTCTTCAACTCTTTAGTGGATAGAAAACTCTCACTTCTATCATCTTCCAAAGAAGGAAACTCTACCAACTTGTGACAACAATCTAAATGAGCTCTATTAGATTGCAACCGATTCATACCGAAGATCGCGTCCAAACCGTCCAACGGTAAACACACTAAATCCATAACGAAGTCCTTACCACACACGGTCGAAGGACGACTTATGCATATCAAAGTAGTAGTTACCGACCCCGAAGCGGGCGTCTCAATAACCATATTATCATCAGAAGTAAATATACACAAATCCAATCGCTTAGCGCACTCAAAAGAAATGAACTAATGAGTTGCTCCGGTATCAATAATAGCAACTAAAAGCATATTATTAATAAAGCGTGTACCTTTAATCAAACGGTCGCATTAGTAGCGTCGGAGCCTACTAATGCAAATACCTTCCCACTCGTTGGAGCTTGCTTAGGTTTAGGACACTTAGCACTGATGTGTCCTACTTCTCCATAATTGTAGCACTTCACTACACCCATGCTACAATCCGTAGCATCATGTCCAAGAACTCCACAGCTAGAGCACTTAACTTATGGCTTCCTACACATAAAAGACTTATGACCCATCTCGCCACACTTGTAGCACTTAATGGGACCCGAACATCCACCTTCGGACCTCTTAACAAAGTGTTCCCTATGCTTGCCTTTATCAGCAGGCGTCACATAAGGCCCACTCCTTACCGGTTGCTTTCCTCTCTTCTCATTCAAACTTTTGTAATAAGCGGAACGAACCTTGCTATCTTCCTCGAAGATTCTACAACACTCTGTCAAATCCGAAAACCTTCTTATCCTCTGATATCCCATCGCTTGCCTAATCTCAGGACGCAAGCCATTCTCATACTTAATACACTTTGCGAACTCAGCCGTAGCCGCATCATAGTGAGGATGAAATTGAACCAATTCCACAAACTTAGCAGTATAGTCCACCACGGACATACTACCTTGTTTCAGCTCAAGGAACTCCATCTCCTTCTTCCTGAACTCATCAGTCGCATTCACAATCGGCGCATCTCGCACCGTTCTAACCATTTCTTCCAAAGCAGCCGCCACCGCATCGCCATTACGACCATCCATTCTAACCATTACCAAAAATATCAACAAGGTTAAACAACTGTTCAACCAACACAACGACAAGACAGACACAACTGACTCAACACTGGCTCTGATACCACTTAATGTAACACCCCCTTCCTATACCCCCAAATAATTGAATAAATCATTTAGGCACTCAATATAAATTTCATCAGAGTTTGTTTTAAACATGGTATAAAAGAGGTGCATCACATTATCATGAAATTAAACGCATACAACACCTGCTCAAGTAGATATGCAACAATGGGCAAGTCATAACAAAGAAATCTTAGTCCTAAAACCCACATCTCAACATTTAGAATAAAAGCAGAAACATCTAAACATTGAATCAATTCATTCATATAAACATATATACATCATTCAGTTAATTCATGTTTACAAATCATCCATAAGCAGATACATACACAGATGTATCACAAAAGAATCAAAACACTTGTATCTCCAAAAAGAGCCAAAGGCTTCCTAACTACCCAAATGTTACATATCAGAGCCAACGACCAAAAACAATGAAGACTCGCTTCACAAAAAGGACCTCCAGCAACCTACTCTGCAATGCCTCATAGAGCATTATAGAACAGCAGAAGGGTGAGAAACAATATCATAACAGTCAATGCATAAAATTATATATTATACAAATTACACATACTTCACATTCTCACCACGATTCATTATATAAACCTCAATGCACATTTCATAACTGGGCATATTCGCCAATCATACTTCTACACATACACATTATTTCCACATAACATTTACAATATAATACCAAGCATATCCAATATGCGTCAACCATGTTTATATTAATTCATAAACTCACAAAACATACATATACATACATTCACATATACATATATATCTTCAAGCATACCAATCATTCCAATCATCCACAATTCACATAAACATTTACACTTATGTTCATTCACCATACATCATGCAAGATGTCAACATGCAACTCATAGAGACCGACTCACGACTCTATGCAGATGCAAATGCGGTACCGACTCATTTCAACAGGTTCAATTGAAGAACCAAATGGAATCATCGCTCGTTACCGAAGTAACTCCCCTTCGGGCCTACGATGTTCACCCATCGCTCACACCCCACATGTGCACACGATGTTTCAGGATTGCTCACACCCCACACGGGCACACAATCCGATTGCTCACACCCCACACGGGCACACAATCGTTCTGTAGATTCACTACGGAATCAAGAAATAACCATCACTCACACCCCACATGGGCACACGATGTTTCACATGCGACATGACTCATGACACTCATGAAATGCACACATGTTTACAAACACACTCATGCATTCTTCACATTTATCGCATATATTCATTTATGCATTCAAAATATATGTATCACAAAACATATATATTCATCATTCATTCACACCATTCAAACATGGCTCACATTCACAATCAATTCCTCATGCATTTCTATTCAAACTAAGCAAATGCACAAAATTGCCAACCGGCCACACTTATGCTTCACAACCATAAACTAGGATTCACGCCATACGGCTACCTACATCACATCACAAATCAGCACACAAGCTATTAAACCAAAGAAGGGTCGATCGCCACCAAAACCCCAAGCCACAACAGCACACAGCAGCAGGGAAAACCCATCCTGCTACGTTCGCTACACGCTCGCCTAGCGAGCTGCTAGCGAGCGTTCGCCACTTGCTCGCCTAGCGAACTGCTAGCGAGCATAAATAGAAGCTCCAGACTTCGTTCGCTACCTCGTTCGCCACAGCGAACCTCCAGTGAGATCCTCGCTACTGACATCAAAACCATTATGTCCCAAGTCTGGGACCGTTCGCTCCGCACTCGCCTAGCGAACTGCCAGCGAACACTCGCGACCTGCTCGCCTAGCGAACTGCTAGCGAGCGTCTGCGATTTCCACTTCTTCCCACTGTTCAGAATCCAAAACCACCGATAAAATCACCCGATGAACTCCAAATTATATCCAGTAGCCTTAGTCTAACATATATCGACTAATCTACGTCGTCTAATCACGATTCTAACCGTTAAACAACGATTTCTATCGATTAAACCAATTTTGACCTAAAATGGAAAGTGTAGAAAACTACCAATCAATCCAAAATAATCCAACAAAAATCATACATGATTATACACATTGATATAATAATAAGGTTGCACACCCTTACCCGATTGATTGAAGCTTGAAAGTTGTTTCTTGATGAATTTCTAGGTTTTTCTCCATTTCTCCTCTTTCTCTTCTCTTTTCTTCTTTCCTTCCTTTTTCTTTCTATCTCATTTCTTTTCTCTCTAATTCTCACTTATACCTCTTTCTATTATATTCTATTTCTCCTCAAAATACCTCTTAAAATATTTTCTCACAAAATACCCCACTTAATATAAAATACTAGATGTCTAAAATGCCCTTTAATCTATTTTCCCCGAAAACTCTCCGAATCGGTAAAATAGCACAAAAAGCAATTAAACGTATCGACACATAAATTCCATAATTAAAATAACATTCATCCAAATAAATCAAAAAGGACTCAAACAAATTGGGAAATTCAGAATCGGGGCGTTACACAAAGCGTTAGTGGTTAGTTAACACGTAATGCAAAGTGAAACGTAATTCGACATAAATCGACTAATCTGAGGGTAAAATTTGGGGTATTACATATATCTTTCCCAACCATTGTTAAATTCCTTTTTCGTAGTGGTGATAGCAACATTCAGATCTATATGAGCCCTGATAGAGAAAAAACCACAAACAATCATATCCCTCGTATCAAGGTTACTAAATTTCATCTCTTGGTCTTCTTCATAAGATCTATTAGTACTCTCATTATAGAGGGGTTAAATTATTCACTGCCATTTTCTACAAAACCCACGCTAGATTTATAAATGTCGTTAAGCACGACAAGATTGGAGTTTAGTCAATTAACCTCTAAAGTATCAGTATTAGGAACATCTAGGTTTTTTAATATTGTAGATGACGAAGATTTTACACTACCAGGGTCGTTTATCATGTTCTCAAGCATAGTTTCTATATTCGTCATAGCAATGACAAGAAACAAAATAGCAAAATGTAAGGAAAGGAACTGGAAATTATACCTGAATAAAGAGACAAAGTGAAACTTGAAAAGGATGGTGAATCAGGAAACGCATAATCCAGATAAAAAGGGAAAATGGTGAAATCAGAGGTCACCAGTGCTCTGGGAATGAGGAAAGGCTTTGTGAGAATAAAGTAAGTTTCAATTGTAATAAGGAGGGAAAATCGTTTGAAAGTCGAGAGTAATCTTTAAAGGATGACAAATCAATGATTGTAATGAAATAAAATAAGAAGATTGTAATATCCCAAATTCGACTAACTAATGTTAGCATTTAATGGTATATTGATGGTGTAGAAGCGACGATTAGTGAAAATAGGGATTAAATAGCCTTAATCTAAAACCTAATCCATCATTAGAGCTAAGTGGCATAGCTATGTAAATAACCATAATTTGCTAGGACAAAATGGCTAACTATCTTGGATGGTATTTAAGTCAATATATTGTTCAAGGCTTATTCTAACCATTGTGTCTCCTTGCTCAAACAAGAATTTAAGAGAGAATTTAAAAAGAGACAAAGAGAGTAAGGCAACTAAAGCGGAGAAAAATAAGAAGTCTTGATTAATCTACCATATTCCTTACATGTTGAATTGTGGAGCTGTTTTGAGTAGTAACAAGCTGAATCATTGAGAAAAATGGCTTTAAAGATTATCATCATCATCTTCAAGAGAGTCTAAGGTCAAAAGCAAATTGAGAAGGAGAGTTGATCAACCTTAAAGGAGATGGAATTGCATGTGGAAATATCTTGAGGAATTGGACAAATATCATCAAGCTCGACCATCACCATCACCTTCATTCACCATGAAATTCAGGTTTAATCATTCTAAAGGTGGGGTTCTTAGTTAGTTAGGTAACGCTAATTTAAGGGAAAGTTCATGTTGGGGACCAAGGGTTTTAGTACTCTCCTGACATGCGTAGTTGATTCTATTTCTGTATTTGATTGCATGAATCGATGCTAGAATTAGGCTTGATATTATGTTTCATTGTTGCATGCTTAATATGCACCCTTAACATGTTTGTATTGGGTGAGAATGATGATTTATGGGTGTAAAAACACATTTTGGTCTAGTTTCCTTGGTTAGTCGCGAAGGGCTTGCCTAGTAAGACTTCAACCATGGAAAAAAAATGATTTTTTTTTATTTCTTGCTTATCCATGAATGGCTGGCTAAGTGAGACCTCTTTTTGAATTCGCTTAGCGAGATTACTGATACAAAAAAAAATTAGTGGCACCGATCTTTGCATATCTTAAATTTCGTAACTCGAAATAAGATGCGGTCGGATGCGTAAGAAAGTTCATTCGAAGAACTATCCAATAGTATATTAATATAATACTTGTATGCATATTTTCAGCTTATGATTGATTTATTTCATGTTATGTTTTGATGCCAAAGTAACCGAATATTATCTCAACCGCCATGCAGGACCGTAATTAGTTATACATTTCTAAATCCCAATTGTGAGGGTTTTAATTAGAAATCATACACCATATGCTAAATCCAATCGAACAAGGTCTTAATTAGATTTATGACTAATTAGATTATGCTCGATAAGAGGAAGTCATTCAGATACAATGAGGGTATCTGGATTTCTAATCAGGGGAAATCATGCAGATACAATGAGGGTACCTTGATTTACGATTCAAGGGAAGTCATACAAATACAATGAGGGTATCTTGATTTCAAATAAGGAAAAGTCCTACAGATACAATGAAGGTATCTCGACCTCTAATAAAAGGAAGTTGTATAGAAATATTGATAGGAATGAGTCAATTAATACGCCAATTAATTGAGAATGTGTTATGTGTATATACTGAAAAAATGTAAGGAACCATAGAAACTAAAAAGAGACATGATGCTGAATAATTTTGGGTATAGTGAGTGTAAAGAATGGTTAATTTAACACTTAGCCTGTAAATGCAACCATAGGCCTAGTTGCCCTAGATGGTAATCGTATAACATTCTCTCATGTTCGGGGCTTCTCCATGGTGCCCATGGATTTTTGAAATCATGTAAGGATTAATTCACTAGAGTCGCAAGTAATTGTTAGTGCACCTTATAGACAAGTGGACCTTTAACATAGGCAAACTCTACTGAGATATGTTGTATCTCAGCCCATGTTAAATATTTCAGCCAGCTTAGTTAGAAAAGACGTAAAGGCACAATGTCTCGAAGACTTGGAAGATAAAAGTTGTTTATGTTTCTTTTTGTGTTGTTACATATCTATAGTATTTTCTAGTATTGGATGTCTTTCTCATGTATTTTTTATTGTCTTGTACTTGTTTATTACATGTATTGGATGTCGTTTAGACGCTTTTGATTGTACTCAGTATCGGTTTAACATTTTAAATAGTATGACTTTAGGAACATATTATTTGGTGTGTTACAAAGATAAAATACAACAGTCAGACCTCACCTAAAAAATACAATGACATTTGAATTCACTCTAACAACCTAAGGGAAATTGTCATGCCCTAACCAGCGAACTTAGGGCCACGTGTAAGGAAATCCTATGAAATGTCTCAATGATGAGACTGGTATTTAATATGTATATTCCTCGAATCTCTTCAACTTTTTTGCATAGGAATTTCAAAATAAGAGAACTCCACCTAGTTTTGTTTTTTTTTTAAAAGGTTTCTCGTATGCTATGCCACAAAATTTTGTGGGGGCAACTATTATGAATTGGTCCCGCAACCATACTAGAGATCTGGAAAATAATCTACATTCTAATAGTTCTACCTCATAAACGGAACACTACATAAGCTTAGAAAAACTTTCAATGAATATTCAATAATAACCTTTTAAATTTTTGAAATTTTGATTTGTATGTTATTCTTTGGTATCTTCCACTGCTGAAAACTTTTGATTACTATCTTAAGCGATTCAACTACAATTCCACATTTTGAAATTACATATCAAAAAAATTTACTCTTAACTTCTAAGGTGTAGCCCTTTGGCACTTTCAAACCTTTCAGACACTAGATAAAACTTCTCAGTAAGGAACACAAATAGAATAATGGATTGCTTTTATTTATTTTTTCAGACAAAAAAAATTAGGTCTCATATAGTAATAATTTTCAGAACTATGTATCTTCACTTATATAATTGAAGTGGTTTCTAACACTAAAATGTACAAGTTGATAGGTAGCTTTACAACTATACTAACCCTAGAAATATTTACTGTAGATTAACATTCATGAATGGTTTCTAACACCGGTTTCCAGTGACTACTCCAATGATGCTTCTTTGCAATTTCATGATCTCTAGCTTTTATTAACCGAAACAGAACTAGTTCTGCTGAAGCTAATTCCTTCTTCTTCTTGGTCTGCTTCTGCGGTTGCTGATTTTTATTATTATTCTGTTGAATCGCTCCTAATAATTCAGCTAATTCGCACTTTGAAATCTTCAACGTGACTTTCCCATTTGCATCACAAGAAGCTCTAAGCTTTCCTAATACATCATTCTCCTTATTCTGATGATGATCAAGATGAGCAGTTGACGATGATGGACATGGCTTTGGCTGCTTCAAAGATTCCCATTCCATTGACGATGCTGCCATGCAAGAGTTTCCCATTACGAGAATTCAGTGACTGAATCTTTATAGATATGTTTGAATATTTAATAAAGTTTTAGAAGAATTAATGATGTAAGTTTGTAATGAGAGAAATTGGTTTGGATAAATGTATTTATAGAGGTGATGGGTAACATATGATTAGTCTATTATTTGGTCGTCACGATTTGGTCGTTCGTTCGTCTGCAAGGCAGTCGTAAAGGGTGTGTATGTATTTGGAACGTGGGATTTAATTTGTTGACCATAAATTTATAAAATTATATATTATCTGTAAGATGAATCTTGGTTGCGAATGTGTGAAATGGTAACCTAATGCTTCCAAATACTATTTGTCATTGTACCTTTGAGGTGAATGTGAATGAGAAATAGTTTCTTTAAAATGGCACACTCACATATACTTAACTCTTTGTCGGATAGTTAAAAGTTTAGTTTATATGCATAGTTAATCAAAGACTATTTTACACATGTCTTAACAATAAAAAAAATTAAGTAGTATTTTACGCATATATCACTAATTTTCTACATTTTAAATTATAAATTAAGCAACTAATTGGAGTTTTTAACTCAAGAATTGTTAGTTTTGTGAAGTTATTAGTTTTAACAAGTTTCATGAAGTTTTTGATGTTTTCTGAACTAGATAATGTTGTAAAAAAGGTTCGTTAGTTGTGTAGGATTCTAAATGAAGAGGAGAGTTCAAGCATGACCAAAAAAGTTACTAAAATGAGTACCATACAACCCACACGCATATGGTGGTTTGCTAGGTTAAAAACGCTTCTATCTATGCATATCCTAGAGTCGCATATTGCAAGGGACATACACATGTCATGACTGCCAGATGTGTGTGGTAGGTTTGAAGGCGCGAAAATGTCTCTGGCCATACACATATTGTAGCATCCAGGCGCATCCAATAAAAGGTCATACATGTATCCCCATAATCAGACATGTGTGGTAGGTTTCTATGCAAAAACGCCTTTGACCATACACATATCGTGTCGTCCAGACGCATCGAGCAAAAGGTCATACATGTATCTCCATAATCAGACGTGTATGGTAGGTATCTAGACCAAAAACGCCTCTGGCCGTATGCATATCCTAAAACCTGACGCGTATGATTTGGCTTAAATGAGGCCTATAACTGTAAGGTGTTATTTAAGTAAAAACACATTTGATTTGAGGGATATCTTGATTTTTTACAGCAAAAGAAAATTTGGAACGTAAATCTTATGTAGAACGAACGACTTGAAGGCATATTCAACGAAATTATGTATTGAATTTCTCTTCTTGAAGATCATTGAGTAATGTCATTTATGTGGTTTGTGAATTACCTTATGAGTAGCTAAACCCTTCAATGTTAGGGATGGGTTACTGTTCTTGATTGAATTTGAATTTGAATTTTTTATTTGACATTTGTAATAATTAAGGTTTTATTTCTACATGGTTTATTTCTTTTTGTCCTTAATGCTTTTCTCTTTCTAACAAATTGAGAATTGATTTACGATTACCTATTAGGAAAAACTTTCAATAGTAACACTTGGTTGAAATATTCTACATTAGTTATCACCTAAGAGTAGGGATACTAGCTAACTAGATATTGTATTGTTTTTCATAATCAAATGTTTGGATTCATTTATAATTTACCATGATATAAATTGATTTTAATAGTCAAGGTTTCATTTACTAAGGACTTAGCAATAAATAAACTTAAGAACCAATAATATGTAGGAATAAAGAAATTGGTTACAAGGTCAGTTAAGGATATCAAATGAGTCCAAGTTCAAACTCTCATACCTAGCATGTTTTTCTCTTATTATTTTCTACTCTATTAAATTTTTCTTAGTTTTATATTTTGCAAACAAACAAACTCAAATCCCTTGGATACCTTTTTTTCAACTAAAGTTAAAACCAAAATCTAAAATATTATGCAGTTATCGAGATTGATGCCAGGATTTCCCGATATTACTACTAGCAGATTAGTACACTAGTTAATTTATCAATCACGTGGGAAATCGACCAGTTCTACGTGAGCATCATCCACTCTAGTCGCACAACCATAGAAGGAAATCTTGCCCACTAGTTTCGGATCCACCTAGTGGTACAGAAAAACATCAGTCTGCTCCACAAAATCATTATGCTCTCGTCGAACGATGTCCTCTTAAATATCTGGAAAAAGATAATGTCGATTAGAAACTGGTCATTGGCTCTAGAAATTAATGTGATCCCCAATTTCTATATTGTTAGGGTCCCGATCATCTGTCGTGTAACACCCAAAATTTGTTTAATTAATTATTTTAGTTAAGTTATTTGTGAATTCTTTGTGATTTATATGTGTTTTATTTAATTATTGTGTGTGAATAAATAAATAAATAAGTGTGATGTGGTGTGTGACTGTGAGGGGAGAGTGTAAAGAGTAATTAAATTTTGGTAGGTTTTATTTAGAATTA
This sequence comes from Lathyrus sativus, assembly GCA_963859935.3. NCBI lineage: Eukaryota > Viridiplantae > Streptophyta > Magnoliopsida > Fabales > Fabaceae > Lathyrus > Lathyrus sativus. Next base: position 670,717,074 of record OZ012738.1, read on the forward strand.
TTTTACTAATTAAAATAAATCTTTAGTTTTATTATTTAAATAAAATAATAAGATAAAGAAAAAATGGGAGTTTGTAGAGATATTGAGGACAAGGTGGGAATTAAGGGGGGAAATGTGAGGGTAAGGTAGGAATATCCTAATGAGGGAATTAGGTTTTTATTTTTAAAAGAGAGTTAAGAGGAAAGAGTTTAATCAGTACGTACAAAAAGTGAAAAAACGCAACGAGACAAGAAGAGAGAAAGAGCTAGGGCAAAGAGAAGAACAAGAGGAAGGCTAGAGCTTGGGAGAGGAGACCATAGATATTGTTTGCTTTTGGTGGGATCACAAGGTAAGGGGGATTTTATGAGGTTAAAGAATTATTACGAGCCCAAACATTGATTTCAATACTCATCTTGGACTCAATTGATCGGGCTCGAAAGGAACACAGCAAGTCATAACCGTTATAAAATTTCTTGAACAATCAAAGGTCGGAAACAGTTACAAAATGATTAACAAATCGGTTACATATCACTAAGGGAGATAAACGGTTACAAGTACTTATTAAGTATGTTAAAATAGTTAAATAAACGGTTACGTTTATTATGGTCATAAATCCTATTTATTGTGACTATTCAGTAGGAGGGGGAGACCGAAAATATATATAGGTCTTGAGACCAACAAAGAAGGAAGAGGGAGCATGATGAATAACATGAAAAAGAGAAAAATATACTAGAAACTTTGGACCACCAACAATGGTGGCTATGAGCCCTATTTCAATCAAAAGCACTTCAACCAGACATTTACGACCTTCCCTAGCTGGCATCAGTGAGACTAACCTTTTAATGTTTTAGCAAGAACGTTTAGCTCCCACCGTGGGGCCCAGATAAAGCTTTCCTGGGCCAAAATTATAATGGTCAATATTATTTCTAGTCCTACTGCTACTTTCTATAAAGCAGATCTCCACTGTCAGAATATAATTCTCAATTGTCTCTCAATTTACCGTGCCTCTGAAGGCATACCGTGTAACTCGACTTAGGGGATACATAAAGTTTATCTTCCTAACATGAGAAGTCTCCAACATAAACTATTAATAGAGTACCAACCCGGATAAGTCGACGTTACTAATTAAAGATAATAATTGAGAGTTACTCTCAGGTATGATCTATTTGGTCCTTTAAAGGGCTCATTTCTCACTAGGAATCTAGCTATAAGTGTATCATATACTACCAATTATGAGACCATGATCGAGAGGAAGAAGCGACGACGCTGATTTTCTTAAATCAAAATCAATATGTTCGAATCATTGTCGAGGTCATATTTAAATCGTTGGAAGGAACAAGGGTCGCCAGCAATTCTGGGGTCAATGGTTGTGTCAAAATCGCTACAACTGGATAATTCATATCCAGGATCGAATCGAAAAAGGAAGCATTGAATGGCTCTTATCTGCCGCCACCAAGGTTTCTCCAACACGATCCCTAAATTTGTGTATTAGTCGATCAGCGCTAGATATTGGCAATCACCTCACGTCAGAGAAACTTCGAGGGTCTTTTGTTTTGTCATCTCGCCCGAAGAATCATTGCTTATACTTCGATGAAAGATAAGTTGCTCTAAAGATCTCACGTTAATTTTTGCATCCTTGTGTATTTTCCTTTCATTTTATCAATTAGCTCAATCTGCACATAAGATTTTGGTCTTTTGTATAAGTAATTTCCACGCTTTGAATTCAATTTATATGTATTTAACTTAGATCTATGATATTTGTTACACAATTCTTGTTCAAATTCCTTCATCAGGTTTAGGTATTATGCAAATATTACAGGAAAAAATAGTTTTCCATAAACTAAATAGAAACCCATTAAATTTTATCATGGAATTCGACTCATAACATACACCTATCACATCACATAGCAAATGCATCATTCAAAAGAATTATGATTATATTGCCTTGAATCTCTATCATGCAAATACAACTACATTACTAAGGTGATTGGTAAAATTTCAAAATAAATATATGAGGACTGAATTAAACTATTACGACTGATCAAGGGTCAATGTTTATTGGTCGAAAGATGCAAGGATTTGCGTCAGAAATGGAAATTAAGTTGTTAACTTTGACGCCCTATTATGCTCAGGTAAATGGGCAGGTCAAAGTTGCTAACAAAACCATTATTAGCTTGATCAAGAAACATGTTAGGAAGAAGCCAAAAAAATTGGCATCTAACGTTAGATCAAGTCCTATGGGCTTGTTGAACGTCTCCAAAAGAGACAACTACAACAACACCATTTTGATTGTCCTACGGCCATGACGTTGTGTTGCATGTAGATATTTATCTACAATCATTTAGAATTCAACGTCAACACAAAATTCCATTCGACCAATATTGGAGTATGATGTTAGACGAAATGATTGATTTGGACGAAGAAAGGCTAGCAGCATTAGATGCGTTAATACGACAAAAAGAGCGAATAGCTAAAGCCTATAATAAGAAGGCCAAGTCCAAAATATTCTCAAGTGGAGATTATGTTTGGAAAGTGATTTTGACTATGGATCAAAAGGATCAAACGTTAGGTAAATGGTCCCTTAGTTAGGAAGGACCGTTTCAAATTCTTCAAGTATTTTCAAACAACTCTTATGAAATCGAAGAATTGTCTGCGGACAAACAACTTTTAGAGTAAATGGTAAGTACCTAAAATGGTATAGGCATATGCTAAAAGAGATTTGAATTAATCAAGATTAATACGCTAACAAAGCAAAGATGCCGCCATGGTATTAAAAAATGCCAAAACGAAAAAGTCGTTACAAGATGTTAAAATGCCAAAGATGGCTGAGTTATTTCATAAGGTGGTCATACCCACTACAAAATAAAAAGATTAACAAAGATGTTGATCAGGCAGGAAACTGGAACTCAATTCTTCTAGTTTGGTCTTGAAGAGGTTGAGCCTGCTACGAAGACGATTATTAAGTCCTTCTAAAAGAGTCAGCTTAAGTCTGATGTTGGGTACAGGATCAACACATTCGACCCCCTTGAGAGATGTGGATTGAAGGATACTTGTAGGGGTTACATCTTGATTTGTAGTAGCTCTTTGATTAATGGTTATAACTTGATCATTAGTTGTGTCCAGATTTTCTTAAGTGAAGAAAGAAGATAGCCAAAAAAAAATACTGCAAAAGAAATAAGGAGTGCAAAAAGCACACACCCCACAAGGTTACCACTATTTAAAGGAAGCGTCTGAAAACGGTCTGTTTATGGTGATCAGACTAAACTTGTCTTCCATAAGGCTAAAACCACTAAGAAAATCGTTCTAAGGGCACAATTCCAGGCTGAAAACATGTTGTTCCACAGGCCATCAAGAGGTGCAAGCATTTTGAGATTGATGGAAGCAACGTAGAACAAGGTCGGCATCAACATGCCACAATGTAGTTGGAAAGTGTTTTTCGAACCTTCCCAAAAGAAGATCGACGCCACCAGCATGCACGGGTTATACATGGGGCCAGTTTTAGACAGGTTGACCATGCCGTAGATGCTTATTTGCTTCTAGTGTTGTGACTTCTTTGTGGGATACGACCCAGCAAAGGCGTAGAGTTGATTATCCATGGAGTAAGGAATCAAAATTTGTTTTTTCCAGATAGAAATTTTGTTGCTATCAAAAGGAGGCTTAGGAATGAAATCCTTATCCTATTCCTCATCATAAGGAAGAATCTCAAAGGCCAAAGGATCGTTGCCAGTGGTGAGTCTGAAATAAACCTTACTTTTGGTCATGGTGAAAATGGGTTTTCTGAAATGAAAGTGATGAAAAAGGGTTCAGCGTGTTTTCTACGAAGAAGAAGGAGAATGCAGAAAGACGGAGTGAAAGAAAAGAAAGAAAAGAGATGAGGAAAGCTATTTATAGACTTTAATTCATGCATGAAATCCGACATCTGACACCAGCGTGGGAGCAACTAAAGAGTTTGTGTGGGTTTTCGATGCAAGCATTAATGGTGAGTGGGAGTAGTTACTGCAAATGTGAAAACCCATGTCTTCCTAGGAAGTAGGAGAGGTGATAAGATTCTAAGCGAATCTCTTGGAAGTGACAATTCACTGAAAAGTGTAATGGTGACAACGACGTCAGCAAAAATGAAATGGAGTAAAAAAATTGTGATAAAGAGGCTACATCTCTCTTGTTTGATTCAAATCGAAACATGGCCTTTTGGAAGATTAAAATAGAATGAGTCAACATGGTCAATATGACTCAAGGTCAAAAATCATCCAAGATGATGCTAGTCAAAGGTGGTATGGTCGAAGAACATAAAAAGCATGGGGACTTAGTGAAATTGAGTACTATGTTATACTAGCCACGTAGTGAAACTAAATACTGTGTCACTTTGGCAAAGAGTTCATCACTACAATGGAAAATACGTCGATACATGTTACCTTAATATGGTTGATGTTGAAGGTTTCGACGAGGGTCTTTAGTTCTTGGCGCTAACAAAGCTGTTGAAATATTCAGAAGAAGGAACAAGGTGATAACTACTACATCAGCTTCAATGGTTACTTAAAACGTGGGACATGTCGGGGAGAAAACCGTTATATGATCTAAAGACGTGTCATCATGGAGATAGCTTAGTAGTCTTGTACAGTTATTTTAGACTTGTATATATAGCAACTTAGGTTTATGTTATAAGGGTCCGCAAATTGTACATATTTCTGCTACACTCAAAGTACTTGCGCTGTGAGAAACGAGTGAGGAAAATGTACGTATCTGCTCCACCAATTTAATACATTCCAGCATTTTTATCTTAAAAAGTCTTTCTTTTTATACATTTAAACTATTCTTTATTTCGACTGCCTTTAAGTTTCCTTGTACTTTATTTCGACTGCCTTTATCTTTTCAGCAAACTTTACTTCTTCCGCATTTTAACTTCAAGTCATTTTAACTTCAAGCATTTTACTTTATCTTACCTTGCATTTTATTTGCATTTTGTCTTGTCTTTCCGTTACATTTGTTTATTTTCGAGAAATCACAACGTCGTCCCAGAAGTTTGCGTTAACTTCGACGATCACCCTTATTTTTAACGAAAAACAACACACAAATATGTCTGGAAGATTTTCGAGTTTGATCCCTTAAGTATTAATATAAACCTGCATTTTTTTTTGCGAAATTTCATCGCAAACAATATGACAAGTTAACGTTTTAGGCCTGATTCCTCTACAATGTCTAGCTCACGCCAATTTGTTTTTTTTTAGACATTGACGGATGTAGGCATTAATGGGGTTGACGTGAATATTTACCACTTCCCGCCTTCTTCTTTTTTGGGTGGACCAAAATTTTTGATCTGCCTCATCCTAGTTTTTGTAACTTTTTACGGAAATAAATCTAAATGGAGCGGGCATGTCCTTTTGTCACCCTAATATTATGTATAGGGGTGGACAGATATCCACAACCCACTCAAAAATCCAATAATAGAAAATAAAAAAAAAACCACGGTCAGGCGAGTGAAAATGAATGTGCTTGTTGTTAGATTAAATTCATCGGTTTAATATGATTTCAACTGGGCGGTCAGTTTCATAAAATTCACTCATCGACGACCGGGTCCGCCCGAAGTTCAATGCATTTCAATAACTTTAATTTGTTTGTATGTTATGATGTGAGTAGGGCTGGCAATGAACCAAACCAACTCGAAGATAGTTCGGAATTCGACTCAAAAATTAAATCGTTGAACTAGGTTCATGAACCAAATGAGTTGAGTATGAGCGAAAAATTAAGTTCGTTAACTAAATGAGCTGAACTTGAACTATACATAGTTCGACTCGTTAGGTTCATGAGTCAACTCGATTACATATGAAAAGAATTATACTGTCTTTAAGATTAGGTTTAAATATTTACTTCAAATCTTAGACAAATTTAATCTTCAATTTAGTAGTTTTTGAATTAGACTCTCAAATGTATCTCTTGAAAGTTGTGTAGGTTTTGAATTAGTAGATTTCGAAGATAAAGTTAAATTTCAATATGATAACTTTTATTTTATTTTAATATTTTATTTAAAAAATATATATTTATTTAAAATGTCAAATATACTAAAATATATATATATTTTAAAAAATAGTTTTTAAGTTCGTGAACCATGTGAGCTGAACCTAATGAGATGAACCTAACGAGTCGAACCGAACTGTTCGTGAACTTATAACGAGTCGAGTTTGAGCTTAAAAAAAAGTTCGTGTCGAACTCGAACTCGAACTCGAATTCGAACAATTCTTAACGAGTCGAGCCGAGCTGAGGTGAGTTCGACTCGACTCGACTCATTTCCAGCCCTAGATGTGAGTGAGTAATGAAAAATATTTGGTTAATAAGTTCTTTTCAATGCCTATAACTCGTGAAGCTTCATGTTATACTCATGTATCTATGCTCTTATCATTATTATTTATTTATTTCGTTTCAAAATAATTATTGTTTTAATAAATAAAATTTATTTTAATATGACTGTCATTCTCATTTTTTTAATGTAAAAATAATTTCTACTTTTCCAATTATATCCTTTAAATATTACTCTTTACGCTACTTCAAATGCATTAATAGGGTTAATTTAATAAAAATATAACATCTTATGACAATACCATTACATTTCTTAATCGGTGTGCAAAAACATTAAAGAAAAATCATTTTGAAACGGAGATAGTATTATATTTATTAGTATAATTTATATTCAAATTCATTAATGTTCTCCATCAAGTGTTTGTCTCTATCCTTTAAAAAGTTGAACAAATACATTGAAACTACATCTTAGAAGAACCGAAGTTTGACTTGTAGAGAAATAAAAAACAAAATTGAGAACCAACAATATTCTAATAAAGCAATTATAAACGGTGTCATTAATCGCTTTATCTTGTTTCTTCTTTCATCTTCTTTACCTCTTCTTCTTTCTCGTTTATTTTTTCTCTTCGTTTTCTTTGTAGTTCTAGAACAAATTCATTATTTTAAATATAAAAAAATACAAGAACTCTATAGTTTGTTTTTTTTTTTAGTTCTAGAACAAATTTTTTTTTAAAAAAAACACAAAAACTCTATAGTTTTGTTTTGTTATTTTGTAGATCTAGAATAACAAACTAGTTTCATTGTTTTATTTTTTAATTATATTTATTTGATACTACATTATTATATAAAACTTGAAGAGAATCAAGATGAGTTTTGATAAGCAACTAAAGATGTATTTTCATTTATATTTTAAAGATGAAATAATTTTTAAATTAGTTGTTTCTGTTGATGACAAAAGGTATGAAGAATATTATAACAAGTATTTTTGTCAGACATTACTAATGTGATTTGTGTTATAAAACTATATAAAACAATATAGAGATCAAAGAGAGGAAGTGAAGAGAGAAAGTAATATTATATTATCTTCTGCCAAAAGTACATTTTACATTACAATGTGGATCTTATTTATAATACATGATTAATGAATAACCATTAACTTAGGAATATACAAAGGTTAGAAAATTAACTCATAAGAGTTAAGGAATATATAAAGTTAGATAAATGAACATTCACATCTATTTACTATTATTCATAACACTCTCCCTTGGATGTTTATTGAGGGTAAGCCTTGTGGGAAAAAATCTAGTGAAGAAAAAAGAGTACAATATCTTTTTAAAGTAAATTCATTTTCCCCCTCAGTTGAACCATTATTTCTTCGACGATGAAGATCAATCTTTTATATTAGTTGATTAAATATTCTACTTGGGAGTTACTATGTGAAAAGGTCTCAAGTAATGCTAAAAGTTCGGCATGATCAGATGATGTTGCTGCTATGGTTTGTTTCACCGATCTCCATGAAATTGTTGTACCTCCGTATGTAAACAAATAACTTGTTTGTGATCTACCATTATGAGGATCTGACAGTTAATCTGCATCTACATAACCTGTTAATTTGAAGCTGGATACTTTGGTATAAAACAAACTCATGTCTATTGTACCTCTAAGGTAACGAAGTATATGTTTGATTTCTTTCCAATGTCTTCGTGTAGGTGAAGAAATGTTTCTTGCAAATAGGTTGACAACAAATGATATATTAGGACGTGTATAATTAGCAAGGTACATTAGTGCTCCAATTGTACTGAGATATGGCACTTCAGGAGCAAGTCAGTCTTCATCCTTTTCTCGAGGTCTGAAAGAATTTTCCTCTGCATCTAATGATCTAACAACCATTGGAGTAGGCAACGGGTGACATTTGTCCATATAGAAGTGTTTTAACACATTTTCTATATAGTTTTCTTGATGTACAAATATTCCTTTGTCCAAATGTTCAATTTACAAACATAAACATAATTTTGTCTTTCCTATGTCCATCTCAAACTCTTTCTTTAAACAATTCATAGCATTTGGAAGCTCTTCATGAGTTTCAATAATATTTATGTCATCCACATAGACAACTATTATTGCAAATTTCTTTCCTGATTTTTTTATAAAAATACATGGACAAATAGAGTTATTTGTATATCCCATCTCTAAGCAAATATTCACTTAGACGATTATACCACATTTTTTCAGATTGTTTCAGCCTATCGAGAGACTTATTCGATCTTATGGAGTATCTTTCTCGATATTCAAAGTTGTATGCACCTGATATATTGAACCCTTCAGGGAGTTTTATGTAAATTTCACTATCAAGTGAATCATAGAGAAAAGATGTTACAACATCCATCATGTGCAAATTAAGCCCTTCATGTGCTACAAACCTAATTAAATATCAAAAATTGAATTGCATCCACTGCAGGTGAATGTGTTTCATCAAAATATATTTTAGGTCTAAGATTATTGAACAACAACTCAAGCTTTGCATCTCACAATTTCACCATTCTTATTTTGCTTTTTCACAAAAAAGTCATTTATATCTAATTGGTTTTACACCTTGAGGTGTTCGGAATACTAGCCCAAAATCGAGTCACTTTTAAAGTGAGTTTATTTTTTCTTCAGTTGAATATGTTCATATTGGTCAATTCTCACTTTGTCTACAATCTTTGATAGACTTTGACTCATGATCCTCGTTATCATTTATCATCTTTAACGTTATATTGTACACAAAGAGGTTGTCAATATCGATTTTATTTTGGTTCCATCATATTCCATTCATGATATAATTTATCGAGATCTCTTAATTTTCATAAAATTTAGGTATCTAGTTAGTTCTTCTGAAACTCAAAATTAAATTATGTCAAAGTGCTCTTAGATTTTTCATATCCTCACTTGGGTCATTTTTAACTTTAGTTTCTTTTCTTGGTAGAGGACTTTTAACATCGAAACCGAATTTTCTGTCATGCTTCAGACGCGGCTATAACTCATTTGCAATATTATATTGTCCAATATGAGAATCCACTTTAAGTGGAATATTAGCAGCTAATAATTTGTTTCATAAACTTTGCAAATGAATTGTATTTTGAACTTCAAGGATCAAAATAATATAATAATATTTTATTTCAAATTGTTCCTTTGAACCTCTGGTTCACACTTTGTGCTGCTTGTTCTCTCCCCCTAGTATTGAGAAAATTAATTTATAAATTGATAGTCAGCCTACTAGATTTCAAACAAGTATCTAATTATTGGACCAAGATAAAACCTCAAATACAAGATTCATATAAAATGCATTTTCTCAACATTCTTTCAAAACACGTCTTAGCGTAATATATTGTAGCAATTGAATAATAATTACAACACATCCAAAAGTTTACTTAGATGACAAGTATTAGATTATTAACCTAAAATAATTTGTAAGTTAAGAGGAGAATGATCAAGTACTAACTTGTCGGCTTAATGCGAATAAATATCTTAATACTATACTTTGTGTGTTTCAAATATCTAATTAAGAATTGATGATCTCACAAGTATCAACTATATAACTAACTTTAGATGTCAAAAGAGTGGATCTTCAAGTCCACTTTTTTATGAGTATGTCCTTCAAGATGTTCAATATTAATTTTAGTAATATATGTTATACTTATCAAGAAATTTCTGAAAAATCCAGAAAAAAAGATCTTAGTCTAATTAGTTGAGAAAATAATTTCACAAACTTCTGATTGTGAATAGAGACATATGCGCCATCTTTTAGTCGATGCAATAATGTCATAAAAACTCAATTTCTCAAAGTTTCATTTAGGGAAACACAATTTTTATTGGATTGAAAAAAAATTTGATTCTTCAAAACTAGTTCTCACACCATAATACATCTGAGATGATCCAACTGATTTTTCCAACAACACACTTAAGTGTGATTTGTAAACATCTAACTTACCATAATACATATGATTCTATTCTTCTAATTTGTTTCAATCTCTAGTAAATATAAAATAATTTGTATAAAATGTATTCATAAAAATTGATGGCATACAATTTAATTACAATTATTAATATTATTCATTGTCAAATTTTCTAGGATCCATGAAAATTGTCATTGATACTTTTCTAATCAATTGAGACAGAATAATCATTTTCTTATCAATCATCAATGAATGAATAAAAGTAATTCATTATTTGAACAATCCTCTAGTGATCATTTATAATATATATAATTTTTTTCAAGAGGTAGGTCATAGATCTTCAAACAATGATAAAGATAAATAGATTTCGTGCAATCCTTCGAGGATGTATTATAAATTTTTCAAGAACTATATAAATTATTATTTTTCTATCATTCAGGGATCATGATTAATTATATAATAAATTATTATTTTGCTATCGTTCAATGATATTTGATAAGTTCTTCAAAAACTATATAATAAATCAACGTTGATTTTTTTCTTCTAATCTATGTATCAAAATACATAATAGACAGAATTAAAAATATATATTACGGAACAAAAAATATAATAATGTTACCTTCTAAATATTTGAGCTTCATATAGTTAGACATTTATTATCAAATTATTTGTATCGCTTCTTAGACAATTAATTAGCATTCATATAGTAGAGTTTCATGCTGATAACGTGTTATAAAATTAAATAAAATAATAGAGCTAAAAAAAGGAAGAGAGAAAGTAATATTTATATTATCTTCTGCCAAAAGTACATTTTACATTGCAATGTGATCTTATTTATAGTACACGACCAATGAATAACCATTAACTTAAAAATTTAAAGAATATAAAAAGTTAGGTAAATAAACATCCATATCTATTTACTATTATTCATAACAATTTATTTGTTTTTCTTTTAAAATATTTCCTTCTAGTTTGATTACAAACCGAGTCAACTCGCCCAACAGTCCGCAAATCATCTAAACCGCCAACTGCTTGAACCGATGAATGAAGTGAGCAAAAATGGGTTGAGACTTTTCATATGTAAAAATTTTTCATGAGATTGTAGGGTTCGAAACTGTCTGATGTCCACCCCCTAATTATGTATAACAATTCTCTTGTTTTAATTTGGTTACTAACGTGAAAGAAAGTAGTAGAAAGTAGTCTAAGGTAATTTTACATTTAAGCTTATAAAGTGATGTTTTGAACTGCATAACACTTGACTTAAAATTGAGCTATATTATACGAATGATTACAAGAGAAGTAAAAAGTGGTTTCACAGCTACTCTGCACCTTTGGAATAAAGCAGCACGGAAGTTTCACAGCCAAACGAGTTATAAACCTTATAAGAATCGCCCACACCAAGTTATCAGATGACATTTTCAAGCAACACTCGGAAGTTCAAGTTACAGATGAAAAATTAACCTGAGATTTCTTACCACAATTCATTTGTGAAGAAATAATTGAACACTGCAAATTAGATCAGTTAAACTATGAAAATTCAATTTAGACCACTAGAACAATGATATTGATTTATTTTTAAGTTTACATACTACTTAAAGTGTGTGGTTACAGAGCCAAATAACGATTCTGATGCAAAAAACATGACGCATAACAGTACTTATATTATTTTTTATAGGACACAGTACCTAGGTAAAAAAGCACTTTTGTGCGGAGAACCCAACTTCTGTGCTATACTCAAATTAATCCTAAGGTAACAAGACAGATTTAATTAAGACCAGAATGGACTCAACGATGCAATCACTGAAACATGGGTAAGAAAAAAGATTAAATGACGCATGTGGTTATAGGTTTGTAAAATCAAGCTTACTGGACTAGTTCAACTTATTTTTTCTCCTAAAATGCAAAATCACAATCAAATACTATGCAAACAACTCGAGAATGTTGTCGAAACCAAATATGTCTATTAAGACTTGAGAGCCAATGTTAGCTATATAATGATTTAATCTCGGTGTGTTACCAATTTATTAATAGAAGAAAGAAAACAACTGAGTGTAACAGAAAGAGTATGCATACATTAGTGGAAATTCAAAACTGCATGTACATTACTATTTTGAGTATACAAGGTAAAATGCCAAAAATCCTTTCCAACTCTCAATCAGATAATTAATTGCTGGTAAACTTCAAGAAGATCCATAGACCACTTCAGCTGGTACTAACATCAACTCCTCTTTGATTCAAATATTCCTTGGCTTCAACAATGTCCTGGAAAGAAGCAATAAAATAAGCAACATTCTTTGGCATTGTATTACAGTCAAAAGGCTTATCTGAATCTGAAATATGATCCAGCATTATGCTGCAATTATCAGGTCATAATTATTCTTTAACTGCTTAAGGATCATCTAGGAGGAAAAGTTGGCATTTATATGACAATTGGACTACTTTTTGAACCGAGTTAAATTTGGGAAAGCAAAAGCATATCTGTCCGTACCCAATAGAATAGGTTCAGAGAAACATGTGGTCCACTTTCTCGGTTGAAATAGGTTTGCAGTTACAGTGGATGATATCATTTACTTTTCACAAACATATGGAAACAAAGCCTACAAAAATGCACAATGACATATGGGAACAAGAAAATGATCCTCATTAATGATATTTGTGAGTTGGGTCCTTGATGATCTAAAAAGAACTAAATGCCGTCACTTGCTACCACAACTATTCACATGAACGATGCGCAATTTTATTCCAGTCCTGCATACAGGATATTGGGGGGCTTGACATTTAATATGTTACTGTCTGCAGATCAGCGCATATTAAATGATAGGTAGGTTAACTTATCTCAAGCTCGTGAGAGCTTGTGTTCTTAAGTGTTTTGGTTGTTCTTGTTTCCCTCTTCTTAGATCTTACAATAAAAACAAGCTTCAGTTTAGGTCTCAAGAGTGTCCTTATTGGCTACTCCACCTCTCATATGGGCTACAACTGTATGTCCCCTGATGGTCATATCTACATCTCTCCAAAGGATAGGAAGGTAACTTATATCAACTCATGAGAGCTTGTGTAGACTGTCACATATTGTATAGTTTCCCTCTAATTGATTCTGTTAGCTTGTAACTAATTTTGTTAAGAGTGTAACTAACTGACTGAGAGCTGTCAATTAGTTAACTTGCCAACCGGTTTCCCCTTCTTCCTAATGCAACCTACAAATGGATTGACCTCAATTGATCTAGTAACTGAATTCATTCCAATCAAAAAATCATTAGCTGAAAAACTCAGTATTCAGTTCATGCTTTTCTCTAAGTTTTCATCTATGAATAATTTCAATTTAGTGATTTGAGAAACTCTAATAGGAGTAATACAGAAGCCTTATTCAATGGAACTGAAAATGATGGTCCATTACAGGATGTGGCAGACATTTTTGCAGGAGACGATAAAAAGGATTTGAATCATAATCTAGGTCTACAAATGAAAATTTATTGAACAAAGTTCCTTACACATTGGATTTGCGAAAGTACTCGTATGTCAAGTCCAGATTTTGCAATAAAATTTTCTGATCGAAATGTTCAATATGAGGGAAGGGGGAAAGGATATTGGTGACAAAATACTAACAACTCCGGACCTCAAGGAGTTGCTTGCTACCAGGGATTACCCGGTTTATGCAACATGATTTGAAAACACATGTTATTTTTCCCACCACAACAAGTATGCCTCCTTATATTCCTATTCCATTGTCAATATAAACAAGTCAACGCTATTGTTAACTGTGCTTGCAACCTTAATATTGTAGTATGTCTGTGTCCCCTTTTTAAAAGGTTCATATTAGAGGGAACCAGAAAAATAAGGGAAATATTAAGGAACAAAAATTTGGTGACAGGTAGAAAAATAAGTGTACTCGTAAAGAATAAGGCTAGAATGTCCAAGGAGAATTCTTCGATATGTTACTTTAAGAAATTTGTGATTGGCATATTTTGGAGTACACATTTTTAAGACCGATATTATTTTTAAGACAAGATATCCTTCTCTTCTGTAAAACTGCAAGGATGTCTCGTCCTTTCTTATAAATTATTTTAAAATACTAAAACTAGATGAACCTCAATAATAGACAATTTTTATCCAAATTAAGTATGTGGCAATTATAAACAATTGTTGCTCCAAGTTAGACAACTGTGGAACAATTATGTTTATTAATTCAAAACTACTCTGGAACAGGGTTCCAATTCACAATTACAATTTATAGAAAACTGACACAAACTACACATAGAAAGACAGGGACCCTGTTTGGTTCCCTCCCAAGATTTTGAGAGTCTTGGATCAGTCCCTTCCGAAACTCTCTGAGAATTGGATCTCTCCTAATAACCACTCAATAACTTCCCAAAATCATAAACTCTTACTCTCCTATCTTCCCAAAATCATAAACTCTTACTCTCCTATCTTCCCCTGTTTGTCCTAAACAAAAACACACATAATTAATAAAATGTAACTGCTCCTAATAATATAATAACTCTCACTAAAATGCTCCTAATAATAGAATAATAATTGTTACAAACATAACAGTCAGTTTTCCTTAATGAGAGGTCTAACACTCCAGTCCTGAAATTATTTCAAACAATTGTAGAAGAGTAAACTCAGTGCACACATCTACAAACATACATATTCCATATGAAATATAAATAGCACAGCATTTATTTAAGTATATAACAATGCAATCACTAAGGCAGAGAAATAGAAATACCTTTTGTAACAACAGAGCTTCCTGAGGACATGTAGGAAAATTCATCAGACCAACTCCAACCATTAATAGACCGTAACATCCTAAAGACACGACAAAATAGATTGGTAGCTGCATAAAGGACAGAAGTATGGATGTTAGTATTATGAGGTTTCTAATTCTATGATTCTATCAAAATATAAAAAAAGCATCAAAAGGTTTGGTTGAGCTGGAAAGGATCAAAGAACTTTTCTTGTAAGGCTTAGGTTTGAACATCTCCCAGCAATCCCCCTCTAAAGGCTATCTACATATACATGATAAGTCCTCATTGAGGTGTATTGCGTAATAGCTTAGGAAACATAAAAGATTTCCCTCCCCAAAACAATATTGTACCAAAAACCAAATTAAAAAGTAAAGTACGTGTATGACATGAAACCTACCAACCAAGTATGACTTTGTGGAATGATAGAAGTTTGTAGAAGGCCAATCCATAAAGCAGTGATGGCAGTTACCAGCGTCAAAATCTTTACAATATGCTTCATTTATGAATCTGAAATCAGATGAATAATATGAATATCTGTGTAAATGTATTAGTGTATATACAAAATTGGATGAATAATATGAATATTTGGGTAAATGTATTAGTGTATATACAAAAAGAGAGAGAAGTTATATTTGTGGGAATAATTGCTTCATCACAAACATAAAATATGTGGGTGCCTATTCAATGTAAAATAGAAGGAGTGCGTGGGAGAATCTGAAGACCCATTCATGATCACTGATTTCTAGATTTCAGTTATAACATAGTCGTCATATATAAATCAGAATGCTCGTACATCTGTTATGAAGCAAAGCCTAAAAATTATAATCTAATGAAACTGACTCCATTTTTTAAATAAAACAAGAAATACTCAAGTAAAAGACTCTTGTAGCTGCTGCCATCAGATGGGATTTCCATGAAATTCATTTCATTGTTAATAATAACAGATATGATAGTTATATCACTCAAAGCCCTTGCGCAATTTCCCAGCATCATTTGGACTTTGCAAGCAAAATGTATGATTGACTAAACTCATATTTATCTACTGATCAAATGCAAAGTATAAGACTCGCTACAGATCAAAGACAATGAAGAATTTAAATCTTAACAAGCTCGGAATTTCTTTCCTAAAAAGAAACTTATATTGTACCACTTGGCTCAAAAGAAACAGGTTCCTAAAAATCAGGAGCATGAAGGTAGGTATTGCGAAAAAGAAAATAAATGTGAAAGAAAAAATAGAAACCCGTTAAATTTGATCATGGAATTCGACTCATAACATACACCTATCACATCACATAGCAAATGCATCATTCAAAAGGATTATAACTATATTGCCTTGAAGTTAAAATTGGTTAACAACTGGTACGTCACAGCAACTCCAATCTCTATCATGCAAATGCAACTACATTGCTAAAATGATAGGTAAAATTTCAAAATAAATACACAGGAACTGAAGTAAACTATTTTCCACTTCCATCAGGAGGGGGTCACCATGAAATTCATTTCACAGTTCAATAGAACTCAAAACCCTTGCGCAATTTCCCAACATCACTTGGAAGTGGCTGGATGGAACAAACCCTATCACCTAAAATCGCACGTTTCTGGAACTAGACAATTACAAACAGAAATATTATGTATATCAAAGGCCTTAAGAAAAGAGCATTACAACAAATCAAATTCAGAATCACAAGGAACCCTAAGTGAAGAAAACAAACATCTCATATAACAATAACAATCCTTTATGACTACCTAATTTAACCAAAGGATTCACTGATACATCTAGGGTTTCTTAAAAGTAAATTGGGAGAAATTTGAAAAGGTAAATGAGAATCAGAAGACACACCAACTGATGGAGAAGAATAATGAGGCGGCGACAACTTAGACCCCGGCGGCGGGCGTAGACTGCTGCTGGAGAGAGAGATATAAGACGTGTGGGTACCTGGGTGGCGCGATACAAGTTTCTACCAAGAAGAAATCAGAGATGAAAGACGATAGATATGAGAGTTGTATGTTGTTGGGAGAGCAGGCGTGGTGGTTGTATGGAGCCGGGAGGTGGTCGCGATGGACTCGAACAGGTGTTGGTTACGCGAGGCGAGATCTAGTGAAGTTGAGAGAAAGGGGAGGGGCGATCTGGTTCTGGGTGGAGGCAGGAGATGGATGTACGAGCAGTGGCGGAGATGAGAGGACTACAACAGTGGGGGCGCAGTGATGGTGAGATGGTGATGAGAGGGGCAGTTTTTGTTTATGTAAGAGAGGAAAACGGGGTTATGGACGATGTTTTAAGACCCGGACAAGTCCAGCTATCAATTTGGTCAAGATATGGGTTATTAACTCAAGACCGGTGAGTTATTGGTCGGACATGTAATTATTGATCCAATGAAAAAGTAGGGATTTAAATGCATATTTATGGGGACGGATATTATGATATTTGTATTTGTTCAGTTGGATAAATGTGATATTTAATATTTATATCTGTCTTGTATCCATGCGGGTATTTGATAAGCGGCGGATAATTTACGGATTTTAAGATATTTATATATATTTACAAATATTCATGGATAATATTTTTTTTATAAAAAATATTTTTAATTTCTTTTAAAGGCACAAGCTTATTATCACATAACATTCATACAATTGGTTGTTAATTTTAAAATAAAATTTCATCATTTTAATTTTCTTCTTATTCACCAAAGCATAATTAGATCCAAATATAATATTCATACATTTCATTTTTAACCAAACAAATAAAAGAATTTAAATATGAAATGACTAATAGAATTTGAATGAAATGTGAAAGATTTTCTTTAAAAAAAATTATTAAAAAAAAAAAAGAAACGGATATGGATATCCGCGGACACAGATATCATTAAACATGTATCCATATTCATTAACAAATGGGTATTTAAATATCCAGCTATTTTATCCGTGGATATCCATTAAGCTAGCCTCCTTATATCCGTGATTAATTTTATCCGCGGATACGGATTTTTTTGCCATCTCTATGTAAAAGGTTGTTGTGGTGAAAAGACATCCTTGTAAATTTTAAAATTGCCCTTTCTTAAATTTAGAAGTATACTTTTTTATTTTGATAAAAGAGAAGGTTAAAGCATGAATAAAAAGAAAGAACTACAATAAAAGTAATATAGGGAAGGAAATTTCTTTACACCATCCTCAAATAACCTAAGAGCTAGAACATCATTTATGAAAATATTGCCTACTTTACTAGATATCGTTGTATTAATCAATGCATTTGCACACTTGTTAACTTATCTATATGTGTGTATCACTTTCACTTCGTTGTGGCTCTTGATTAATTGGTGAATTTGTTTAATCAATGTATACCCATCTATATTCATTGAGGTGTCATTATCTAGCATTTTAACTATGACCATTGAATCCACATTCATTTTCACCATTTTTAAACCTAACCTCTTGGTAAGTTTTAAACCTTCAAAAAATTTCTCATAACTCATTCCTAGAAGTACTACATATCCCTAGGAGTTTAGAAAAAAGTTACATTTACAATGTCCTCTATTATTTCTCATAATACCACCACATCCAGCTATTTTATTTAGCTTGCACACCCTATTTGTATTTAATTTAACTTAACTCTCCTGAGGAGGTTTCCAACCTATCATGCAAATTGCTCTATCCTCCCCCTCCAATGACACTCTATTGTTGCAAGTTACATCGTCAAACTCCATTAGCAAAATGTGAACATTAGGGTCTGAATTCTCCAGTTTATGGTAAGACTCGTCGTATTCCTCTTTGTTCCTCCATAACCACAAACTATGACACTCCAACACCCAAAAATTTATCCAATCACAACTCTCCCTCCCCTTCGAATTGATATTCAACCAAATTCAATCCTCAAGCTCAAAGTTAAAGTAATCATTAATTATATTATCAATGACTTTATTTTTCCACAAAATTACATGACTTTTGGATAGTCCTTCATAACGTGCATACTGAACTCACTCACACTACCACAAAGCTTACAACCTGCATCTCTCATTCTTTTCTTTCTTTTTTGACGATTAGTTAACATTTTGTCATACACAAGCAACCACACAAAACATTTAACTTTTTCCTGCACTTTTAGTTTCCAAACTTCCTCTCTATCGTCTTCTTCATTACTAACCAACATCCTATACATGTACCGGACATAATATTCATCATTACTAGTCTCTACCATGATGACCTCATCATTCCCATGCTATGTATTTGGTGGAAGATATGATTTAATTTTCTGGATCACTATGTCTAACATCTAGTTCGTTAGCCTTTGCTAGTTCCAATTATCGCTATGGAAAATAAGGTCACAAAGTTTTGTGTTTGTTAATTCATCAGGAATCTGAGGGTTAAGATCCTTGATATTAACACCTGGTTATATCCAGTAATCATTCCATGCATCAATGTTAGGGTCATCTCTTACACTTCAGCTCCTAGTTGACAAAACATGAGGCATTGCTTTAACAATCTCTTTCCAAAGTTTAGAGTTTAACCTTTGCAGCGAATACTATAACAAACGTGTGCTTTTATACTTGTTTTTATGGGCTTCATACCATAACTCATTAGCTTCCTTATTTAACTCCCACATTAGCTTCATAATGAAGGCTTGGTTCATGATGTCAAGCTTCCGTAAACCAATACCTTCATTCGCTTTATGCTTGGTGATAATTTCCCATTTTATGGCATGATATTTTCTTTTATCATCTGTATCCCCCCGGATGAATTTATGTTGCATGTTGTAGATGTTTTTAATTGACTGCATTTTGTGGTAAAACATTGATGTATGTGTGAATGTCATGACTGATGTTATGACATACATAATGAGTGTGTTGCAGGGTAAGTTTGGATAGCTAAGAGCAAAGTGTGTTGGATGTCATGCTGAATGTTATGACATCAAGCAGCTGACATCAGGGCGCGTGTTTTAGGTTCTGGTATATTGCATGAGGAAGCTCAGGCTATACTTCAGGAAACATTTTAGGAAGCTTGGTTATCTCAGGCGAAATGCCAGGCATGGCTGAGGATAACCTAGGACCAAAATGTTAGTGTGCAGCTTAACGAAAAGAGGTCTTAACTGGGTTTAACCTAATTTCTGCACTAAGGCCCAAGATCTTTATGCTGCTTATAAATAACAAAGTGGCAATCCTAATTGGAGGGGGGTCCTGGACAGAGTTTTTGACAGAGAGTTTACAGAGTGTTTTTGAGTTGTTTTTGAGTGAAGAATTATGTGTTATGCAGTCAGTTCTTCACGTGTGTTTTGTGTATTAGGATTTCTTATGAGCCAAGCAATTATCTGATGTATGATTGCATTGGACTAGTGTGTTTGAGTTGTACTCTGTTTATGTCACTCTAATCTGTTAAGCATGAGTGTCGTGTTTCTTGATCAAAGTTGTGAAGCAGATCAAGGTGTGTTTGAAGTGTGACTTCAATTTTATTTGTAACTAAATTGGTTGATATCACTATTGTGATTGAGGGGGAGTGAGTAGGTACTCAGGTCTAGTGTTAGGCTGAAGTGTCATTGGATAGGTCTTAAGTGAAGAGTGCAAACTGGTTGTTTGACTCTAAATTAATTCTACTGATAGTGAATTTCCTCTCTGGCTTGGTAGCCCCCAGATGTAAATGTGATTTGCACTGAACTGGGTCAACAATTCTCTGTGTTATTTACTGCTTTCAATTCCTGATTATTGTTAAGTTATGTAGTCTACTCAGTAGTGGATGTCATAACATCCACTGTAACATCGACTGTTTGGTACCTAGAATTTCGCATGTTGTGAATCTTTTCGATACATTCTTTTGAAAGCACATTTGTCATCATTGGGTATATCGAAATTGCTTCCAATACATTTTTCGCCAATGTTACTCGACCTGCAAAAGAAAGATGGTTAGACTTCCAACTAGATAATTTTGATGATAGTTGTTCCATTATATATTGATAATCAATTCATCTGATATTTATTACACTGAGAGGCACTCCCAAATATTTTCTAATTTGATTAATTTTCTGAAAGCTGGAACATTGAACTAACTTCACCTTCATGTTTCACGTTACATTTATTTAGAAAACATCACACTAGTTTTTATTTGCTAACTTCTTAACCTGACATTTCACAAAACTTATCAATAGTCTATAACCCACGTCACTTGGCTTTCATTCGCTTCTCCAAATAAAATCAGATCATCTGCGAACATCGGGTGAGAGATCAATGGACCTTGCTTCCCCATACAGAATGTCTTCCATTTTTTATCGTTTAATGCATGCAAGATAAGATGGGATAATTTTTGCATGCACAACACAAACAGGTATGTAGATATAGGATCTCTTTGCCTAATGCCATGATGCGGTCGAAAGAAATCACTTCTAGCCTCATTTCACTTGACATTTATTTCCGCACTTTTTACTACATGAATGATGATGTTGTAATATTGTTTGGAAGTTTGATTTCACTAAGAACACGCCAAATCAACTCCCATCTGATTTTGTCATAGGCTTTAGACAAATCCACCTTTATGACAAAATATCCTCTTTTTCCCTTTATATTGCACATGATATGAATGGCTTCTTTTGCAACAATTATCTTATTATGAGTATTCCTTCCTGGCACAAAACCTATTTGGTAAGGCAACACAAGCTTAAGAATACAAGCTTTAAATCTATTGAGCACCACTTTATTCACCACTTTATAAATTGTATTACACAATGACATTGGCCAAAATTGGGAGACTTTTTGTGGTTAAGATACTTTCGAAATCAAACAAATAGCCATTTGGTTTATTTTAGCGGTTTCACTAGAGCTTCTCCAAATTTTCCTCACAAAATCACACACTTTCATACCAACAATATTCTATGACTTTTGGTAAAAGCCTGTCAGGATTCCATCTGTTCCAGGAGCTTTCCACGGATCATTGAAAATATTGCATGCTTTACTTCCTTATCATTCACTTGAGAAATTGAATGTTAGAGCTCGTCAATTCCAATGCATGGGAATGTAATGTTGATGTGATTCCATTTACTCTACTTATTATTTAATTGAAACAAATTTGTATAGTAATCATTGATCGTCTCTTTGATTTGATCGATGTCTTCTATCCATACTCCTTGGTCATTTGTACACATGTCTTAATACCATGCTTAATCATTTGTATATTCATTTCATTCTTGATGTTATACTTGTTGAAATTTGATAAACTTTATCTGTTAAGTTTCTCTTAACATTAGTTTTTAGGTTCATCATATCCTCACCCTTTATTTAGACTTAGTTCAAACATTAGGATCCCCATAAAAATTCAACTTCAATCGAACCCTAGCCATTTGTGGCTTCAAACTCAAAACTCTTTCTCAAGAGATCACACATGAGTCACCTCTATAGAAGAAATGCTTCTTCTATCCCCACAATATAAATCAAACTTTTGAAACTTTCTCTTTCATTTAAGTGATGTAAGTGGCCTACTTGTCAGTTATATATCCAAGTTCATGTCCCTCTCTTATTATGGTGCAGAGATAATCTTTCATTTAAGTGATGTGAGTGGAATACTTGTTGATTATATATCCAAGTTGAAGTATTTCTCTAATTATGTAAAGACCCATTTATCTTTCTATGTTTGTGGTGGTATAGTTGAGTAATCCCTCTTAAGATGACAATTTGTCTTCTCTCATAAAAATCCAACAAACATTGCTTTTACCTGTAGTCCCCGAACTACAAAATGATATAACTTCCTCTAGGGATATGTAGGCATATGATTGTGAGATCCTAGTGATCACACCTTTTTATTTTCACCCCCTTTATTCATATACATTACAAAAACAACCAAAAATTTCCCATTCCCATCATTCACTCAAAATAATCAACTCTCCCAATCAATAGAAAATAACTTAAGACCAATAACACAAATGTTTTAAGAGGTTCCTATAGGATACTATAGATAATTAAGGTGATAATACCTTCCCTTTGTATAACCAACCCATTAGATCTCTTATTGTATTGTTTCTCATTGCATATTTATGGGTTATTCTTTCTTTACCCCTTCCTTTGGATAAATTAAAGTCCGATGGAGATGTTTTGTATTATACCCCAAATTTTGACCCTAGATTTCATAATCATTCTAGGATAATTATATTGCATTGCTAACCCAAATTTTGTTCAAGTTGTTTCTTGTTTTCTGAATTAGGGTTTTGGATCAAGAGAATCGGAAGGATCTTTATTTAATCAGTCAATATTTTGGATTGATCATCAAACTACCAAGTGTTCATACACTCAAGAGGCCTCTATCCATCAAGAATCAAGTTCAAATTGGTCTCACCACCAGTTCATTGAAGCTCAACTTCATTTGGTCACCAATTAGGGTTTTATCAAGAAAAGTCAATTGTGTCTTTGAATTTTGATCAAAGCATGATCCCAAGCCTTGGGACATGACTTAAGACACTCAAATATATCCTTGTAGTCCATCCATGATGTTTGAAAGGTCCAGGAATGCAAGATCATGGAAGATCACACAGTTGAATTTATCTGATACATAAGCTTTTTTCTACAAAGTCAACCCTTTGACTTTTGGAATTTTTGGTCAAAATTGAAGTGCTCAATCCAAATTCCATAAAAACATGTTTGATAAATTAGTTTGAGCATGAAAAATCAATATTTAAAAGGTTTCTTGCAAAATGGGCAAAGTTAAGAAACTTGAAATTTTTCGAAGTGTGGAAGAAAAACCCTAATTTGGTGCCAACTTTGAAAGGTCATAACTTTCAATCTGAACCACCATTATTTGTGTTCCAAAGATCAAATTGAAGCCCTTGCAACATAATAAAACTTTTTCAATGAAGTTTAATCTCCAAAAAATGCACATATTTTGAGTTATAAGCCATCAACTTTGTGAAAAAGTTTCAACACTTAGAAAATTTTCAAGACAGATTCTGTTCACAAAAAGTACCAAACTTTGGATCCAGTTTTCACTATGATCCATTGAGATTCAAGAAATTCATCAAACATGAAATTTGTATAGAACTTTTGGAGATTTTTAGAAAAGTACAAGAACTCCTCCATAACATTTTTGAGATAGGAGTTTTAAAGAAGAGAAGTTGGCTCTCCATACTTGAAGTTTTGGCCATTTTCATCAAAACGCAAGTTGCAAATTCAAATCAATTATGCAAAATACTTGGTTACAGGCCTTGAAACTTGTAAATATATCCATAATCATAAGTTTGTACAAGCATTAGAGGCTTTACCCATTGAATTGAAGCATTAACCAAGTGATTATTCCATTTTTGGAAGAAAGTTCACAATGCCATTTTGGAAAAGTGACTTTAATCACAAAGTCAACTTATCTTGAGCCTCTCACATGTTTCTTCTGCATAAACCACTTTCTTTGCACATAATCAAAGCCTCTAAACCACTCAAAAACTCTAAGAGAGTCGGTACTTTGCATTGGAAAATCAAAATTTCATGAAACCATCCTTGAATTTCAACCAAACCAAGTGAACCATACCATTTGCAATTCTGCAGAGCAAGAAGCCTCACTCTTTCCCTATAAATAGAGGCTCATTCTAATCCTTTAATACACAAAAAAACCTCAACATTCCTCCCTCAAAAACCTCCTAAACTAGAAACTTGTCCAAACTTCCTTTTGTGCCAAGAAATACCAACTTGCACAAACTTCCAATCTGTCTTCTCCAAACACCAAACTACTCAAACACTTGTTCAAACATATCACAAATCACTCCTTAAAGGTGTATAAACATTAATCTTCACCCCAAACCTGCTAAATTAGAAAGTCAACCTTCAAAACCTCATTTCTTTGACCTTTTGCATTTTTCAAGCCAAGTGTTGATTCTGACCATTTCCAAACACTCCAACACTTCAAACACACCCTATAAAACATCCCTAAGTTGTTCCAAACATGGTTGTGCAACTGTAACTTCATTTACTTAAATTTGCATTTTGGTCACTTTTGACACTTTTGCAAGAAGGAGGCACATTCTGTTCTAGCTGGTTTTCTTTGGTTCCAAGCATTCAAAAAGCTTCTTAGAGGTATACTGGAGGTATACAAAGCATAACGTTATTTCTATAACAAGTCTTGTGGAAGTTTCAAGTGTGCTTCAAGAGGTAAGTTCCCAAAAAACTTGAACTTTATGAAATATGCATTGCTTTGATATGCACTGATTATGAACATGATTGTTGTGTTGTTTATGACATGTTTGAACCATTTTTAGTTGCTATGCATGATTGTATATGATTGTGCCTTAGAAAATGCAAAAATTAGCCATTATGGATGATGCTATCGTGTTTTAAAATGGACACGCTTTTAGGAAAAACCAACACCACCAATATGATCCTTGTAAAATTTTAGGCATGTTTGATTTTTATTTCATCCAATTTAATGGAATATTGAGGAAGTTATGGTGGGTTTTGCAAAATTTATTTTTGAAGGAGGGTGAGGTTCAACCATGGCGCTGGTCTTAGGTATTTGTTAGGTTTATGTTTTAATTTGAGGAGGTGATACATTGGATGTATCACCACCCCAGAAAAATAACAAGAACAGGGGCGATGGGGATTTGAACCCCAGTTGTTTTCATATATATTATTGAGTTTCCCTCTATTTTCAACTACGCACGTGTGGTTGGATTGGTCTTTGTCTTGACCTGCAAGTAAACCAGTGTGGGTTCAACACCCATGGGGACCTTTCCCTTCTTTTTTTGATACCTATTTTCTTAATTTTCTTCACAAGTTCAAATTGTTGTAACTTCTTCATTTTTATGGCTTTTTGAGCCATTCTTTTTGCTAATTTCTCATTTTGATGTATATTTTATATTGGTGAAAAGAAAATATAAAAAAATAATTATTTTTGATGCACTTATGTATGTTTAAATGGTGTGATGTTTTTAGGGTTTCTTAAGTTTCTTTTTTATTCTTTTGAATGGTTCCTTGCCTTTCCTTGCTTACAATTACTTGTTTAAACCATATACATCTTGTATGAACCTTAAATGATGTTGTGAATTTGTGCATACTTTTTTTTACTTGATTTTGATGCATTTTTCAAGTATATGTTTACATGTAAATGTATGTTGAACTTTGTCCATACCATGAGGCTTTTTGCTTGATCATTTGCCTTAACATGTGATTTTTCTCCCATGTTTACATGAACTTGATGTGTATATATGCTTTTGTGTTGATCATGCCATGTTTATGTATTCTTAAACACTTAAATTTTGCCTTGAATCTTCCATTGAATACATACTTGTATGCTTAAACCTTTGTGGTGTTTCTTACTTGTTTAAGACCATGTTTGAACCTTAACATGTATGTTTAGTTGTTACCAACTTATCTTAACATGTTCAATTTGTATCCATGCTTAAGTGTCAAAGTAATGTCTTAACTTGTTCACATGATATTTAAACTTTAACTTGTCATCTAAGAGTATGCTCATATGTTATTCATTGTATGTTTGCATCTCCATCCATATGTTATTGTCATAAACATGTCCTTTTTCTCAAAGTGTGTTTGGTTATTACCTTTACTTGTCTTAAATTGTATTCATGATTAAGTGATGTTTTAACGTATGCATGTTTACTTTGAATCTTGAATGATTCCATGATAAGTAATGTTTTAACTTGTGCATGCCTTACTTCATCTTTGAACTTTCTCCATGTTAAGTATTGTTATAACTTTTACATGTTAACTTGAACTTTGTTTCCATCAATGCTTAAGTATTGTAATGACTTATCCATGTTTAAATGTTTAAATTGTATTCATGATTAAGTGTTGTTATAACTTATTCATACTTGCCTTGTATTCATGATTAAGTGGTGTTAGTTAACCCTAATGCATGCTTGCTTTAATTTTGAAATTAAACTTGTTACCCATGATGCCTTAGTCTTGTTAGAACTATACTTCATGTATGTTTAGATGTTGTAACATCTTTATTTATCTTGGTTATCACCATGTTGTTTTGAACTTCTTCAAACTTTGAATATGCTTGGTTGTTGCCTTGTTCTCTTATGACTTTGTCAAACCTTTACCTTAGATGTTGTCACATCTCTTATTATGCTTGATTGTAATCATATGCCTTAACCTTTGTCATATCTCATATGAATTTTCATATTAAAATCATGTTTGAATGTTATTGCAATTGATATCATGCTTGAATATCATACTTATTCATCTCATCTTTTCATATTGTTCATACTTATTTTAACTTTGTCAAGTTATTCCCCCAAGTGATGTTAGTTTGTTAGCTTTCGTCCTTAAGTTGCCTCTTGTTCCTTAATCCAAGGGAAAAACTCTCTATTGACTAAATGAAATAGGTAGCTTAGCAATACCCAATTCCCCTTGACCTTGTTAGAGCCATTAGGTTTTCAACTTAGACTTAGGGTAGAACTTACAACTCTTTTGACTTTGTTAAGTTAAGTAAGTGTTAAGGCTATAACACTTACCTCCCCCCTTTAACCTTGATCATAATCAAGTGTTCATTCATCCCTAGTGAGGTTAACTACAAGTGTTCTGATTCCATCCTTGTAAGGATATGTAGGTATAAGACCGTGAAGTTTTGGCGAGCATACTTAGTAATAAACCCTTAGGTTCCTATCCTCACCAATAAAAACCAAACACAAGACATATCAAAGCAAATAGAAAACAATAACACAAAAAATAGCACGAGGTTCCTATAGAGTACTATATATGCTTAGGATGTTAACACCTTCCCTAGGTATAACCAACCCTGGAACCTTAGATTTTTTAGCATTGTTGTTACATTGCAAGCCTAGGGTTTTGTATGATCTTTTCCCTTTCCCATGTGAAATTCTGGTATACAGATCTCAGATATCCTAAGAGATGTCGATACACTTGATCTCTGCTATGAATAATGACAAGAAGAAGCACACTAAAAACTTGCAGAAAGTAAATGAACACACATCAATTGTTAACCCAGTTCGGTGTACAACAACACCTACGTCTGGGGGCTACCAAGCCAGGAATGAAATCCACTAGATAATATTAATTTTAAGATAAACAACCTCTGGTTTACAACTTATCACTTAATCACTACCTGTGCTTAACTTTTACCTAAGACTCTCCTAGGTATGAGACCTTTCTCAATTCCCTTTCAATCACAACAGTGACATAAATTAGAACTTAATGCAAATAGTTCAGCTATATTATCAACACGATACAAGAGAGGCTCACAAAATACACAAACCCTAAAACTCACTAAGCAATAATGTATTTTCCCATGCAGTGATTAGGTTAAATCCATCATATTTATAACCATAAACTAGACTGAATTTGGGCTTAAAAAATGCAACAATCTGTTACATAAAATCTGCAACTTATTCTCCAGAATAATAGTTTCTTCAATCTAAAATTTCCTAAAATGTCTCCATATTTAGAAAACAACATCTTCAGATTTCAACAGAATCTCTGATTCCTCAATCTTGAACGCCACCTAAGATAAACAAATATTTCCATAATATTTTGAAATCTGAAAATAAAATAGCAGTATTCAAAATGGAAAAGTAACAGACAAGGATGTCAAATCATCATGATAGGACATCTTGTCTAATATCTTATTCTTCAGTAGGTTCTTCATTGTAGGACATCTTGTCCAACATCTTGTTGTTAAGTTAGCTTTACCAAAATTAATGTCAATCTCAAAAGCTTGGATATCAATCTCCCCCTTTAGCAGATTTTGGATAAAACTAACTACATAGCCTTTGCATACAGAAATCAGAGGCACTCAGAGGCAAAAATTAGAACAACAACGGAAAAATAATTTTAGCAGCCTCCCCCTCAAACTCCCCTTCAAACAATTTGCAGCAAGTAGTTAGCTCTCCTTCTCAATCAGAAGCCAGAGGTTAGCAGTTAGTTAGGTTAGTCTTAATCCCCCTTTTTAGCCATAATATGACAAAGGTAGATAACTAACATAATAACCAAACATGAATATAAGCAAAACAAGAGTTTAAAGTACACAACCAGCACATGAAGTGCTAAAAATATCATGGGCATGCAGCCCAAAAAAAACTACAATAAGATATTATCTTTAGTAGCCTCAACATCCTTGCCCTCTTCTTCACCACTAAGATCATCATCATCAAACTCAACATCAGGATATTGTTGAAAAGTTATGCTATAAATAAAAGGCCGACTTTGAAGACCTCTCCTTATTTGGTGGAAACACACATACACTCATTTGAATAGTATTTCCATACCAACTTAGTTGCTATAAATCTTCAAACAGACAGATACGAAGTTCGCCCCTCAACACCTCAAATTGGTTAGTATCTGAGGCTTTAGTAAATATGTCAGCTAGCTAATTCTCTGTGGCACCATGCTCCAATGTTACAACTTTGTCTTCCACAAGATTTATCATGAAAAGATGTCTGATGTCAATATGTTTGGTCCTACTGTGCTGAATAGGATTTTTTCAAATATTTATGGCATTCAACTTATCACAAAATAATGTCATGAAATCACAATTATGCTTCTTACTAAACCATAAAATCAAGTTGTTTCCTAAAAAGAAACATTCTTCAGAGGTGCTTTTCTTATCATCAGCACTACCAGCCCAATCAGCATCACAATATCCCACCAACATGGAAGGATTATGTACCATTCACATACTTCATAATCCTTTTGACCTGATTGATATGACTGACTTTGGGTTCAGCTTGATATCTAGTACAAATTCCAATAGTGAAAGTTATGTCAGGTCTGCTAGCAGTAAGTTATGGAAGACTGCCAATCATGCTTCTATACAAACTCTGATCAACACTAACACCTTTTTCATCCTTATACAACTTCAAATGTGTAGAAGCATGAGTCCTTTTGTGGTTAGCACTCTCCAACCCAAACTTCTTCGCAATGCTCTTTGCATATTTCCCTTGATAAAGAAATATAGAGTCTTCCATATGTTTGACTTGGAGACCAATAAAGTAGGCTAATTCACCCACCAAACTCATCTCAAACTCAAATTGCATTTACTTGATAAAATTTTGAACCATCTCATCCGACATTCCTTCAAACACAATATCATCTACATAGATTTGAGCTATCTTGAGTTTGTCATCCTTCTCTTTGACAAAGAGGGTTTTGTCAATGCCTCCTTTTTTGTATCCATGGTTGATGAGGAACTCAGTTAACCTCTCATACCAAGCCCTTGGAGCTTGTTTCAACCCATACAAGGCCTTTTTCAATTCGAACACATGATCTAGAATTGTAGGATCAAAAAATCCTTTTGGTTGTTCTACATAAACTTCTTCATTCAAGTATCCATTAAGAAAGGCACTCTTCACATCCATTTGAAACAACTTGAAATTTAACAAACAAGCCACTCCAAGTAACAACCTAACAGACTCTAGCCTAGCAACATGAGCAAAAGTTTCATCAAAGTTCACCCCTTCAATTTGGGTGTACCCTTGAGCAACAAGATGAGCCTTATTTCTGGTGATCACACCTTACTCATTAGACTGATTTATAAACACCTATCTTGTACCAATAACATTTGACCCTTCAGGTCTTAGCACACGATCCCATACCTCATGCCTTTTGAACAGCTTCAGTTCCTCTTGCATAACATTGATCCAATATGCATTAGTCAAGGCCTCATTGACATTCTTGGGTTCCAATTTAGAGACAAAGCAAGCACCAACAACAACTTCTCTTGATTCGGTCACTCATCCACCATTAGGATCTCTTATGATCAGCTCTTTATGATGATCTTTCTGAATTCTAATGGAGGGTCCCTTGTCTACTGTCTCAGTTTCTGCAGGTTCAGGATTGACACTTGAGTCTGCGGTATCTTCAGGAATATCATGCAATGTTCCAACATCTTCGGTGACATTCGCATAAACATCATTCATGGGAAAGAATGGTCCAACATCGCCTGTGATAACAACTTTTGTAGGAGAATCATTAACCACAACATTAGTGGATTCTAGCACAACCTTAGTTCTGGATTGAATATTGTATAGGCTTTGCTATTTGTAGAGTATCCCAGAAATATTCCTTCATCACTCTTAGGATCCATCTTTCTCCTTTACTCCCGGTCATCCAAAATGTAACATTTGCTTCCAAAGACGTGGAAATACTTCACAATTGGCTTTCTTCCTTTCCATAACTCATATAGAGTAGCAGATGTGTCAGATCTGATGGTTACTCTATTCAGGATATAGTAAGCAGTATTCATGTCTTCATCCCAAAAATGATATTGAAGTTTCTTGGAATAAAGCATGACCCTTGCACATTCTTGAATTGTCTTATTCTTTTTCTCAACCACTCCATTATGTTGAGGAGTGATGGGTGAAGAGAACTCATGGCTAATTCCTTCAAAGGAACAAAAATCATCAAACTTTCTATTTTCGAATACCTTCCCATGGTCACTTCTAATTCTAACTATGCCACAATCCTTCTCTCTTTGAAGTTTCTGACATAGTTCTTTGAACACTTCAAACACCTCAGACTTTTCCTTGATGAATTTCACCCAAGTGAATCTTGAGAAGTCATCAACTACAACGTAAGCATACCTTTTTCCTCCAAGAATTTCAACCTGCATAGGTCCTATCAAGTCCATATGAAGTAGCTCCGGAGTTTTTGAAATGGTTATAAGTTGAAGCTTTTTATGTGACATCCTTGTCTGCTTTCCAATTTGACATTCACCACAGACTCTTCCTTCATCAATTTTAAGATTAAGAATACCTATGACAATTTCCTTTGGCAACACCTCCTTCATTCCCTTCAAGTGTAAGTGGACAAGTTTCTGATGTCACATCTTCACCTCATCTTCTTTTGACATCAGACAGATGGAGGAACAATTTGTTTCAAGAGAAGTCCATAAGTAACAATTATCCTTAGATCTGGATCCCTTCATGATAACTTCATCTTTGTCATTAGTTACCATACACTCAAATTTAGTAAAGTTAATATTTAGGCCTTGGTCACATAGTTAACTAATACTTATCAAATTAGCAGTCAACCTTTTGACAAACAACACCTTATCAAGACTAGGTTGCCCAGTATAGTCAAGCTTCCCAGCACCTTTGATTTCACCTTTAGATCCATCTCCAAAGGTGATATAGCTAGTGGAATGTGGTTTAATATCCACCAATAATTTCTTGACACTAGTCATGTGTCTAGAATAACCATTATCAAAATACCATTCTTCTTTAGCAGAAGCTCTTAAAGATGTGTGTGCTATGAGTGCAATAGTGCTATCCTTAGGAGTCCACTTCTTTTCTGCTTTACCAATGACCTGCATCTTTATGGGTTTTGAAGTAGACTTGGGATATCCATGCAACTTGTAGCAGTAAGGCTTTAGGTGGCCAAACTTACCATAATGATGACATTTCTAGTCTTGCTTCTTGCTTCCTGAGGAACTTTTATGAGGTGTCTGATGATGTTAGGACATCTTTCTTGACATCTTTCGATTATGATTTATTTTAGGATGAGCAAAATTCAATGTTGGCTCTTTTCCTTTATTCATTACCACTTGATCATTATAAACGAGTCCTTTGACGTCTCCGGCCCTCCTCCCAAATTGAAGAATCTCATCCAGCACATCAGAACTACTATTGAGCATTCTTATGAATTTGGTCATATTGTCCAGTTTAGAGTTGAGCAATACAACTTCATCCTCCAGGTCAGAGATGACTGCCAAATGTTTCAATCTTTCATCATGAAGCTAAATAATAAGATTTTGTTGATCCTGCCTTAGTTGAATAACTTATGCACTTTTGATGCACAACTTCTTGTACGAGGAAGCTAGTCCTTCATAAGTGAAATCTTCAAGATCAGATTCTTTATCAGAATCATATACACCGGTAAGCACATGCACCTATTTAGAAGATTCTCCATCACTTGAAGAATCATCTTCAGACCAAGATGTAGACAAGGCTTTCTTCTCCTTTTCGAGAAAGGCAGGACATTCAACTTTTGTGTGTCCAAATCCTTCGCATTCATAACATTGGATTCCTTTGCCTTTATTAGATTTCCTATCATTGTTGATTCTTCTTCCAAAATCCTTTCTTCTGTTGTTGTTGGATGATTGAGTAACATTTAATCTTGACTTCTCGTCCATCTTTTTCAATAGTTGGTTATACCGTTTTTCAAGAAACCCAACAACATTAGATAATTCTTCATTGGAATTAGGATCATATTCACCTTGATTAGACACCAAGGCTACAGTTTTCTTCTTATCATATTTCTCACTGATTTCCAATTCGAAAGTCTAAAGAGATCCCATGAGTTCATCCACCTTCATGGTGTTTATGTCTTGAGCTTCTTCAATTGCAGTTACCTTCATGTCAAATGTTTGGGATCTTTTCTCCTAAGTCACTTGAAGTATTGGCTATATCAATAATGTTCATCTGAAAGCCTTGAATACTTTCATATTCCTTCATCTTCAAGTTCTCAAACTTGGTTGTAAGAAGTTGAAGTCTTGATGATTTCACCCTAGAGGTTCCTTCATGAGTAGTCTTCAAGATCTCCCAAGTGTTATAAGTAATTTCGGTAGTGTTTTATCGTATCCAAAGGGATTGATGAGAATATTTGATGCTTGTCGTTCAATGGTTTAATGATTTAAGAAGGGGGGTTTTTAAAATGGTTTCTATTATGTAACAAGAGTTTGTAAGAAATAAAACAAAGTAAAA
Source organism: Lathyrus sativus (assembly GCA_963859935.3). Taxonomy (NCBI): domain Eukaryota; kingdom Viridiplantae; phylum Streptophyta; class Magnoliopsida; order Fabales; family Fabaceae; genus Lathyrus; species Lathyrus sativus. The sequence continues at coordinate 670,750,655 of OZ012738.1, forward strand.
TTTGGTTTTAGTTTGATAAAAAGCATGCCAAGATTAGGGTTTACTAATCCGTTATAAATATCCAACCAATCAAATATGTGAACTTAGTTTTAACCAACATAATCGCGTATCCTCGCAAAAACGTTCATCTCTAAAGCGATTTCGTGAATGTTATTGTTTCGACCGTTAAATGATCTCTCTAAATAACACTCAAAACAATAATCATTAAGATCAATACAATGCGAATATTAACTTCCAAGTCTATGTCTAGAGTTTGTATAGTTTATAGATGAAGAAACTAGGTCAAGACTTGAAAAGTTCATGTCTAAAGCAATCCAAACCATAAATATAACAAAAGATAGCAAATAACTTCATCTATATTAATCAAAGCCTTGTTCACATACAAAAGATTAAGAAGAATACATAACATCAGAACTAGCTACCTCTAACCTTGGCAAAAGAGGGGTTTTAGCCACCCATTTCTATTATAGCTTGAGCAATAAGTTTCGGAAGAAGGTTGATCAACATCCGAGTCAAATAATCGAGATTGGATGGGAATCCACCTTCATTTTGTGAAAGATGTCTAAGAGATGATGAAAATGGAGAAAACTAGGGTTTTTGCTATGAAAAATCTCAAACTAGAAAAAAGATATTTTTGCAAAAAGTACCACATACTACTTATAGACATGCTGCTGAGTTGTCATATTCGCATTGCGAATAATATGTTCGCTTATCGAACAATGAAAACTAACAGTTGAAGTGCCAGTGTACAATGAAGACACCCCTAAGCTATTTCCTCATGTTCTTTGTGTGAAGGATCCTTCGCAGTGCGAAGGCTTCGCTGCAGATTTTGCACAGCAAATTCTTATCCAAATACTTACTGCCTCAAGTCTGGGGGTGTTCGCTAGGCATTCGCTGCTTCATCGCTCCAGCGAACTCTTCACCAGCTCCTTCGTACAATGAACTTAGGCTCATTTTCTTTCTGTATGAACAGTTCCATGGTCTCCAAGGCCTTCACTAGCAAGTTCGCTGTGCGAACTTGTTGATGTTTTTTTGGGCAGATTCATTGTGCGAACTTGTTGATGTTTTCATGCTGACTTGGTTTCCTTGTCACAATTTTTGTGTCTTACTCTTTATATTTTCATGCCTAATTCCTGTACAATAGCACACAAATCAAAGCAACCAAGACATTTTCATATAGTGAAGCATATCATCAAAAACAAGAATGATTCTAATCACTTTCTCTATAAAAAGAATGAAAGATGCCAACATTTGATAGATCAAATAAGCAAAGTTTGACATCTAATAACTCTCCCCAACTAGATCTTTTCTTGCCCTCAAGCAAAGTATCCCTCTTAACAAGAGGATTTTCTCAAGATTAAGATTCTCCCAAGAATGGATAAAATGGCTCAAACACAAGGAATGCAACCAGACACTGGTTCCAACTGTTGAAAATAAAATAATGCACAAGAATTGAAGTCTTAAAGAAAATATCAAGTCATGCATCAATTAATAACTATGTTTTTCTTGAATGAATCACCCTATCTCTCCTCTTCGAATAAGGATTAAAGAAATTACGTGTTTGCAACAGCGGGGACAATTTCACTCATCTAACAAACAATGCCAATATCAATCTAATTCATACAATATCTAACAATCAAAAATGAAAATATGGAAGCAAGAAGATCACTAAGGTCTTTAAGGTTGTAGCTTGGTCGGGTTCACAAACAAGGGACATTTCTATGTCCATTGAAACGAAATTGCCAACGTAAAAGAGACATTCACTGTACACATTATTTACACCTCCCAACTTTATTTTATTTGTTCTCAATCGCAAACCCTCCCAACTCTTATTTCACAACTTATTATTTCACTATTTTTCTTTTCCAAGCAAGCATTCTTTTTCTTTTCCTCCCTCTTTTTTTCTTTTTTTTTTCTTTTTTTTTCTTCATATTCACACAATTTTATTTCAATGCTTGCTTGAATTTTTTAAAAGTTGTAGCACCTACCATTCTTCTTTTACATTCTACCCAACTTGACTTTTATTCAACCCTCAAGTGAATGCTCTTGGCTTTTTATGGCAAAGAGGACAATTAAAAACAAAGTTCAAGGGTTCAAATTTTTTTTTAAATCTCAAAAAATTCAGAATGAGATTCACATTGTTTAGTCTTAAAGGAGGTTAACGAATGCTCTCTACTCACATGTAGGTTATATTTTGGACGTGGCTGTGCTCAATAAAAACAAGTGTCTTGATCATTTCTACTGATTCCACTTATTCACAATAATAACAAGATAAAGCATGCGTTAAACGAATCAACAAGGTTTATTAGAAATCTAGCATTTAGTACACAATGGAGGCTTCCTCACAATTTATGGTTTTTAGTCCTAAGTGAAACATTCACTCAATAAGTTGCTAAAAGAACAATTTTTATTTACATAAAGATTTAAGTTCTTAAGCATTCTAAGATTCTAAACAAAGGTAACCATGTACCTTGACATTATTCGCTTGCTTAATACTATCATCGTCATTCAAACTTGGATGAATCTTCATTGGATACTTCTTTTCAGAGAGCAATCAATCTAGAAGTTCAATTAAAGCCCAGCAACATGAGAAACATTAAAAACCACTTGAAAAGACAAACAAAAATTTTAATTATAAAATTGACATTAATAATACTCAATAGAAATGTGCTTAAGTGTAAAAACACCTCAAAATAATACATAAACAAAATCTGATACAAAGTACAATAATAATAGCAAAAGCAATGATCTAAGCACAAAAATACTTCACTTTGAAGACTAAAGGAAATTGCTCATAATCATGCCGACAAAACAGAAACAAAACAAAATCAGTCCTCATTGGACTCTGTGCCCTCCACACTCTCTGAACTGTCCTCCGAACCAGACTCATCATCATCATCTCCTACCTCAGCACTGCCAACATCAGGGCCAGAAACACTCACCCCCTCTCCAAATGTAGGCCTGACCACAGGCCAACTCGCATGCGCCAGGAACTGCTCCCTAGTCATCATGTTGCGCTCAACAGAGGGATCTCGGCACTGCAACTAGAGTACCTGCATAGAATCATGAATGTCAATCATGGCATGTTGAGTAGCCGCCATCCAATCCCAATTATAGTTGCAGACAACCTACTGAAACGGATCAAAATTCTGAGTGAATGCAACACCAGGGCCCTCAGTAGCCCTAACACCCGAAGTAGCTGAACTTCCTTTTGCACCTTTTGGCCGACAATATTTGTCCACATAACGATCATCAATGGCAGCCGGGATCGTCACTTGTCTACGCGAAGGTAGCTTCACCCTTGCATGGACACATAAAGCCATGATGAGACAAGGAAAAGCGAGGGGACAATTCACTCTCGCCCCCGCTTTTAACCCGCTCTCAACCATGGATCATATTTCATCTGGGATAATCCTAGCCACATAAATTTGAACATTTATGAGAATGCAGTGAACCAAACGTGCCACTGGGATCGGCACGGTAGAAGCATGTGATTTTGGTTTTATGTTAGTCAAAACCAACAACAGCACCAACTGTGGTAAGGGTTTCATATCTTCCCTGTGGTATCACCTTGGAACCCCAGATGGGTTCAATTCCACTATTTTTCCTTCCATCAATAAAGCCTCATAAATCAAATCGGTGTCCCTGTGAAGCCTTAGGTCTCGATGATAATCATCTATCTCATCTTCACCTAGGTTCAGTGGCCTTCCGAGTACTCTGTTGATGGTGTCTCAGTCAAAGCTTACCTATCGGCCTAATACTCTTGTAGTTCATGTGAATGAATCATCATCATTAGGAAGAGCATTGGCATAAAAATCCCTTACCACTTCCTTGTTGTAGCTATCCATCGGTGTTACCAATATGTCCCACCTTTTACTGTGGATAATTCCAGCGACGGTCTGGTAGGATCCTTCCGGATGAATGATGAATCTTTTTTCTGGAAAAATTTTTCTTTTTTCCAGAGCCACATAACGTGCGACCTACTTTGGTCCTATGAATCTGTCGCTATCATACTGAATCGGTTGGGGACGTGAGGTGCTTCCAACTTTTCGCTTCTTTGATGGATTTGCCCTAGATGCCATCTGAATTGATGTAGCTTGAAGGAAGTTTCTGAAAAATTAGGGTTTCAATTTGAAGTGTTTTAGCTTAACCGTGAAAGTGAAAAGTGATATGGAGTGGAATGGCAAGTGAGAAGTGGGAAAAACACTTAAAACAATTTCAGAATCAAAAGACATAATAGGCACACATGGGTGGCCCAATACTTTTAAAATAAAATACTGATGTGGCAGACCTGTTTCACATTGCTTGCACCGTGAGCTTCCTAGCGAACATGTTCGCTCAACTATTCGCACTGCGAATAAGCTAGCGAATATGACAGGTTTTGGTTTTTAAAAACTGTCTTGCTTTTTCTCCTCAATTTCCTACCACATCCTGCATAAACAAACTAAACTACAAGCAATAAAATAGGAAATACTTACAATGTTGGGGTGCCTCCCAATAAGCGTTTTGTTTAACATCGTTGGAGCTCGACGGTCCGATGCAATCACGGATCGCAAAATGGCACGGAGGTGGTGTCCTGCTTGAAATCACCACCCAAGTAAATCTTCAATCTTAGGCCGTTTACTGTCCAACTCTCTTTGGTTTTCATATCTTCGATAGTGATTGCCCCATAGCTCATAATGTTGCGAATATGAAACGGACCCGACCACTTAGACTTTAGCTTCCCTGGAAACAATCTAAACCTAGAGTTGAAAAGTAACACCATTTGTCCTTCCTCAAACTTTTTAGCCACAATCTTCTTGTCATGATAACCCTTCACCCGGTCTTTGTAAATTTTGTTGGATTCAAATGTTTGTAGGCGCATTTCCTCCAATTCATGAAGCTGGCTTTTTCTTTTGTCGCCACTCAAGTTTTAATCAAAATTTAGAAACTTTAATTCCCAAAAGGCTTTGTGCTCCAACTCAACCGGTAGGTGACAGTTTTTCCTGTAGACCATTTTGAAAGGGGTGAAACCAATCGAAGCCTTGAAAGTTGTCCGATAGGCCTAGAAAGCATCATCAAGCTTGCTTGACTAATCCTTCCTAGAGGTGAACACAATTTTTTCCATTTTTTTTAATTTCTCAATTTGATACTTCGGCCTGTCCGTTAGCTTGCGGATGGTATATGTTGTACCCCAAAATTTGATCAACCTTTTCTTCCTAACTTGGATTATGTTTCATTTCATTTTAGCATTTGCATAGCATTGTTCTTAACAGAGGATCAAGAGGTGTGTTGTGCCATTCAAGAGGAGGGTCTTATTGGCTTCAAACTCAAGCAAAGGTATTTGTGCAAGCCATCAAGTGTTTATCATCACCATGGAAGGTCCAAGGCTCTTTGAAGGGAGAGATTGGTGTGTGGATGTTATATCCTATCTTGGGGATCATCAGAGGATCATCAGGGATTCATTAGGTCTTTATAGAGCTTGTATGGTTATACGAGTTATGTGCAAGAGCCTCAGTCAAAAGATATGGGAACTAGGGTTTCATCTGGTCAACTCAAGGTCAACTGTGGACTTGAGAAGGTTCAAGACTTGGATCTAAGTCATTGAGGCCATGGGAAGTTATCTTAGAGCATCTAAGATGTCATGTTAAGATCAAGTTAAGAAGAGTCAAGAGTTCAGGGAGTTACTAAATTAGGGTTTCAGAGGTTTTCAGTGTAAAATCCCTTTCTTTGGTGCCTGACTTCAAGGGCAATTTACCCTATGATGCAAGCTCAATCTCTTTTTCATGAAAACATGAGACTTATAGGTCATGTTCCTAGATTTATTTTGAGTGCAAGAACTCATCCATTTATTTTGTACATCTCAAGTTATGATGCCAACAAGTTAAGGTCCTCAGATGAAGATATTTTTTGTTAACTAAAAGTCAACCCACTTCCAAGGCATTTTTGACCTAGAATCAAGTTTCTACTCAACTTCAAGTGAACATGAATGTTGTTCCTTATGGTCTTAGATTTCCAAAAAGTCCTAGAAGTCCTTTTTATAATTTGTACATATCAAGTTATGGATCTCACAAGACAAGGGTATTTTTGGAAAAGTTCATTATAGGTCATTTGTTTCAATGGTCTTTTTCCTGAACTTATAGACCTCAAATGCATTTCCAACCAACATGAAAATTGTGCCTAAGAGTCTTGTATCCATCATTGAACTCAAAATTCATGAAGATTGGTGAATTATGTGGCCATGTGGACCATTTTAAAGGTGAGATTTGGACTTTTGATCATGGTTTAAGTATCTTATATTACAAGTCACTTTTTGGCCTCATGTTTGAACTTTTCCACACAAATACATGACCATAAAGAGTTTTGCTTCATTTGTGCCAACATGAAGAGAGATTACAAGTCATATTTTCAAATTTCTTACTTAAAAAGTCATGGTTTGAAACTTGGTGTAAAGAGTTGTTACATGAACCAAATCCATACCATTGATTTCTACACATCCCATTTTACATTTTTTGCTAACCAAAGAGGAAAGTTTGGTACTTGACCCGTGTGTAGTGCAAAGTGGAAAAGTTTCGGACAAGTTTGAAAATCTCTCAAATGAACCATTATGGGCCTGCATGGTCATTATGTATCCATCATATAAAAGCATTTTTGCTTTCCCTAATCATGAGGGTGGGTTGCAGCTGCTTGAGAGAGAGGAGAGAACTTGAAATTTCCATAAAAATTCACTCATTCGAATTTGGTTGCACACTGAAAATCAACTCCATTTATTGCTCATTTCTTCTTCACAAGAGTTTAAGGAACAAACTGGAAGCATTGGATCAAAGCTTGTGTGCATTTTGAAGGATCAACGAAATCTCTCCGTTAGGTAATTTTCATCAACTTGAATCCTTCATTCTAGGCATCAAATTAGCTTCATGTTGGGTGCATCTGAAGTCCTACCTCTGGTAGGCAATGTTTGAGTCATTTATTTGCATGTATGTTGCAATTTCAGTTCATGTGTTCAAATTTGCATGTCTTTGATTCTCTCTATTGCTGGACCTTTTTGAGATTTAAAGGCTGGATTCATGTTCCTTGTAACGTCAGCTTTTGATTGGTATAAGATGCTTGCATTTTTATTGAGGTTTCAGACCTGGTCTTTGGCGAGCTGGCCAGAGAAGACGACTGGAGCCCTAGCTCCAGCGTCTGTCTGATTTCTTATTTGAGCTGACTCATCCCGTTTTGACTTATTGACTAGCTGATGTGTTGTGTTTCCATTTGCTTGACCAAGCCACACACGCCGTTGACTCCATGTCACTTAAGTGAAACGACACGTTTCACTTAAATTTGAGTCCAATGTTCGTTTGGGCTTAGTTTGCTACACGCAGCTCCCACTTTTTGAGCCCAATTGCACATTTGCTTTGGTTCAGTTCATTCTGAGTTTACCAATTGCACCCCCTTACTTATTTCAACTATTTTATTTTATTTTTGATTTCTGTTTTCTTGTTAATTATTTAAAATAGCTCCAATCATCCAAAAAATCCCAAAAAAAATGTTTTCTTACACTTTGAAATGTTATTTAATTTTCCATATTTTTTATTTGCCATTTTATTTTAATTGTGCAATGTGAAGTGTTTTTGGTGTTGTCTTTGCTTGATCCAATTCATTTGAATCCCTAATGAAAATCCCCTATGATCAAGGCTTCTTCTCCTATTAGAGGATGAATTGAAGTATCTGTGAGGGTGGTTTTGGTTCATGATTGATCATTTCTTGGTTGACTTTGAGTTGATTTTTAATGCCCTTCGATTAATGCTCGATAAGGTGGAACACCCTTGATAATTGAATTATTTGGTGATGCATTGAGATGAGTTTGAACTTGAAACTTTGGATTCTGTTTACCATTTGTCCTAGATACCATGTGCTTTTTATTTGGAATTTATTAAATAATCTTCCTGTTTTTGATGAAGCTTTCAAGTCAAGTCATCTCAAAAGATGTGCATACAAACTAGTTTGATCTAGTTCCTTTGGGAGATGACTTTTATGGATCCCATATCCACCTCACGAGTCTTGATACTTGTTTATAACATGATTGAGGTGTTGGTTCTTTGATTTTAGGTCATACACTTGTGTAACTTGATTTACAAGTTACTTGGAAGTTAGGCATTTCTACTTGTTCCTAAGTGTTGAACATGAGATAGAACTTTGGTTCTTCCACTTGCCTTGACTTGGTTCTTGTTTATGCTTTGCTTCCTATTTTGTTTTAAGATTTCTTCTATTGGTTTCACCTCTGCCCCATGTGCATTGATCATCATTCAGGTGATTTGGTATTCATGTTTATGCTTTGAGTTTGCCTTGAATGATGCATCTCCTTTAGCACTAGTTTGCTCCTTTATTTTACATGATAAATTTGAATTGTTTGGTTGAGATACTTTATATGTGCTTGTTGCCCAAGCTTCTTTCTCCCCTCTTCTCTTTGATCATGGCTTTTGCATTTGCTTTGTATGTAGTTTTTGTGTAGGTGATTGATGTTTGGATGGTTGTAGGAGTTGTAAATTCTCCCATTTCATCTCACTCTTTTTGACTTGTTTAAGTTAACTTGTTTGAATCATTTGTTTTGTTTATCTTGCATTCTATCTTTGCATCTTTGCACATCATGTTTGCATTGTTTTTGACTTGTTTAAGTCAACTTTATCTCTTCTTTCTCCATTTCATATGTGATTGGATTATTTGTTGTTTACTTGGTCTTTTGCCATGATCCCTTAGGATTCCTAGTCCCTCTGTTTAAGATGGGAGTAGGAGAGACATTAGGTGTTCAATCCTTTGCATGATAACATTAGGATAGATTTCCCCTTTCAATCTCAACTTTAGGAGCACATTGCATGATAATATTAGGGTTGTCAGTTCCCCGTTTAGAGTTTGTGTCTTTCCCTTCTCATCTCATAATCTCTTAAGACACTTAATAAAGGATAATAAATGTTGTATGCTACGAGCCTTAAGTACTTGAGGAATGATAGTTGGGGGGCCCTCCTCTCAATCTTTCTAGAGTGTTTAGCGTATGCCCTTTGGGCGATATGTGACGCATTCGCCCTCAAGTCATAGTGTTTAGTGCAACATGAGTTACAAACTTAACTCAATTCACTTCTTATTTAAAAAACACAAAATAAAACATTAAACCTTTTTATCCTTATGGATTGTTTGAAAATCATTTTCAGAAAGAGTGTGTTAAGTCTTGGTTCTACCGCAAATAGGTAATGCCTAAGTCTCCAATGGTCGAGCAGCAATACACCTAACTGCTAGAACGAAGATTTAACCCTACTCAGTTAAAACACTTGAACTAATCTGTGGTCATGTCAGCCAGAATTACGTTTGCTCTGATTTCTCATACCAGATGAGGATACGTAGGTACAAGACGACGATGTCTTGGCAAGCAACCTTCCCCACCTTTCACCCATAGTTTTCCGAACTACGTTGACTCTGACTTTCCCATTGCACGAGGGAATACGTAGGCATAGAGTGGCGATGCTTTACCAAGTCTCTTTTCTTTTCTTTTGTCCTTGTGAGCCAAATTTTTGATAGAGTAACACCCTTTTAGATAGACAACAAGCGTGGATCCTGTTGAGTACAACAGACGTGAGGGGTGCTCATACCTTCCTCTTGCGTAACCGACTCCCAAACCCAAGATTTGGTTGCGATGACCTGTCTTTTCCCTTTTTCGTATTTTTTCTCTGATCGTTTCCCTTCCCTATCTTTGGGATAAATAACGAACGGTGGTGACTCTTTTGTCTTTGCCGGCCCCTTCTTCACAGCGATGCGACAATATGGTGTTGCAACTTTGTGCCTCACATCATACTGCTCCAAAGCTTTCACTAACTGAGTGTTACAAAAGTGGGATCCTCTGTCACTTATTAACACTCTCGGAGTACCAAATCGAGAAAAAATATATTTTTTCAAAAATTTTATCGCAGTTTTCCTGTTTGCCTTAGCACTTGCTATGGCTTCAACCCACTTTGAGACGTAGTCAACCGCAACAAGAATTCATTTCCAAAAGACGGTGGGAATGGACCAACAAAATCAATGCCCCAACAATCAAAAACCTCGACTTCTAACATGTTTTGTAGAGGCATTTCATTTTGTTGCGATATTCCACCAATCTTCTGACATTTATCATAACTTTTGGTGTGCGCATGCGCATCTTTGAACAAGGAAGGCCAATAAAAGTCCGATTAAAGGACTTTCACAACCATTCTTGTGTCATTAAAATGGCCTCCATACGTAGAGTTGTGACAATGCCAAAGGATGTTTTTGGCTTCCTCCTGAGACGCATATCTCCTTAAAATGTTGTCGACACCAAGTTTGAACAAATGAGGCTCATCCCCCACAAAGTACTTGGCGTCAGACAAATTTTTTTTCTCTGGTGACTAGTTAGACCTTCCGGCATTAATTCGGCAGCTTTGTGGTTAGCCATGTCGGCAAACCAAGGTCTAACTTTCACCATATACAACTTTTCATCAGGGAACTTTTTTCTCACCTCCTGCTCATGTTTCGTGACTTCATCATTCACAAGATGGGACAAGTGATTTGCCACCAAATTCTCGGATCCTTTTTTTATCAAGAATTTCCAGATCAAATTATTGTAATAAAAGGACCCAACGAATTAGCCTTCACTTGGATTCCGGTTTGGTTAGCAGATACTTGATTGCCGCATGGTCAGTGTACACCACAACATTGAACCGGATCAAATAAGACCTAAATTTTTCTAATGCATACACTATTGCAAGCAATTCTTTCTCAGTTGTTACATAGTCTATTTGAGCATCATTAAGAACTTTGCTCGCATAGTGTATTGCATGAAAACTTTTGGTTTTTCTTTGGCCTAACACCGCGTCAACCGCATAATCACTCGCATCACACATGAGTTCAAAATCATTTTTCCAGTTTGGTGCAACGATTGTGGGTGCAGTGATTAGGCTTTGTTTTAAAGAATCAAAAGTTGTCATACAAGACTCATAAAAAAGAAAAGACTTATCTTTGTTGAGCAAGTTTCTCAATGGCTTCGCTATCTTTGCAAAGTCTTTGATGAATCTTCGGAAGAATCCTGTATGACCCAGAAAGTTTCGGATTCCCTTCACGTTCAGAGGTGGTGACAGCTTCTCAATAACTTCCATTATAGCCCTATCAACTTCAAGTCCCTTTGAAGAAACTTTGTGCCCTAGCCCAATTCCTTCTGTAACCATGAAGTTTCATTTTCCCCAATTAAGCACTAAATTAGTATCCACACACCTCTCCAGAACAACATCTAAATTTTTCAGACAAAGGTCAAATGACGGACCGAAAACTGAGAAGTCATCCATAAACACCTCGATAGTCTTTTCAATCAATTATGAAAATATAGCTTGCATACACCTTTGAAAAGTCGCTGGGGCATTACACAAGCCAAACGACATCCTTCTATAAGCAAATATTCCAAAAGGACAAGTGAAAGTTGTTTTTTCATGATCTTCCGGGTTGATAATAATTTGATTATACCCTGAGTATCCATCCAAAAAACAATAATACTCTTGACCGGAGAGCCTCTCGAGCGTTTGATCCATGAAAGGAAGAGGGAAGTGATCTTTTCTTGTAGCTTGATTGAGCCTACGGTAGTCGATACACATCCTCCACCCTGTTACAGTTTTTTTGGAATCAACTCATTCTTCTCATTACGAATAACCGTCATTCCACCTTTCTTCGGCACCACTTGAACCGGACTAACCCACGGACTATCGGAAATAGGATAAATCATTCCGGAATCCAACATTTTGACAACTTCTTTTCTCACCACTTCTTTCATGGTAGGATTCAATCTTCTTTGTGGTTGAGCTACTGGTTTGAAATCTTCCTCCATGAATATTCGGTGCATACAATAGGATGGACTTATACCTTTCAAGTCAGAAAGAGTCCAACCTATTGCCTCTTGATTTTTCTTCAAAACACCAATTAATTTGTTCTCTTCCTCCATGGTTAGCTCCGAGCTTATGATCACTGGCTTATTTTTCTCTTTATCAAGAAAAACATACTTAAGATGAGATGGTAACAATTTCAACTCAAGTTTGACTTCCTCATTGTTTTCCTTTTTCAAAATTTCCACCCTTTCTTTCAAAGGAGAAATTTCTTCTAACTCTTCAAGCTCCCACAAACACTTTTCAATCTATTTTTCTTCTTCGTTATTGACATTTGAAAAAGCATTGATAAGAACTTGTTGTAATGGCGTGGAAACTTGCAACAACTCTTTAACTTCTTCGATCACCACTTCTGTTGCATCGATTCTAAAATAATTGGTCTTGTTCTTCGAAAGCTTCATGGCTTCAAAAAGATTGAAACAAATCTCCTCATCTAGAACTCTAACTTTCATTAGACCATCATCCATATTAATTGCCATGTGCGCGGTCTTCATAAAAGGTCGCCCAAGAATCAAGGGAGAGTCTTCATCTTCCTCCATATCAATCACCACAAAGCTGATTGGAAACAAAAATTTGTCAATCATTACTAACACGTCTTCTGCTACACCATGAGGGCGAGTGGTAGATTTTTTGGCAAGTTGCAATGTCATTTAAGTGGACTTCAACTCTATGTATCCCAACCGCTTCACAATGGACAAGGGTATCAAATTGATACTAGAGCCTAAATCGATCAACCCATTGCCAAGATAAGTGTTTCCAATTGTAACGGGCAAAGTGACTCGTCTCAGATCACTTTCTTTTCTCGGGAGAGTATATTGAATGATTGCGCTACAACTAGCATCCACCATGATAGTTTCTTGATCCGTATACCTCTTCTTCTTTGTAAGGATGTCCTTCAGGAATTTCGCATACTTGGGCATTTGTTCCAATGCTTCGGAAAATGGAATATTGATTTGCAATTGCTTGAATATATCCATGAATCGAGCATAATGCCTCACACTATCTTTCCTTGAAGGGGCATGTGAATATGGAAAATTCTGAATCGGGATAGTGCTTACTTGTTCTTTTCCTTTCCTAGACTTTTTCACTTTTTCTTCTCTCTTATTTTTCTCTTTTTCCTCACTCTTTTTCAACTAAATCTCCCTCAACATTTTTTTCTACTTCTTTCTCAACATTTTCATTATCTTTTTCAACTACAACCTCTTCCTCTACTACCTCTTCACCTACACCTATGTCAATCTCCCTACCATTTCTTATGAGAATCGCCTTGTAATGCTCCTTAGGATTTGGGAGAGCGGTAGCCGTAAAGGGCCTTTTTTGTTGATCGGCCAATTGTTTTAATAACTGACCCACTTGTGTTTCCAAATTCTTTATAGCCGCATTGGTGTTCTTTTGGTTTGACATTGACATTTGCATAAATTGAGTAAGAGTTTCTTCCATCTTTAAAGGTGCACTTTGAGTTTGTGGAGGTTGAGTGTAATTTTGGTATTGTTGACGATTTGAAGTTCCGGCTTCTCGCGGCCTCCAAGGTTGTTGATACCCTTGATTTGGTCTTTGATACCCTTAATTTGATTGTTGGTAAGATGACCTTGGTTGGTATCCCTAATTTTGATTTCCGACATAATTAACTTCTTCCAATACCGGAGGATAATACCCGGTAGGATGGTGGCCTTTACATAATTCATAACTTGCCACTTGAGCTTTGGTAGGAACTTCTTGCATCTTTTTGATTTGTTGTGGAAACTTCGACATTTGTTGAGTTAAAAGCTCTACTTGTTGTGATAGAAGTTTATTCTGAGCAAGAATAACATCATTGGTACCTAACTCTAGCACTCCTGGTTTTCGTCGAGTTACTCCACGATTATGATTTCCTTGGTGATTATTAAGCGCCATCGTGTCAATGATTGCCATTGCTTCTTTGGCACTTTTCGACATCAAAGAACCCACCGCTGTAGCATCCAACAAGGTCTTGTGAACCGAGAGGAGACCATTGGGGAAAATGTGAACTTGCATAAGTTCATCAAAACCGTGTCCTTTGCATTTCCTCAACATCGACTTGAATCTCTCCCAAGCTTTATTGAGGGATTGATTTTCTCCTTGTGAAAATATAGCAATAGTCGTCTTTGCTTCCATGAACTGGTTATGTGGAAAGAACCGTTCAAGAAACTTTTCTTCCAATAAATTCCAATTCGTCATTACTGTTGTAGACTGATCAAGATACCACTCCTTCGCTTTCCTAATCAAAGAATGAGGAAATAGCCTTCTAAACAGTGATTCTTCACCAGCTTCTGGTGCTCCCGTTGCACCCGCAATCTCATAGAATTTGGTAAGATGTGTAAACGGATCCTCATGATCTAACCCTGTTGACCGGTAAAATAGCAAGTGTACTATTTTGACCGATGTAGTAATAAGGGGAAATTCCCCGAATATCGATCTCACGGACTGTGTATAAATACAAGTTCTAAAATAATGCAATTGAACAAAAAGTCAAAGGGGTTTTGGTTTGTTGTTTTAAAAATGGAAAGGCCAGAAGGCGAAAGTAGTAAAATAAAGGTTTTGGACAGTTATAAGGAGCATGCTAGGGTAGGGTGTATGAAAAGTCTTGTAACAACCTTAATTCTTAGTTTCAGAAATCACCGCTCAATTCAATCGTTACCGATTTTAAAGAATAGTTGACTCTAATTCCTTAGCAGAAAACCCTTTGGTATTCTCCCTATACCCCAATTCCTTGGCAGTATAGGCACAATACCAAGCAATTTATTTTATCTAAACCATTACGGTTATTATAGGGTATCCCCATTCCTGGGTGATATCTACTATAGTATTATCGTATAAAAGCGTTAACAATTGTTTTTCCAAAGTTAAGGTTAACCGTAAATTGAATCCTTATTTGTCAGATAAGAAAAGCCTTAAGAACATTATACGATAACAACAATGATTAGAGAGCAGTGAAATCACTAATTCAAAGAAAACAAGGTCATTACATAGTCAATTTAGGGACACCCCTAGCATTGGGGGGTTTAGCTACTCATAATATTTAAAATAAATTCAACAACTAGATTGCACATTACAAGATGATAGGGTTACCTTGATCTTCAATTGCTTTCGCTCATGAAAACCTTCAGTTTCCCCAATCCTTGGTCGCTACAATCTTGATCGTAAAATTCTTTTTCTGTCAAAAGGTCCCTTTTTCCTTCTCAAATCACGTCTCAAATCCCCGGCAACGGCGCCAATTTTTTAGAAGTATTTTCGATAGTGTTTTATCATATCCATAGGGATTGATGAGAATATTTGATGCTTGTCGTTCAATGGTTTAATGATTTAAGAAGGGGGGGTTTTTAAAATGGTTCCTATTTTGTAACAAGAGTTTGTAAAAAATAAAACAAAGTAAAATTTGGTTTTAGTTTGATAAAAAGCATGCCAAGATTAGGGTTTACTAATCCGTCATAAACGTATCCAACCAATCAAATATGTGAACTTAGTTTTAACCAACATAATCGCGTATCCTCGCAAAAACATTCATCTCTAAAGCGATTTCGTGAATGTTATTGTTTCGACTGTTAAATGATCTCTCTAAATAACACTTGAAACAATAATCATTAAGATCAATACAATGCGAATATCAACTTCCAAATCTGTTCTAGAGTTTTTATAGTTGATAGATGAAGAAACTAGGTCAAGACTTGAAAAGTTCATGTCTAAAGCAATCCAAACCATAAATATAACAAAAGATAGCAAATAACTTCATCTATATTGATCAAAGCCTTGTTCACATACAAAAGATTAAGAAGAATACATAAATCAGAACTAGCTACCTCTAAACTTGACAAAAGAGGGGTTTTAGCCACCCATTTCCATGATAGCTTGAGCAACAAGTTTCAGAAGAAGGTTTATCAACATCCGAGTCGAATAATCGAGATTGGATGAGAATCCACCTTCTTTTTGTGAAAGATGGCTAAGATATGATGAAAATGGAAAAAACTAGGGTTTTTGCTCTGAAAAATCTCAAACTAGAAAAGGTACAAGAAAAAAGATATTTTTGCAAAAAGTACCACATACTACTTATAGACATGCTGCTGAGCTATCATATTCGCATTGCGAATAATATGTTCGCTTATCAAACAATGAAAACTAGCAGTTGAAGTGCCAGTGTACAGTGAAGACACCCCTGAGCTATTTCCTCATGTTCTCTGTGCGAAGAATCCTTCGCAGTGCGAAGGCTTCGCTGCAGATTTCGCACCGCGAATTCTTGTCCAAATACTTACTGCCTCAAGTCTGGGGGTGTTTGCTAGGCATTCGCTGCTTCATTGCTCCAGCTAACTCTTCGCCAGCTCCTTCGCATAACGAACTTAGGCTCATTTTCTTTCTGTATGAACAGTACCATGGTCTCTAAGGCCTTCGCTGTGAGAATGATGTTTTTCTGGGCAGATTCGCTAGCAAGTTCGCTGTGTGAACTTGTTGATGTTTTCATGATGACTTGGTTTCCTTGTCACAATTTTTGTGTCTTACTCTTCATATTTTCATGCCTAATTCCTGCACAATAGCACACAAATCAAAGCAACCAAGACATTTTCACATGATGAAGCATATCATCAAAAACAAGAATGATTCTAATTACTTTCTCTACAAAAAGAATGAAAGATGCCAACATTTGATAGATCAAATAAGCAAAGTTTGGCATTTAACACCAAGCATCTTTAGCAACAGTACAATTCTTTATCAATCTAAAGATGTTTTTGTCCACTCCATTGAATATGGCATTCAATGCTTTGGAATTTCCCTGAGCTAGCTTGTCATATTCATCATCCCAGTCTTCATCAGACTTTATAACATCAGTAATCTTACCTTGCTGATCTTTAACCTTGAGTGGATCCCATCCTGTGACCACAAATTTCCAAGCTTTACCATCCATGGACTTCATGAAGGCCACCATGCACACTTTCTAATATTCATAATTGGATCCATCAAGGATGGGTGGTCTGTTCAATATTCCTCCTTCCTTGTCCATTGCACCAGAAAGTGACTTCCCTGAATCTCACCCAGATACAGAGCAAGATGCCTACTCTAATACTAATTGAAATTTTGGTATACAGATCTCAGATGTCCTAAGAGATGTTAAGACACTTAATCTCTTTTAAGAACAATGATAAGAAGAAGCACAATAAAAACTTGCAGAAAGTAAACGAACACACAACAATTGTTAACCCAGTTCAGTGTACAACAACACCTACGTCTGGGAGCTACCAAGCCAGGAATGAAATCCACTAGATAATATTAATTCTAAGCTAAACAACCTCCGGTTTAAAACTTATTACTTAATCACTGCCCGTGCTTACTTTCTACCTAAGACTCTCATATGTATAGGACCCTTCTCAATTCCCTTTCAATCACAACAGTGACAGAAATTATAACTCAATGCAAACAGTCCAGCTTTAGTATCAACACGATACAAGAGAGGCTCACAAAATACACAAACCTTAAAACTCACTAAGCAACAATGTATTTTCCCATGCAGTGATTAGGTTAAACCCATCCTATTTATAAACATAAACTATACTGGATTTGGGCTTCAAAAATGCAGCAATTTGTTACATAGAATTTGCAACTTATTCTCCAAAAGAATAGTTTCTTCAATCCAAAGTTTCCTAAAATGTCTCCACATTTAGAAAACAACATCTTCAGATTCCAACAGAATTTCTTATTCCTCAATCTTGAACGCCACCTAGGATAAACAAATATTCCCATAATATTCTGAAATCTGGAAATAAAGTAGCATTATTCAAAACTGCAAAGTAACAGACAAGGATGTCGAATCATCATGATATGCCATCTTGTTCTTCAGTAGGTTCTTCATGTTAGGAAATCTTGTCCAACATCTTGCTGTCAAGTTAGTTTTACCAAAATTAATGCCAATATCAAAAGCTTGGACTTATCACCTTGGACAAAATAAAGTTCGGTGATGAATCTTAAAGATTTGTGATTCAAGTTAATCAATAGCTTGATATCTAATTCTCACTGCAATATTTTGATTTGTGATCCAAGTTAATCCAATAGCTTGGTCTCTCGATTCACTAAAAAACACACCACACATACATTTATCACACGACAATTGCATTAAAAAAGGTTAACATCAGTCACTCTTTTAGATTCTCCTGTTAGGACAACCCAATAATTCAACCGATCACTTAGCTATTTAAATTATCAATTACATGAAATAAATAGTCATAAAAGATAAGGATTCATTCATACATCTAGGGTTTTGTTAAAGGTTATGATATGTGTAGGTACCTGGGCGGTGCAACGCAAGTTGCTACCAGGGAGAAATAAGAGATGAAATATGGTAGATATGAGAGTTGAATGTTGTTGGGAGAGTAGAAGTGGTGGTCGTAAGTCGGAGCCGGGAGGTAGTCGTGTGTGACTCAGACAAGTGTTGGTTACGTGCGACGAGATCTAGTGAAGTTAAGAGAGAGGGGAATGTCGATCTGGTTTTGCGTGGAGGAAGAAGATGGATATACGAGCAATGGCATGGATGATGTTGGTGCAAAGGTGAATAAATGATGAACAAAGGAAATATTCTATTAAGAATGACGGCTACAAAACATGATAATAGTTACAATGATTGTCACCCTATTTATAAGCTAAAACTAGGGTTACTAGAATAAGATAAAATACTAAAATACCCTCTAACAAACTTAGGGGCTAAGAAAATAGTACAACTAAATAAATATGAATTACTATTAATATTCTAATACCATCCCTTAATTCATATTCCATCAAAACTTGTAACACCAATTCCATCCCTTAGTCTGAGAAATTGATCAGTCTTGACAGCTTTCGTTAGAACATCTGCCAACTGCTTCTGAGTGCTGCAGTGTACAACTTCTAACACTCCACTCTGAACTTGATGTCTCAGAAAATGATACTTGGTCTCAATATGCTTGCTTCTCCCATGCAACACTGGGTTTCTGGCAAGATTGATTGCAGACTTGTTGTCAATCATCAACTTCAGAGGTTTGTCTACTTTAATCTTCAGATCCTGCAACAGATTCAGAATCCACACAGCTTGGCATGCAGTAACAGCACCTGCAATGTATTCAGCTTCACAGGTTGACAACGCCACAACAGGTTGCTTCTTGGAACACCAAGAAATGGAACCTCCTAGAAATTTGAACAAGTACCCAGATGTACTTCTTCTGTCAACTCTGTCTCCACACCAATCAGAGTCTGAATAACTCAGAAGTTCTGACTCATTATTTCCTCCAGAGGGAAATAACACTCCATACTTCAGAGTTCCTTTGATATACCTCAGAATCCTGACAGCAGCTTGGTAATGGGACCACATAGGTTTACTCATGAACCTACTAACCATCCCAACTGAGTAGCAGATATCAGGTCTGGTATTGCACAGATACCTCAGAGAACCAACCAACTGTTTGAAGGTTGTAGCGTCCACATCCTTTCCTTCAGAGTCTGAATCCAGTTTCTGATTTGTATCAGAAGATGTGACAGCCATCTTACAATTCTTCAGATCAAATCTCTTCAGAAGTTCTAATTCGTACTTGAGCTGATGCAAAATGATACCTTTCTCAGAATATCTGAACTCCATCCCTAGAAAGTATGTTATTTTGCCTAGATCAGTCATTTCAAATTCATTCATTAGAACCTTCTTGAACTTGGTTATCTCCTGTTCAGAACTTCCAGTCAGCAGTATATCATCAACATATAAACATACCAGAGTCATATTGCCTTCAGAAGTATGCTGAACATAGACACCGTACTCCATCTCACATTTCTGAAAGCCTTGCTTCTTGAAAAATGAATCAATCTTCTGATTCCAAGCTCTGGGCGCTTGTTTCAATCCATATAGAGCTTTGTATAATCTGTACACCATCCCTTCCTGATTCTTTTTCACAAATCCAGGAGGTTGTGACACGTAAACTTCTTCTTCTAATGGACCATTCAGAAATGCAGATTTTACATCTAAATGCATCAGAGGCCAATTCCTGTTAGCAGCTATTGCAATCACCATTCTGATTGTTTCATGTCTTGCTACAGGTGCAAACACTTCAGAGTAATCCAGCCCATGTTTTTGTAGAAATCCTCTGGCTACCAACCTTGCTTTATGTTTGCCAATTGAGCCATCTGGCTTTAACTTCTGCTTGAAAACCCATCTGACACTAATGGCTTTCTTGTCTTTTGGAAGTTCTGTCAGCTTCCAAGTCTTGTTTCTCTCTATAGCATCAAGTTCTTCTTTCACGGCCTTCAGCCAGAGCTTCTGCTTAAGAGCCTCCTCTGTTCTTATAGGTTCAGAGTCTACTAACATGGCACACTGAATAACTTCTCCTTCAGAGTCTACTTCAGTGTCTTGCAGCATGTCAAATTCTGCAAATCTTCTGGGAACGCTTCTGATTCTTTGTGGTCTCTGAACTTGTTCAGAGTCTTGAGCTTCAGAGTTTCCAGCTTCAGATGGTTGACTTCCTCTAGAGCTTTGACCATCTTCAAGATCTGACATATTTTCAGAGTCTTGGCCATCTTCAGAGTCTGAATTTCCACCAGAATCTGGATTACCATCAAAGTCTGGATCATCAGAGTCACCTTCATCTTCTGAGTCTTCTCCAGAGTCAGAATCACTATCAGAGTCAGAATCAACGTCAGAGTTTACTTCAACTTCAGAAATTCTTAACTTTGACCTTTCTTCAGAAGTTCTAACATCAGAATCAAATTGAGACTTATCCCAATTCCAAACTTCTGATTCCTTCACAATCACATCTCTGCTGAATTCAATTTTATTGGTTTCTGGACAATAGAGCTTGTATGCACCTGTAATGTGGTACCCTATCAGAATCATTACTTTGCTTCTATCATCCAGCTTCTGTCTTCTGGCTTCTGGAACATGTTTATAGCAAACAGAACCAAACACCTTCAGATGACTAACACTTTGCTTGTCTCCAGTCCACTTTTGCATAGGAACTATTTCCTTCAACTTCTTCGTAGGACATCTGTTGAGTACATACGTTGCAGTGGCAACAGCTTCTCCCCAGAGCTTCTGAGGAAGCTTCTTCTCCTTTAGCATGCTTCTCACCATATCAAGCAAAGTACGGTTTCTTCTTTCAGCAAGACCATTGTGTTGAGGGGTATAGGGAGCAGTAACCTCATGCTCAATTCCATTCTCCTCACAGAACTTCTGGAACTCTTTGGAGTTATACTCACCTCCACCATCAGTTCTAAGAATCTTCAACTTCTGACCACTCTGATTCTCAGCCTTCATTCTGAATTTCTTGAATTCATCAAACACCTCGTGTTTGAACTTAATAAGGGATACCCATGTCATTCTTGTGAATTCATCAACAAATAACACAAAGTATTTATTCCCTCCAATTGATGCTACTGGAAATGGACCACACACATCAGAATGTACAACTCCCAAGGCATGTTTTGCTCTTGGAGCAACTTCTGACGCAAATGGCAAACATGGTTGTTTTCCTTCCATGCAAACTTTGCATGACTTCTCAGGCTTCTTAATTGTAGGAATTCCATGTACCAGCTTCTTTGAATTCAGATGTTTTAGGCTTCTGAAATTCAAATGACCAAATCTTCTGTGCCACAACTCACTCTCCTTTTCAGCACATGTTGCACTAAGACATTCTGAGTCTGCAGTTCTGACATTCACCTTGAATGTTCTATTCCTTCCCTGTTCTGACTCCATAATCAACTTCTGATTGCAGTCATACAGCTTCAGAAGATTGTCCTTCATGGTAACTGAAAAACCTTTCTCAATTAACTGTCCCACACTCATCAGATTGCTTTTGATGCCAGGTACATACCACACGTTCTGAATCAATGCTGTTTTCCCATTGTTCAGAATCACTCTGACATTTCCCATACCTTCTGCATTAAGATATTTGTCATCAGCACATCTGATCTTTGTCCTCTTTTCAGAGTCAAAGTCAACCAGCCATTTCTTGTTTCCAGTAAGATGATTTGAACAGCCAGTGTCCATATACCACCAGTCTGTCAGATCATCAGATTCAGAGGCCATCAATAGCACAGATTCGTCATCAGAACTTCTGGCTATATTTGCTTCTTCTGATTTCTTCTCCTTATTTGACCAACAATCTCTAGCAAAGTAACCAAACTTCTTACAACAGTAACATTGGATCTTCTTCTTGTCATACTTCTCTTTTCCCTTCTGAGCATTCTTTTGTCTATCAGAGGTTGAGCTTTCTGACTTCTGACCACCATCAGATCTTCTCCTGACTTCTAACTGCTTCTGATACCTCCTATCAGAAGTTGCTTTCAGAGCCTGCTGCTCTACTTCTTTTTCAGAAGTTCTCTCAGTCAAACGCAACTCTTGCGCTTCTAGACTGCTCTGCAGCTCTTCAATCCTCATGGTACTCAGATCTTTGGAATGCTCTATTGCTACCACAATGTAATCAAATTGAGAGGTAAGGGATCTCAATACCTTCTCCATGATTGTTTCTTCAGAAAGAGTTTCTCCACACGCCTTCATCTCATTAGTGATCAGAATCACTCTGGAGATGTATTCAGAAACTTTCTCATTATTCTTCATGTTGAGATTCTCATATTGCTTTCTCAAGGACTGAAGCTTCACCTTCTTCACTGATGCGTCACCACCATAACATCTAACCAGTGTGTCCCACGCAGCCTTTGCTGTCGTTGAATCTGCAATCTTCTCAAACACATTTACATCAACACATTGATGAATAAAGAATAATGCTTTCTGATCCTTCTTCCTTACTTCCTTCTGCGCGTTTTTCTGTTCATCTGTTGCATCTGCTGCTACCGGAACATAACCATCAGTGACAAGATCTAAAACATCTTGAGCACCAAATAATACACGCATTTGGATCATCCAACGATTCCAGTTTTTACCGTCAAATACTGGAAGCTTGGTGTTCATGTTGCCGTTTCCGTTCATCTTCACCTTGCACAATACACTCAGATTTCTCACACAGTGTTTCTCAACCCACAGAATAAAATTCTGATCAGATTTTGTTCAAGATTCAACACGAATCTAAGAATCAAAATCAAACACACAAGACCTCACGTTCACTCGTGTTTCCCGTGTTTCCCAATGAATCCGAACCGGAGCTCTAGATACCAATTGTTGGTGCAAAGGTGAATAAATGATGAACAAAGGAAATATTATATTAAGAATGACGGCTACAAAACATGATAATAGTTACAATGATTGTCACCCTATTTATAAGCTAAAACTAGGGTTACTAGAATAAGATAAAATACTAAAATACCCTCTAACAAACTTAGGGGCTAAGAAAATAGTACAACTAAATAAATATGAATTACTATTAATATTCTAATAGATGAGAGGGCTTCAACAGTGGGGAGGGGGAGTGATGGGAGGGACGGTTCTATAATTTATTGGGTTACTTATTAAATCGGTGAGTCATTCATCAGAAAAAATGATTTTTTTATCTAATATAAAAGATTGTTATTCAAATTCCTTGTGGTAAATAGTCACCCTAGTAAAACCCCATAGTGTTTTTCTCAAAATCGAAAGCATACTTTCATACGCATCTTAAATACATCATATTTATTTGTAACGTGAGTCACCCATCTTATTTTATTAAAAGTATTTCAAAAATTTGGTCAAAAATTAACAAATATTGTATATGGAGTGTTGGAGACGAAAATGATGTAAATGCGTGGAATGATATTTGTATAGCACCAAATGTTCACATCTCTCATTCTAATATTATCATCCCCATGCGCATGCAAAATGCCAACGTGGTTGATATTGCTAATGGAGAGACTTGTTGAAATTGGGAGGAACTAAATAATTGGCTTCCGCTAGACATTCTTTAACGAATTGCTGCCATCATGCCTCTGTCTACTAAAGCAGGTGCAAGCATGAGCCAAATTCCATAGCCAGGTAGAATGTTTTAACTGATTTTTTTTACTAAATACTTTCCTTCTGTCAATAACGCCAAGATAAGGAATGAAATTACTTCATTTAGACAATGAGATGATGAATTCATGGGAAAGGTTCAAAGAGCTGCTTAGATAATGTCCTCATCATGTAATGACAATTTAAATACAATTAGAAACATTCTACAGTGGGTTGGTGCCCTCATCCAAGAACATGTTTCATGCATCCAGTGGTGGAACATTATTGTCAAAGTCATATGAGGATAGTTATTAGTTGATTGAAAGTATCACTACAAACACGTACCACTGACCTGTCACAAGAGTTGTTGTTGTGTCTACTCAAAAGAAACCATATATAGTTCATGAGGTCTCTAAGATAACATATTTAGTTGCTCAGATGGCTTAAATTCACCAAATGATGAAAAACTTAATGTCAAGTCCTAACGTGTCTGTAGCTTAACTTGTCAAGGTAGTGACTGTCGTGTCCGAGGTTGTTTGTGTTTAATGTGGAGGTGCCCATTTGTTTGAAGATTTCTCTACAAATCTTGTTTTTGTTAACTATGGTTGTAACAACAAGTATAACAACCCTTACAGTAATACTTACATCCCTAGTTGCGAAACCATCCAAAAGTTTCTGGAGAAAAAATCAGAACCAACTTAAACCTCAAGTACCATAAGTCCCACCTTGAAGATCCTCTCACTCCTCCTCGCCAGAAGCCACGATCCACCATTCACCTTCTCATTTCTGGTTCTCGAACAAAACAATATGGAATATGGTTTTCCACATAATGAATGAGGCAATTATAAGGGCGCACACAGTCAATAATGAAAGGAGAAAAAATACCACCACTTAGACTTAACAGGAAAGGAAGAGTACCAGTATGAACAAAAAACCTTCGCTTGTGTCTGATTAATCTGGATTGTACAACAAGTCTGTACAATGAAGATTACAAACCTCAGTAAATTATTCAGAGACAGAGAGATTTGATGCTTTTGTACTTAATAGGTGATAATTCCATGTGCATAGTTAAGGTCATAGAAAAACATCTTCACGAGTAGGATACATCTCCCCTAGTATGTTGTTGATGAAGTTTTTCTAATTTTCCTTATAGAAGATTTTGAAGAACTCACAATATTCAAACACACCCACTTATGAGTAGTAAGACAGAAAAAGATCTCTCGTAGCATAATCCCTATTCTACTTATGATCTTACTCTTGTGAAGAGAAACATTTAGAGAAGTAGGCTGGACTGGAGGAACTTCAGAAGTTTTGATTCTCTTAGGTGCTATAGGGATGATGAATTGACAAACTCAAGTGTGCTCACAAACTCTCAAAGAAACTAGAATAATTGAAACAAAAAATAAAGAATGGATGGGATGGAATGAAGTGTTAAATATATAATTCCTTGTGTTAAACATTTGACAGAGTTGAAGTCAAAGACAATCTATAGTTTTCGAAGGATCTAACTTTGACAGAGTTAAACTAAGTATTTGTTTTATGTTAGATTACTTTGTGTGTAAATAAGCTCAACTATAAATATAGAGATAATCTTATTTCTAAAATAGCAACAAGTGAATAATTCAGTTAGAATTGAATAAAACCATCTTCTCTATTCCCAAAACCTATTTTTCATATTTCTCCTTTTCTCTCTCAAATTATCTCCTCTTTTCAAATATTTGTGCGGCAGAATCATCTTGCAACCAACGTGTGGTTGAATCGCTCAAGTGATGAGTGAATAATGAGAGGCGATCAATCAGAAATATTTTCTTCTTCAAGATTGATTCATATTTTCTCTAAGATTAGGGTTTAATCCTAACATCTGATATCTAGAGCACTGATTGCGATTCTTAGGAAGCATAATGCAATGACTTCTCATCCGATAAGGCATTTTCCAGAAAACCTTTGAATAAGAATCATGAGAATTGATGTAAGAAGATGAAGGTTGTCTTATACTATCAAGATATTTGGAATCATGTGATGAATGGAGTGACACCAATCAGAGAAGATGCTACAGATGAACATGATGCACATAAATATTTGGAGAAGAAAGATTATAAAGCTCTCTCTACAATTCATCAATGTGTTGATCCAGAAAACTTTGAGAAAGTTAGTGATGTAGACTCATTAAAGGAAGCATGGGATATCCTAGAAAAACCATTTGTAGGTGCTAAGAAGGTTAAAGAGGTGAGGTTACAAACTCATAAAAGAACGTATGAGTTGCTTCAGATGGAAGAAAGTGAAAGCATGACTGATTTCTTCACTAGAGTAACAAGACCGGTGAATCAAATCAAGATGTATGGAGAAATGTTGACATCAAAATAAGTAATTGCAAGGATCTTGAGATCATTACTTCCAAAGTTTGATCATGTGGTAGTTTCCATAGAATAATCGAAGGATTTGTCAAGCATGACAAAAGAAGAGCTTAAAGGGACGCTTAAATCTCATGAACAAAGAATGTTTGAAAAATCTGTAAGCGGGACAAAGAATGATGTGGCTTTGTAGGCACAATCGGCTAAAGATAAGAAAGGCATAGGAAGATGGAACGGTAACAAAGGTAGATGAGTTTACAAGAATTCAACTGGTAGAGGAAACCAACAAGAAGGTAGTTCATCAAATTAGAGACAAACTTTAAACTAAGGCAATCACAGAGCTAATGCTGCAAGTAGACGAATAGGCAATGGAATAAAATATGAAAATAATCGATATTCAATGTTATAACTCTCAAAATTATGAATATTATAAAAGTCAATGTCGAGGAGGCAAGAAATTCAATCAAGAAAGTGATGCAAGACTTGCAAAAACATGAAGAAAAAGAGATGTTGTTGATGGTCACAATGAAAGATGAAGAGAGATTTAAGGACCAATGGTACTAGACTCATGATACTCATCACACATGACTGGAAGGAAAGATTGGTTTGTCAACATAAGTCCCTCGATGAAGAACAAGGTGAAATTCTCAAATAAAAATACCCTGGCTGCTAAAGGTATTAGTGATGTATTGATCATGAGGAAAGATGTCAAAAGTTTAGTAACTTCCAGTGTATTGTACATACCAGGCATGAAAAGCAATTTTCTCAACATAGGGCAACTGATCGAGAATAATTACAAAGTTTTGATCAAAGATAAGTTTTGATCAAAACAATTAGGTTGGTTGATGGTCTAGAAAACATAAACAATTATTATATGTGTGAAATGAATGTGAAATGTGCATTTAAGAATGACTCTTAGATGAAGAGGTTTATGTAGCACAACCAATTGGTTTTGTGAATCAAGGCCAAGAAAGCAAGGTATACAGGGTACTTAAAGCCTTGTATGGACTCAAACAAACTCCAAGTGCTTGGAATAAGAAGATAGATGAACTTCTAAGGGAGATAGAGTTTATAATGTGCACAACAAAGCATGTAGTATATGTCAAAAGAAGTAAGAGTGAACTGCTTATATTATGTCTCTATGTTGATGACCTGTTGATAACAGGTAGCTGTAAGAAGGAGATCAAAGACTTCAAAGATGATCTGAGAAAGGAGTTTGAAATATTTGACATAGGCAACATTTCATACTTCCTTGGTATCAAGTTATACATAAGTAGTAGAGGCCTAATGATGCACCAAAGAAGATATGTAAGTGAGATACTCAAAAGATTTGAGATAGAGGAATGCAATGCAACCTCGATACCAGATGAAACAAAATTGCAGCTGACGAAGGACTCAGATGAAGATGATGTTGATCCAACACAGTACAAAAGACTCATTGGATCATTAAGATACCTTTGTCACACAAGGCGTGATCTAGTATATATTGTAGGTATGGTGAGTAGATTCATGCATAAGCCAAAGGTATCACGCCTTGTAGCCACAAAGAGGATACTAAGGTATCTCAAAGGAACACTCGACTATGAAATTTTGTTTCCTGCAACAGATGAAGAAAAAGAATGCCAACTAGTGGGTTACACCGACTCGACTTGATGTGGTGATGCTGAGGATATAAAATCCATAGTTAGTTATGTGTTTTTGCTAAGTGGTGAACCAATTGCTTGGAGTTAAAGAAAGGAAGCCATTGTAGCATTATCATCATGTGAGGTTGAATATATAATTGCCTTTCTTTATGTATGTTAAGCAACATGGATGATAAATCTAATCGAAGAATTATAGGGAAGAATCATGGGGAAATGACCATGAAAATCGAGAACATGTCTGCTATCAATTTGATGAAGAATCCGATAACACATGGAAGAATCAAACACATGGAGACAAGATTTCATTATCTTCGAGAGGAAGTAGCAAATGAGAAGTTAAACTTGGTACACTGCAGAACTGAAAATCAGATTGCAGACATCATGACGAAGGTTATGCAGGTGAAATTATTCAAGAGATTGAGAACTATGATGAATATAGATAGCTTAGATACAATGAATTAGGTGGTATGTTAAATATGCAATTTTTCGTGTTAAGCATCGACATAGTCGAAGTTGAAAATAGTCTGTAGTTATCGAAGGAGCTAACTTCGACAAAGTTGAACTAAGTATTTGTTTTATGTAACAATTGAGTTAGTTAGATTACTTGGTGTGTAAGTAATCTCAACTATAAATAGAAAAACACTATTGTTTCTAAAATAGTAACAAATAAACAATTCAGTTAGAATTAAATAAAATTATTTTCTCTTTTTCCAAAACCTAATTTTCACCTCTCTCTCAAATTATCTCTTAATTCCAACATGAAAGAGGAAAGAAACAAAATAATTTTTATAAGTATGTTCTAATCTATTAGATGGACTTTTAATTGATTAAGGCAATAAATGAAATGAATTATGATGATTAATTGATAGGGGCGAAAGTTCTAAGATCATTTAATTGATTAGACCTTTAGAGAATTAATCGATTTGGTGAAGTAAAATTTGAATTTCTAACACGTTTAATTGATTAACCTATTTGAGTTGATCGATTATAAATAGTTTTTTCAACTTCCTCACTACTCAGTCCCATGGGTCCAACATACCCCGAACGCAATTATGAACCGCTCAATGTGGTGATGTGAAAGAGAATGTGAGGATTTTGATTCTAAAGATGCTTTTTTCTAAACCCATTTTCCATGCAAAATGAAGTGGGATTAATTTAATTTATAGCTATAATCATCACTGCAACCTTTCCAAACCATCAATTATATATGTCTACATTGTTGGTTCATTTCAGTGTCTTTTTTTCCTATATATCCACAAATGCAAATCAACCTTATTTCGCAAAAAATTACAACCTGTCATTGTGTGTTCACGTGGCACTAGATAGAGACAACACCATGGGTCCCACGTTGTACAAGAATCTTACACGTGGTGGGTTGTAAAAGGTTGCCGAAAAAGAGTGTTAACATAATAATGCATGCATTTGGCATAGTCATATATACGACAATTGTAAGTGCATGCTTTGTAAGAATATGAAATGCTTATATCATATACGTACATGTATTTCTTAGAATAACCATTAGTAAAAAGAATGGAAGACAAGACAGTCAAGTATATTTACGTGTGTGATATATAACAACTGTATTTTTTTAATCATTTGAACAAATTAGGGATTACATTGTTTAAAATATACTATTTAATTTTTTTTAATTATAAGGTGTTTTTTCCTTTTTAATACGTGTATCAAGAGATTTATTCAATGTTGTATGGAAAGAAATTTATAAAGAATTTCATAAAATTGTCCTTATTAATATGGACAAAATAAATTTAAAGAATGGATAGAAGGAAGAATAATAGTAAATGTTTTGGAAAGAAAAAATAACATCAATGATCTACTTTTAATTTAAAATGATTAATATTTTATTACAAAATTTTATTCTAAAACGATTTATAATATATAAAAAAATAGAGAGAGTATAATATTAATTACAGTTTGTATTACACTAGTAAGATAAGGAACATAACCCATAACAATTCTAGGCGAAATAATGTTGAAACTTGGAAAATGAAATGGTGAGAGAAGCAAAAACTTAAGTTATTATACCAATATTTAAGAATCAATTGGAGACAAAAGTTTATATATGGACTTGTTAAGGGAAGATAAATAAAGACAAAATTTAAATCAAGTGAAGTGTGTCAAAAATAAAGAAAAAAGCTTGGTCGAGGAAAAGAATATGTAGAATAAGGATTTATATAATTTATTTAATGAATGAAATGATATTTCATTGGATTCTAATATGCTTGACATTGGAGAAGAAGATTGAAAAAAAGAAGAGTTGAAAATGACGAGTAATAGTAAAGCGGTTGGGTCAAACAACATACCTGTTGAAATATGAAAATTAATTAGAGATAGAGGGATTGAGTGACTCAACAAACTTTTAACATAATTATGAGGTCAAAACAATTTCCTAACTAATGACAAATAACCACTGGAGTTGCAACTTTAAGGTAATGGACTCTTCTATTCAAGAGACTTTCACCCACATCTGAGATAAAAATGGATGCTCGAAAAGAGGGAATATCATCTCTTTATCCAGGGGGAAAAGCAAAGTAACTAGAGCCATCAGATTAATCGCACAACCATCTGTGTTTTTCGAAACTCTTCACATTACAACAAAGTCCTCTATAAAAGAGGATGAAACACACCACTTTAAGTTAACATTTATCTC
Organism: Lathyrus sativus; assembly: GCA_963859935.3. NCBI lineage: Eukaryota > Viridiplantae > Streptophyta > Magnoliopsida > Fabales > Fabaceae > Lathyrus > Lathyrus sativus. The sequence continues at coordinate 670,781,083 of OZ012738.1, forward strand.
ATTTGAAATACATTTATTCACTCCATACACTAACTTAAGTGTTGAAGTACGAACCTTGTACGTTATCTCTATCCATCGAATCAGAACCGGAGTAGCATCACAATAAATCACTCTGATTAATCCTCAGATCATCATCTCATGTCGGTACAGAACATTGGTTCTGTCGGTGGGAAACGACACCAAATTCCTACGATCATCACAATTTCATGATCTCGAGTCCATATATGCTATGCTTAGGATATAAGCTTACATTCTAGTTAATTTTACTGAATCCTCTACCAAATTCATTGTGTCAGAAAAGTCAAGCAATGGCGTTTGCGAAAGTTCCTTGTTCCATTGCTCAACAATTAGTTACATTGAATAGTACTGCCATAAATCATCCTCCGCCCACTCCCCTATATCAATAACCAAATTCTGTGAAATTAGAAATGATCTAAGGAGATCCCCAACATCCCTCGCTCACAATCAACATTCAGCAATTCCATGGGGAAGGGTCGTCCAACCGATTAGATGCATCTCTAGAAACCGAATTTGAAGCTCTCCTTGTTTTCCAACTCTTAGAGGTTAATTTGGGACTAAAAGTGTCGTACAAAATACTCAATGACATGTTCAGGATGATTATGTTGGATATATGACTCCACATACAATAGGGGTCAATTATGGGGTTTAGAAAAATGATGGTTTAAAAACAAATTATTATTTTTTAGAATTTAAAAATGTTTTGATAAAAATGTTTTAGAAATAGTTGTGGAAATTGAATATGCAGAAAATAAAGAGTTAAGTGTAAGAGAAATAACACTAGAGAATTATATAGGCTCGACCAAGAAGACTTAATCATGTCCCCAAGATTTGATCTTGAAGCGATTAGTCTTCCTTCCAAACATGAACTTGAAGCACTTAGTTTCCAAGCTAAAATGAGATTTTATATAGACTTATCTCGAACAAAACCAGAGTTTTGAAAAAGGCTATTCTCCGAACCGAACCAGAGTTTTGAATATGATGACAAGGATCCAAGTTGAGATTTTAAATCAGACTAATCTCATACCGAACCGAGGTTTTAAATTGGTTAACCATGAACCATATTGAGATTTTAAATTGAGTTGATCTCAAACCAAATCGGGGTTTTGAACAGGCTAATCATGAACGAAGTTAATATAATAAACCAGAATGATCCCGAACCAAGGTAAGATTTTAAACTGGGCAGGTCTCGTACCAAAGTAAGCTTTTACACACTATAAGCTTATAAACCGAAATAACAACTTAAGAAACTAAAACCCCAAATAAAGCTTTTTAACGGGTTTAGATTTGAACATAAAAAAACACTCTCTTAAGAATAAATTACTCAACCAAGAGAAAAACATTCTTTGGTGAATTTGCAATAACACCGTTTTCAAGAATGCAAAAACTCACATAAACACAGTGACTTTCTCGAAGTTCTACTACTAAATTAACGTGAGAGAAAATATTTTTTTTAGAGAAAGTGAGTGAGTAATGAGATAGAAGGCTCGCATTTTTGGATGTAAAAACATGAAGGGAAATGCCTCTATTTATAGGCTATATATTGGTATAAGAAAGGAAAGATCATTGGGTCAGAATAAATTTTCCAATCCAATAGGACCTTAGGCCAATCGATTGGGAGCCTCAAATAATCATTTACAAATGATTAAAATGGAAAGAATGGATACATAGATGATTACCTTAATTAATACACTGTCGCAATATTTTATGGACAAAGTTTTCATTAAGCCAATTGATTGGGTAAATATTCCAATCGATTTTGTAATTTTAAAAAATTGCCCAAACTATTCTGATAATTCCTTATTCAACTAGCATGATTCCAAATTTTTTTGGGTTGTTTAGTTTGAGAAATAAAGGTTTTAAATAATACGCGCGCGCGTGTGTGTGTGTGTGTGCGTGTGTGTGTGTGTGATTTATCCATACCACTTTACGATAATGCCATTGTGTTTTCATAAAACACCATTCACTCAGACACAATTGAGCAAGCTTTCACACTTTCCCTCTTTCACACTTTGAGGCTTCAAGACTTACCAAATATACCAATTGTCATACCCTAAAATTTTCCCCACCTCTAGTCTTTCATTTGCATAACATCAATCATTTCAAGAATGTGCTCCACTTGCTCTGATTACAAGTTGGGTTTTGCACTAAGGAGTTCAAGTGTTTGATCAATCAGGGTTTAGTATGATCCTCAACATTTCAAGATCTTCAACTCATGCTTAGTGATAAAGAGATCACCTCCCTCAATGATCAAGTTTAAATTGGTATCAATTCAAGTTCATCAAGCTACAAGTCATGAAGTGCTCCAATTAGGGTTTTTGACTAAGGACAACTTGGTGTTAACTTTTTCATCTGAGCATGATCCCATGGCTTGGAATGTGATTCAAAGGATCCAAATGCATCATTGTGATCCATTCATGTGATTAAATTGGCTGAAGAAGTTGGATATATGGATAATTGAAGAATTTTAATTCAACGGATGAAAAGTCAAAAGATGCTCAAAGTCAAAGTTTGAGTTTTGACATTTTTGGCCAACCATGAATTTCTCAAGTCAATAATCAATAAAATATAGAATATGGTTCAGTTTGATAAAGTTAAATCAAGAAAATCAAGAAAAAGATCAAAGTTGTCAAAATTGAGAAACTTAAAATTTTTCCAAGTACAAAATTGCATGTTCATGAAGGTGACTTTCCAAGGCCACAACTTCTTTCTCAAGCATCCATTTTGAGCAAACAAGGACTCGAAATTAAGATTTCATGGAATACTACATCATGGTGAAGAGTTCCAATCCAAAATAATTCCACAATTCATTCATAATTCATGGCAAAGTAAGGTGTCAAAGTTGTGAAATTTCCTAACACTTAAAATTTTTTCTAAGTGCCAAACACTCTCAACTTCTCTTTTTCATGGACAGTTTTCTCCATGATCCAGAATGATTCAAAGGAAGTGACCAACATTAACATTTAAGTACATAATACCCTCTTTCCATTGATACCAAGAGCATGAATTTTGATGACTTGAGCATAAAGTTATATTGAGAGCAAAGTGCAATGGTGAAGTTGTTTCATATGGCAGATTCTAGATCATGACAAACTTGTCTTGCCACACATTAACAAAGTCAAGGCAAGTTCATTGTTGACCTGTAACATATCAGATGTGAAGGCATGCCGCAAGAGATTAAAACCTCAATCTCCAAGAATTACCCCATTGTCATACCCCAAATTTGTCCTACCTTTTTCAAAATTTTATTTGTCCGACTTTATTTTCAATTTGCATCTCTTGTACAACATAACTTTTTTTTAGCACGAATAAATTCCTAAAATGATTAGAAAGAATAAATTTCTTGGATATGCAGACAGACTGGTCGAATTGTGTCTCAAATGTACGAGAAAAAAATCAGTGATTGAAAAGTTTCAAATTTAAGCTTGCAGACGTCAGGTATTTTAACCTACTTTCTATAACGCTTGACCCAACGTACTCGTCTTATCTCTCGACAAATTTTTTGCCACTTTTGGTCAGTCTAAGCCTTTTTATCGGTCCTGTCGCTACTGCGAAAATCGGCGCCGGCTGAACAGAAGAGTCGCCACCGTGCGTTATTTATCCCAACGGAGGGAATGGAAACGCTCGAAGTAAACCTACCGCAAAGACGGGAAAGGAATGGTCATCGCAACCAAATCCTGGATTCGGGAGTCGGTTACGCAAGGGGAAGGTATTAGCACCCCTCACGTCCGTCATACTCGATGGGATCCACGCTTGTTTTCTAGTACGGATTGTTATTCTATCTATTCTACAGGTCAAGGGTTAAAAGAAAATAAAATGACTCGGCAAAGTATCGCACTTTATGCCTACGTATTCCCGTCTAGAACGAGAAATCAGAGTCAACGTAGTTCGCCTACCTACGGGAAAGGAGGGGAAGGTTGCTCGCTAGGATATCGCATCCTATGCCTACGTACTTTCATACAGCATGAAAGATCAGAGCAAACGTAGTTCGTGCTAACTACGGCTAGACAGGGTATTCTCACACAGGAGTGAGATATTTAAGTTGTTTTGAGAGGTACGGGAACCTACGGGAACTGAAACTACGGTCTGGTCTCAAATGCGCAGGGGCAAGAGAAAGGGTAACAATCAGTCGTCAGTGGGAAAGTCTCGATCGCACAACAGCGAGAGAATAGAAAAGGTTAGTTGTTAGTGTGCTCGCTAGGATATCGCATCCTATGCCTACATATTCTCGCTCAGCACGAGAAATCAGAGAAGCTGTAGTTCAGCTAACTACGGGTAGAACGGGGACCACAGCACAAATCTCATTTTATTAATATTCGGAAAATTACAATGATAAACTCCTAAAAAATCATACCCATCTATCATGGAAAATCTAATGAAAAATAGTCCCCTAACAAGTGGACTTTTAATTCTACCTCTAAAAAGGTGTAAAATGAAATCCTAAAAGAAAATATATCCCAAAAAGAAAATAGTAAAATACTATCATTTTATATTACTATATTTTCCATATTTTTATATCCAAGAAAATCTAGGAAAACATCTAAAATATTAAATGAAAATATTGCAAAAAGAAAATTAAACTCTAAAAAGAGAAAAGAAAAATAAAATTCAGCTAGGGGGTGCTTTGGTTCAGCCAGGGGTATACAAGCAATGCAGAATGGAGCAGAATTGGGCCCAGCCCAATAATCAGTTCAGAAAAGAAAACAAAAAAAAAACAGGGGGGGGGGGGTTGAGGCCAAAACGGAGGGTGTGAATGCAAAACGGATTTATGAATCAGAATGGGCCTAGCCCAATCAGTCCAAACAAAAAAACGAAGGGTGAATCGTCCAAAGCGGGGGTGTATGGATGAAACCAATGGGCCCGACCCAATCCATTGCCACGTAACCCACCGATCCAGCTAAACCCTAACCTTGACTTCTCAAACCTTCTGTGCACTGTTCATGGAAGAGCCTCTTGCGCCGTTTCTCTCAACCCATTCTCCGTCCTCAATCCTTGCCCAAACAATAATCAACAAAACCAACTCACAACGATTAGAGATTGCCAGAGGATCCAGAATCTTGGACGACTCCCTTGATGGCGAAAGTTGAACTCGGATCCATGGAGCTTGCGCGTTTGAAGAACGAGATTCTGGAGATGATAATGATGCAGATCGAAGAAATATCGTGACGAATCGATGACTGAGGGAGCTTTTTCGTGAAGATTTGCAAAACTCAGAAGTGTTGATGAAGGAAGATTCTTGAAGTGTGGTCGGAAAACACGGTTGGTGTTCTTGAAGCGATCTGGAAAAGAGAGTTGAAGATTTATGGATCTTGTTCGTGAACGGAGATGTTGAGGTTGGTGATGATTGTTGAGGACTTTGTGATGAACACAGTGTGTTTCTGGAAACACGCTTGGAGGTTTTGGAGGCTCGATGGTGAAGATCTTCATGGATCTGGAAATGCATGAAGAACAAGGATGAAGGTTGAAGAGCTTCATCAGTTTCTAGGCAAATCTGAGAAGGCGGTTGAATGTTCTGAAGACGATCATTGATGCTGATGAACACGCGAATGAAAGTTCTGGAAAATTATTGTTGTTGAGCGATCCGAGAAGAAAGATGAAGATTATGAATTTCTGGGGATTTTCTGGTGAATTTAGGGTTTTCCGGCGTCAGTTGCGGTGGTCGGAGACGGTTAGGGGCCGCCGGCGATAGTTTGTTGCGGTGGTTGCATGGCCGGCGGCCATGTAACCGGTGAGGGTTGAGGCAAAGACAAGTGGCGAGATGGCGTATGCAGAGGGAGACGCGTGTATGTGGAGTGGGTGTATGGAGCACACGTGGAGGGGCGAGGTGGCAGTGAGAGAGAGGGAGAGTCTGAAATGAAACGTGGCGTGTGGTAAGGAAAAAACGTGGCAATGAAGTGGTGGGTCCTGAAGTGCACACGCGGAGAGCTTTATAGCGCGACACCTGGCGCGAGATTTGGACTGGGCTTTGAATATTGGCCCAATAACACCTAAACGGACTAATTAATGGGTTAACACATGAATTAATACTGAACTAATGATCAATTAACACTTGATTAAACCTAAAACTACAATTAAATGTAAAACGGAAATTAAAACAGTAATTAACCTAAGTGAAAATTAAAACTATCTAATCCTAATTAAAACTCAATTAACATCTAAACAAATGAGATTAAAATCTAATTAAACTCTATTAAATCCTAATTAAATCTAAAAGAGAGGATTAACCTATAAAACTCTATTAATCTCTAAACTAATAAAAATTCTATTAAATCTATAAACTCTATTAAATTTATAAACTAATAAGAATAGAAGAAAAACTATTAACTCTATTAAAAGAATATCCTATTAAAATCATTTTCTAAAAACCTACTTAATATCTAAAAAAAATATGATTTATTCTAAAAAGGGATTAAAACTAAAATCTTATTTAAAAACAATTAATATCTATTAAACCTATTTAAAAGAAATCTATAAATTCTAAAAAATGATTTAAAACTATAAAAAATGTTAAAAGAAATCTATTTAAATTCTAGAAAATCTATATTAAAATCTATAAAAGGCTATTACATCCTAAAAAAAATGCAAACAAAGGCAAATAACCAACATAAACGAGAGCGCGAGACCAGATCGAAGCAAGCAGTAAATCCAGACACCAAGAACCTCCAAAATTACCGCGTAAGCTGAAAACACCCAGGAAGCGCGTGACTTCTCAAAATAACCTCCGATTATCCGAATCGGTCTGAAATACCTGAAATGTGAAAATAAGGCTGTAATCCCGATAAAATCAATATGAATGAGAAAATGCACTGTATGCGGTATGCGAATGCGAATGCGAAATGCGTCGAATCATAAACCAGATAGGAGAACCGGTTGATCAAATTTTAGGGTGCAACAGGTCCCGGTCAATTTTCAAAGTTGACTAAGTGTTACATCTTTCTAAATTATTTATTTCGCATTAATCTTTTGTGTGCAGTCAATTCAATCTTTCGGGGATCTTTGCCGCCCGATTTCAATTCATTTTCACCCGATTTATTTTTATATTTTTCGTCAAAATGTCCATAATAATTAATTAGAATTTTCAATACTTGCATTTTATTTTTATCATGTTTATTTAATAATTTGTGAATTTTTAGTGGTTTTTAATTGATTTAATTCTATTAAATTAATTAAAGCTTCTAGAAAGGGAAACTTTGACATTTTAAATTAAGTGTGCTTGTTTGATTAAATAAGAATCGTTAGATGTAAATTTAATCAAGGGTGCACATGCATGATCCTCACTTTTTCCATTGACCAATCATATTTTAGCATTTTATTTTATTTGAATTTAATTGATAAAATTAGAAAAATGTAAACTTTTTTTTTTCCGTGTTATTAAGCCACTTGGCCATCCACAAGTGGTTGGATTCAAATTTTTATCACCTTAGCCAATTGCAAGTTAGCACATGTCTTTTGGTTGTGATTTTGTAATATTATTTTTAATAATAATAATTAAATTTGGTTTTATTATAATATATAATAATAATATAGTAATTATAATAGAATTAAAATAATAAAAATTAAAAAAAAAAGAGAGGATAAGAGGGGGATACGATCCACTCATTATTGAGGGGGATCCCATTATCTCACTCTCTCCAATTGTAAACGAAGAAGGAAAATAGGGTTCAGATATCATGCTAAAGAAGGAGAAAAACGAAGAAAAAAAACCATTTTCCCTTCTTCTTCTTCACCATCCTGATTCTCCTTCTTCATTATCCAACCCTCTCCAAAATCGTCGCGTCACCGTCACCGCAGACCTTCGTACCTTCTTCTTCCACCAATTTCGTCATCACCTTTCCCCATTGTGAAAGCCCATCGACGACCAAAACTCTACAACATCCGACATCACCCTTATCTCAGATCCGCGCCGATTCCTCACCTGTAAACCACCATGATTTCTGTTCACACCGATAAAACTCCTTCTGCAGACACTTGATTCGACATAGCTCATCAGCAACAACTCCACGACATAGCTCATCAACAAACAACGACCGCTTCGAACAACGCCTTGTACTGTGTTTTGAGATCGAAATCACGACAACAAAGTCAACTCGAATTCGCGAAAGCACTCCATATTTTGGTTCGTTACGAGCAAGCTTTAAGATGTTGATCTGATTTTGTTCTGTTGCGATATTGTCATCTCCGATATCACAAACTTGAAGCAACAATGTGTATATTCCAGAAGGTAATGCCTCAATTCTGAGTTTCTGTTGGTATTATGTTGTAATATTTCAATGCAACATCAAATTAACTTCAAATGAATCTTGATTGTTTCAGTCTCTGTTACTTAAGTTTTGACGTATGGACTTTTTTTTTGCGTAATAAGTTACTACGAGCTATTATTCAGGTAGCTTTTGTTTTATTATTACAGTTTGAACTTCTGTTGATTTGTTTCGTGTTATAGTAGTTTTGTTTGGCTTGTATTCTGGGGTAATAGTTATGTAGAAGGGGTTGGAATTTGGGTACTTATTGAATAGGTTGCGAGTCCAAGGTGCCAATTATTAAACTATGTGGTTGTTTCCATTTCGTGTCATGATAAGTGTTGATTACGATTATTAAAAGTTTTCATAATACACTAAGTTGTTGCACTCTTGACTAAAAGTATCATGTTTTAGCTCATGTATATATTTTTTTAGTGATGATAGTCCTTTAATAAAGTTGGTATAATGAATCCACAAGTTTTTAGGTCCTACTTAATGTGGCGCTGAGAGCCATTTGTTAAGGGTGTCCGCCCCATTTTATCAATATATATTGTCTTTATTTTTTTGGGCTTGGGCCACGTTATTATTATGTTTTACATAAGTTGGTAATAAATAACGTCACAATTTACCATTGTTGCTTTTCACCATTTTTTATCGGGATCACATTCTGTTGGATTCGATAATTTATGTCGATTACATCATAAACTATAGATACAATAGTTTTGTCACATCGGCCTTAAACACATTTTGATTTTGTTTATGAGTTAATTTCTATGTACACTTTAAATATCAATTTTTTTTAAGATCACTTTTATTCAATTAAACCTTATTTAATTAGTTTGTTTTTTCTTCAAAATAAGTTTTTTTTTTTTTTACAAAAATCTTGGACCAATTCAAAATATTTTGTAAACAAAATAACAATTTCAAAAACCCGGTTAGATATTCTAATTCTAATTCATTATGTTTCCGACATCTAAATATTTTCGTAACTAAATTAATGAAAGTAGTGGGTTCTTGGGGTCTACCGCTCTTGAGGCACACGCCTTGGGCTGTGGTTGTTCTGTCATTTCCAAAAAAACCTTTTTTCTCACTAAATTTTAGTAAAATTTCTAATTTGAAAAATATATTTTCAATTACCTTTTATTAATCAGATTGTTTTTATAAGAAAATTCAAATTATTATTTTTTAAACAAATCACAAACCATTACAAAATAATATTTTTAAATCCTATTAAACTATTTCCAATGTGATCAAACTAATCTTTTCCTAATTAAAATCATAATCTACTTTGATTAATACTTCTTCAAACTATTTTCTTAATAAATTATGAGGGTAGTGGGTCCTTGGAGTCTAACACTCCTTGGATCCTTGGACGACTGCTCTTGAGGCGCACGCCTTGAGTTGTGTTCGCCCCATCCTTCATTTCTAATATACTTAATTCTTTTTATAACTTTTAAAATGTTCAAACCCTAATTCAAGTAAAGCACTTAACCTAACTTTCTCAAAAGATATTTTCTTAATTAGTATTAGAGATATCAAATTCTTGAGGTCTAACACTTCTTGGGTTCTTGAATAATCACTTTTGGGGTGTACGCCTTGAGTTGTGATCATTTCGATCTTTCATTTCTAAAACACGTAATCCCTTCCAAACATTTAATCTCTGCTTAACCCGTTTAAAATACCTAACGCGTCTAATCAAAATACGCTAATCAAATTCAAAATATTTTTCCTAACTAAATTACAAAAGAACTGAGTTCTTGGAGTCTTGCACTTCTGGGATTCTTGAGTGACTACTCTTGGGGCGCACGCCTTGAGTTGTAGGTTGCTTGACCTTTCGTCCCTAAAATACTTGCCATAAATACTTGGACAAAGTCGTTCATTGTCCTACATATACAATTTCATAATTAAGTGACTGAAAAAGGTGTCTTTGGGATCTAGCATTCCAATAATTCCACGATTAATTGGTTGCGAGGCTGACGTCTCGTTCATCGAATAGTCATCATTCTCCCTCAAAATACTTAACAAATCAAACCTCGTTCTTCTCGCCCCGTGCGATTGAAACCCTAAACCTATTCAAATCAATTTTCCTTTCCAAACTAAAACATCAATACGACAAACTCTCTTTTCTCGCCTCCATGCGACTGAAAATTCTCAATACACTAATTCCTCTCCCCGTGCGATCCAAAACTCAAACATCTTTTGCAAAGAATATTATTTAGTCCCTTCTTCCGCGCATATGAACTAGTGCTTCAGCCTCCACTAGCGAGCAGACAAGCCAATGTTTAACAGTTAGAATGCGACCCAAACACCCGTTCATAAAATACACAAACCAACCAACTGTAGTCTTCCGAACTACGGACGCTCTAATTTCTCATTTGTCAATGAGAATACGTAGGCATAAGATTATGAGATCCTAGCAAGCTATCTCCCCTACCTTTTTCTTTTTACCTCAAACCTTTTACCGTAGTCTCACGAACTACGACGCTCTAACTTTCCCATTGCACGAGGGAGTACGTATGCACAAGGGCCTCAATCCTCGGCGAGCACCCTAATAAAACCACCCATTTCCCATTTATAAGCAAATCTTTAGAAGAAAACAAACAACTTAGCTAATTTTTCTCTCGAATCGAATCAAGAGGTTCCCGTTGAGTACAACGGACGTAGAGGGTGCTAATACCTTCCTTTTGCATAATCGGCTCCCAAACCTAGAATTTGGTTATGATAGCCATGTTCTTATCTCTTTAAAGGTTTTAACAATATTTACCTATTCCTTCCTTGGAATAAATAAAGTTCAGTAGCGACTATGTTCTAACGTTTTTTCCGATCCATCGCGAGGATCGTATTTTTCGAGGTACGACACCCATTTGGTGTTACAAAATGCCTGTGCCATAAAGTATCCTTACCATATTCATGCTTCAAACCTAAAACTTGTTGACTAAGTTTGAGAGAATTAAGAGCCCTTTGCAGCATCAAGACAAATGAAAAAAAAAAAAGTGAAGTAGAGGTAGAGTTATCAGAACAAGGCATCTATCATCAATCAAGAAAATCATTGAACCACTCTTGAACACTTTTTCACATTTCTCATTCCATTTTAAAATTCCAAACAACTAAACCTTTCTTACATCAAATTTCCACTCCTAATCCATTCCATTAGCCACAAACAACTTTCTAAAACACCAATCATCAACACAAACTCGTCCAAACTCATAATCACCTTGTACCATAACTTGAAAAGCTCCATTAAAGCCATTTTTCAAATTTCGCTCATCCTCCATTTTCCCTCCACAAACACTTCCCATACACTTCATATAAGTTACTGTATGCATTAAACACAATCTGTAACCCCTCAAACTCTGTAACCAAACTTCATTTCTTCCATTTGCAAGTGGATTCGGTCAAAACAATTTATAAGTTTTCAAGTGATTCTAAACATACCAATACACTTCTAAGAACTCAAGGAAGTTAGAGGGATCTTCATTTCTCATCTAGAAGTGCATTTGAAGGTGCAACAAACACAATCTGTTTGGTAAAATTTTCATATTTCGAACTCTACCATTTAAGAATCATTTTCACTCATTCTTGTTACTATTATGTTAGTTTTGACATGAGAAATGAAACCCCTAAGCTATTGTCCATTGATGTATGTCATTTAATTTTTGTTTGAAATTTTAGGGTTTATCTGGTTTTGTTCAAAATCCGTGAGTTTGAAATAAAATAAATAAAAACTAAGGGCATATTTGGATTCCTTGTAAAATTCTAAGCAGAATCATATATCTACATGTCCCATTTAGTACAAAAATGAGGGAGTTGCATTTAAAGAAAAAATAAAAGTTATAGTAACGTCACGAGGAAGAAGATGAAGTTATGTGCTTTATTTTATTTTATTTTAATATATTTTATGTTGGATGCACATTGTGATTGGAAGGCCAGCCTTGATGCGTTGGTTAGGTTTGTGTTTGGTAATCTCAAGGGCTTAGATTCAACCTTCCTTCGACTCATTTTCCACATTTTCCCCTTATTTTTTCATTCTTTTCTTCTCTTTCTCCTTTTCTTACTTTTTTTTCTTTTTTATTTATTTTATATTTTTTTATGTAAATTTCATTTTATATCAACATTTTGAAAAAACTCAAAAATATTTTATTAATTATTTATTTATTTTCATATTATATTTTCACATTTAAAAACCAAAAATGCTTTGTATTTTTATTTAACTATTCGTTTTATTATTCTATATTGATTAAAAAATCCAAAAAATATTTATTCTTTTTTATTTATTTTTTTAGGGTTTCTTTTTATTTACTTTGAGTATACTTTGATTTTATTTTAAAAAATACTTTGATTAAATAGTTTGTGCACTTTATTTGATTATATTATTGACTTTTGCCTTATGATAAATCCACGTTATGTTCACGTTTGTTCCAAGATGATTGATGTTTAAAATTTTAACGTATTTATAATAGTACTTTGTTGATGATAATACCTTGTCTTTGCCATGAGTATATCTTGTTTAAATTTTGTGAAAATGATTCTTGAACCATTGTGGGAGTGTGGCTTATGTGGACGAATGTTTGAACTTAGGTTAGGTTTTAGGGTTTTCGCTTTGATGAATATGATCTCATTGCTTGATGCTTAACCTTAATATTCATATGCTTGTCTTGATGTTGAAGTTCTTACCATGCTTAGGGTGATTTTAGGGTTTGTTTAGGAATGGGCATTCACATGATTTGAAACCCTAAATGACTTGAGTTTATTTGCTTAATTGATGATATTTGTCATATGTTGATACCATGTCTTAATGCTTACCTTGATGCATACTTGAGTGATTATCTTTATAATGCATGCTTTACTTGATACATACTTGTGACCATTGATTGCTACCTTTAGGTTATTTGTGTTTAAGTTCAATGAAAAAGACTATAGTTATTTTGTTGTTCTATGCTTATCTCTTATATACCTTGATGTATCCCCTACCCTTATGTGTAATCTTGTTCATATTATTCATATTAGGATAGGAATTAGTACACTAACTCTAAAAACAAAACAAAAATATTAAAATCAATCTTTCAAGATCAAAAAAGACTTGGTCAACACCAAGATCCATTTTCAAAAACATTGGTCCAACACCAATTGATCACTATCCAACTTCACCTCATTGACAAACCCTTTTTCAAACTTATTCTTGATTCAATAATTAAGCCCTTTTTAAAACACCAAACTTGTAAGTCAATTGCTTCATGCATCACCATCAACCTTTCGATAATTTTAAACCTTTTTCATAATTATGAATAAACCTCGATCAACATCGAGCACATTTTCTTAATTAAAACTTCAACCTACATCTTTGCAACGTTAAAACTCTGTTCTTAACAAACACGAAAGAATATGACTCTTGGAATCTAGCATTCCAGCAGAACCCTCGAATGATTGGTCTCAAGTCTCGCACTTTGGGATAGTCGGTCATTCTTTTCTTTCATTCTTAAGACATTTAATATCAACTCGGATAAATAAGAGCCGTTAAGATCTAGCATCTAGGCGTGACTCTTTGAGAAATTGATTATCATCAGATGCTCATTGTCCATCAAACAATTTTATTAACAACTTGAATGAATAAGGGTTGTTAGAATCTAGCATTCTGGCATAACTTTTTGAACAATTGATTATCATCAAAAGTTCGTCATTTACCTAAAATACATCTAACTAATCAAACTTTTTTCCTCGCTGTTGTGCGATTAATTCTAAAAACTTTTTCATAAATGAAAGATATTGTGTCTTGAGATGACACAAAATATTTTTCGTCCATAAACTATTTGAGTTGAGATAATAGGCGTTTCACGCGAATGTTGATTTGTAAATCCATTTTGTTGTGATGCAAACGTCTGCTCCTCACTTGTTTTGGGTAAAACATTATTTTCTGTCGAATGCGACTAAATATCTTTGGCTAAAATCGACCACCAAACAAACCTTTTTGCCCAGAACTACAGACACTCTGATTTCTCATTTCATAATGAGGACAGGTAGGCATAAGGGCTGTAATCCTTGGCGAGCAACATTTTTTTTCTTTTTTGCCCCAATCCTTGGCGGGAAACCATTTTCCTTTTTTCACTGTAGTCCTTAAACTACGAAGGCTCTGAGTTCCTCATTACACTATGAGGATATGTAGGCACAAGATTGTAAAGTCTTATCGAGTTCCCTAGTAATAGAAACCCTTAGTTCTCCTTTCTCTTTAATAAAAATCCAAAACACATTTATCTTCTCTCTCATGTATATCCCAAATAATTAGAAGGTTATAAATTAATATAAGCTAACATTTATTCGAACCTAACTAAATGGTTCCCATTGAGTACAACAAACGTAAGGGGTGTTAATACCTTCCCTTTGTGTAATCGACTCTCGAACCTAGATATTGCTTACGATGATCATATCCTTGTATTTATTTTAGGGGTTTTATTCAATATTTTCCCTTTTCCTCTATGAGAATAAATAAAGATTAGCGGCGCCTCTGTTAAGTCCATCCCGAAGGCGTGTGGTTGTGCTTTGCGAGGTCATTCTCATTTTTCAAGGTACGGCAGATGGCAACTCTGCTGGGGATTTTCCCATCCCTAAGTGATTCAAGCCTAGTTTAGTTAGGTTTTTATTTGCGTGTTAGTTTTGTTTATTTCTTTTTCTACTTTGATTATACGTTTTATTGATCTATGCTTTATCGTATTTTACATATATATATATATATATATATATATATATATATATATATATATATATATATATGTGTGTGTGTGTGTGTGTGTGTGTGTGTGTGTGTGTGTGTGTGTATGCGCGCGCGTGTGTGTATATGTATTATGTGTGGGCTTTGGGACTTGATATCATGAATAAAGTTCTACACTCGAGCTTTGGAAAAAGAAGAGAGAAAATATAATTTAAATCTGGAAGTTGTGTAGTGTTAGTTACCAAGGGCCACTCCTTGTGTTCCTAGCATGAAGACTCCTATAGAGTAGACCTATTCATAGATCTCATTATAAGACAACTAGCTTGTTGCATGACGCTGATTCATGAAGGGCCCGTGACTCTAGGACCCCCCTTAGAACTATTTTCTACTTTGGTGGTTATGTAATGTTGGACTCAAAGGACCTCTCCATGTTGCAACCAATATGAAGACCCCACTCAGAAGAGACCTTTTCATCACTCTTATTGTAAAACAGCTAGCTTGTTGCATGGCATTGATACGACTAAGGTCCATAACTCTAAGACCACTATCCAAAACTAAGAAAATATCCTACGAGTGGGATTATGGGTAGTCAACCTAGAACTATATATAAAGAAGCCTACTAAATAGGGTGTTGTGAGTTACTTATCTTATCTCAAACCCAAGTTCATGCATTTGCATTTCATCAACATGTATGCATATCATTTTCCAAAACAAACAAAAAAAATAATTTTGACACATCCATATGCATTCATGGTTTTCTTCAAATAAAAAAGCTCATTTTGTTGTCTTCACTTAGCTCTACGCTGAGTCCTCAACACCGATACAATACCAGAAGCCAAGCTCGCTAGAGAATGTCTGAACAAGAATAGGAATTGGAGAGGGTCAGTTCAGAGCTCAAAGACCTTCAAGGGAGCTTCGGTCAGATGATGGAGATGTTGCAGGTCATCGAGGCCAAAATGGACACACAACCGACTGTCGTTTTAGAAATTGATGATCCAGTACTTAAACCCTAACCTACAATAATAGTACCTTCTACATGGCCTCCTTTTGGACTATCACCAGGTTTCACGCCTCATCCTCAAGCACCACCCGTTGTAGTGCAGTCCACTTAACAAGTTGTTCCTTTGCCATTAGCCACTGAGGCTTACCCATTGGTTCATGCTTTTGCGCCTCCAACCGATCATGCACGACCTTATTTGGAAGACCCACAAAATGGTCTAAAGGAATCTGATGAAGAAGAAGACATACATGGAGAGATAAGGGGCATTAAGGAGGATGCCTAGACTATTGAGAAGAGGCTGAGAGCCATGGAGGGAGATCAAGTTTTTGGAGCTGCTGCTACAGAAATGTGTCTCGTATCTGGTCTTGTAACTCCTGCAAAATTCAAGACCCCTGAATTTGATAGATATGAAAGCCATACTTGTCCTAAAAGCCATCTCTTCATGTATTATCATAAAATGGCTGCTTATGTTGAGAATGAGAAGCTCATGATCCATTGCTTTCAGGATAGCTTGAAGGGTGCCCCTCTAAGTGGTACCTAAGTCTTGATCAAATCCGCATCCACTATTTTAAATATTTGTTTGATGATTTCATAAAGCATTATAACTACAAATAGACATGGTTCCTGATAGAAGACAATTGTTGATATGTCCCAGAAGGAGAATGAGTCATTTAAGGAGTATGCTCAGCGCTGGAGAGAGATGGCATCTCAAGTTGAACCACCATTGATGGAAAAAGAACTGGCCAATTGGTTTATAGACACTATACAACCAGTGTTTTATAAAAGGATGGTAGGAAGCGTGTTGGCAAGTTTTTCTGACTTGGTCGTCGTGGTTATAAAGGTCAAGTTAGGCTTAAAGAACGAAAAGATGATCAGTACGGCCACAACTTCCAACGATAATGCTAAGAAGTTTTCTGGAAGCTTCCAGAAAAGGAAGGAAGATGATATAAATGTTATGTCTACAAATCAAAGAAGAAGCCATTCATGGAGGAGGCAACAACAACAGTTTGTTCATCAATAACCCGCTCATCCTATGTAGTTTAGTCAGCAACCCTATGTAGATGTTGGGGCGCCTAACTACCATCAAGTAGTTCCTCCTCCTTATCAACATACTTTCGCTCAAGGGTATCAGTAGAGTCTAGTAGCTCCTTCATACCAACCAGCGTCTGTCGCTCGCCCTTATCAACAGATAAGGGCCCAAGCTTCTCAAAACCATAATGCACTCACCACAATAGGAGGGCAAGAACTAATTTCGAACCAATCCCTATGAGTTACAGTCAACTATTCCCGTTTCTGATGCAGAAGGGGCTGATTGTTATTAGGTATCTTCCCTTGATACTAGAGCCATACCCCCTGGGTATAACCCTAATGCACACTGTGAGTTCCACGAGGGAGCACCATGGCATTCGTTGGAAGGATGTTATCCTCTGAAAGCAAGGGTTCAAGAGCTAATCAACAGCAAGATTTTGAGCTTCAAAGGTGTGGGACCAAATGTTGGAAACAACCTTCTCCCATGACATGGAAGATGAAGTCAATTCCCTAAAGCTAGAAATCATTTGGCTACTTCAGCATTTCCTTTTGTATTTTCTTTACATGTTAATTGTGTATTTGCTTTTAAGCATTGTTATTCATCTAAATTGGTAAGATTAATGAAATTTTTATGCATCTTTTGAATCAATCCATTCGTATTCACTCTTTTTTTTATGTCAAAAAACAAAATTATATTTCTCCCATTCAATTGTCTTTATCAAACTATTGTTTCAACGAAGGTTGGAAAGAGAATGATGAAAACCAGATACCTAAAATTGTTGTTGGTATGATTTCAATTAAGAACTTTGCAGATGATGTAAGGCATTGTTTCAAATCCTCAAGCACTAGAGAAATAAGGAGTTAGTTCATAGTCAACCACTTTGACCCTAGAAGTTTGTGTTTCCTTTGGAAATAAAACCCTTAATATTAACTCGAGGCAGGGTAGTTATGTTCAGATAATTTGACTATGCATTCAACCGCCAAGAGAACTTGTCCATCTGTACACCCTCCATATAGGATCAACCGCATGATATCCTTCGCACACACCATAAAGTGTCAAAGAAGTTATGAAAATCCAAGAGAAATTATAGTGGTTTTTCCTCATCCGCCCATAACATGGCAGTCACTAACCTTTTAGCAAAAAATTTTAAAAAATGAAAAAGCCCGTTAAGTCGAATACCACAAAAGACGACTTAGGCAAAAATTAGGGCATCCTGGTGGACCAAAAGCTTCAAAGAAGTGGTCTAGGAAAAATTAGGGATAAAAAAATAGAAATATTAAAAGAGGTAATCAAAATCCTCACAAAAACAAAAAATAAGGTGACTTTCATTTCAAGAAAATCTTGAATAACACCGTCAAACTTTTTTGGAAGTAGAATGTGTGTGTAAATTAACTGAACGTATGAATGAAGTTCATCAAGAAGAATGGATGGGTTAAAATTAAATTTTGAGCCTTATATCCTTTTATTGCAAAAAAAACCATGAACAAAACTACGTTACAACCCTTAAAAGACCTAATTAAGGCAGGGTATACTTTGAAAGAATATTACAACAATGTTGCGTTAACATGACTCCTAATGATCTTTGTTAATCATTTATGTTGATCACATCATCTTTTATCTTGTGAATGGCTAGATCCACTTTGTGTTTTGATCATTGACCCATTCCATTGTATATCAATATCATATCAATAAAAAATTTGATTTCAAAAATCGCATGAATGTTGCATTAAAAGTTACCAATTTAGATTTAACAATGACATATGCAAGTCAATTTAGCATCAAAGGAATCCCAACATATGCAGTCAGTTGAGAAACTTGATCTGATGAAAGGAGTCCAGACATGGGCAAATTACTTTGAGCAATAGTTAAGCCACTCACCTTAAGTGTCGGCTAATCAAAGAAGAAGTATCTTCAGTATTCGGACTAGGGCAAGCTACCATAAAGAGCTAAATAAGTCCAATTTTCCAATGAGTTCAAATCAGAAATTGCCCAAGACTTGGTTAATAAGGGGGAAAATGCAAATATTCAAGCACTAGGGAAACCATTTCAAGGTCATATTATGACAGGTCGTTTCCAAGCTCCTTATGAGGATAATGTCTTCAAAAACCCATTGATTGGGGAAACATGAGCCACAGAGGGGAAAGTCCTCTCCACATTTTTAATGTGTTTTAGAACCTGCAATGCATCAGCAACTGCTAAGTTTGAAATGAGTACCAGAAGATCATTCTAGCACAACCTGTCAATACTCTGGAATGATCCTTTGGTCAAGTACAACTGTCAAGATTGGTGAATGTTCCCTTAGAAGCGTCCATCACATGACATTTTCTTGAGTCCCTGGTGTTGAGGAATCAAAACCTCCATAAAGAGTCCTCGTGAACTCCCAGTTTGTATAGAGTCAATATTTGCATATCACGATCATTCATATCATGTATAAAAGAAAAATCCAATCATGCATAGCCGAAGTGTACTTCACACACATTTTGCATTAACCCAGGTCTTGTTGTTAGTCTTATATCCTTCGACCTCTGAGGCTAGCTTGTTTTTGGCACCCTTAAACCATCTTCCGATTTTCACAGGTGTAGCACCCCAAAATTTTCCTCATAGTTTCTTGATCTACTGGCTTGTGTTTCCTTGCATTTTGCATTTCTGCATATCATGACACTAGCTATCGAGACATGGAATCAAGGTGTTTCTATGGCTTAGGGTTCTCTTTTATTACAGAGTTTAAACAGCGAGCGTCAGAGTTTTCGGCATTTATTTTGCCCAATAATCGAGTGGTGGATTTATTTTAATTAGTAGGTTATTTTCAGCACAAGAGACAGGTCACAAGTTATTTCAGGCATTTTCACAGTTATAATATCCCAAGGGAAGTTTCAGAGGCTTAACGGGGTTCAGAACACGTGTAAAACAGACGAATGTGCAAGTTTCCCTCCAAATGGCGCATTTTTCAAAATTTATGAGTGGTTAATCGATTAACCAATTTTCACTAGCAAATGGTTAATTGATTAATTAAAGGAAAATTTTCCCAGATATGTGCATTTTCAATGCTGCCACATTTGGGGTCTATTTTGATCACTTGTGAATTGGTTTTTACACCAGAAGAAGGATCTAGAATCACTCTAAATTTTGATTAACTTTCAAAACCAATCCAACTTCCCTCCAATTTTCGATTCCTAATCTCATTCCAATTTTCAAACCCTCACTCCAAACCATAATTCTACTCCTAACCAAGAGCTTATTTAAGTGAATTTTCTCCAAACCTCACCATAGTTCCAATTTTCAGATTTCACACTCATTCATTCTTCAGAATTTGCTCTCAAATTGTCTCAACTTTTCTACACTCTTAAAATCCATTAGAGCTCTTTTACTTGAATTTTTTTATTCTTCATTGGAATCCTTGAATTCTAGAGCTAAACCTCCACCATTCATCTCCACCATATTCAATTCATCATTTGATTTTTGTTTGGATTTGGATATGATTTTGGAAGCAAGCTTTTAAGTGATTCTTGGGTCAACTTTGGCTTATTTTTCTCATTCTTCACTTTTCTTGCAAGAAATCTCTTGGATCTTGAAATTTTTTGTTTGTTTTATAGCTTAGATCTATAGATTTGTAGTAGAACAACAATTACCAAAGCAAATCTCAGCTTTGAAGGTTGGTTAATTCTAGATCCATTTCTATTTTGTGCTTATTTGGATAATCACAATGTAGATCTTTAATTTTAATTGATTCTTGATGATTTGATATATGTGATTTGTGATCTTAATGATTGGATAAGTTTGATTGATGTTTGATCACTGATTTTTGGTGTTAAATTTGTGCATAATTGATTACATGATCATTTGGATGATTGCATGATTGATTAATTGCTGAAAGTGTTTTTAAATTGTTTTTTTCTGCTTCTGGTACAGTGTTAATTGATTAACCAGTTGCAGTACAAAACTGGTTAATCGATTAACTAGTGTAAATTCAACCATTTTTTAGTGGTTAATCGATTAATAAAATTTGCACTACAAATGGTTAATCGATTAACAAAATTTGCACTAGAAATGGTTAATCGATTAACGCTGGACCAGAATGTGATTTTTGGTTGTTTTCAAGCATGTTTTGATTTCTTTCCACTTCTAACCTTCATGGATTGATATGATGCACTTGTGTGAGCCGTTTTTGACCTGTTTCATCATGCCTGATTGTTTGATTTGGATTCTTCGACACGTGACTTTTGGTTTTCGTTTGAAATGATTAACATGCTTGATGTGATGATCATATGCTTTTCTTGTTTGTATCATGTTAACGATTAATTTTTGATGATTATCTTGTTGGACATGTGATGCATGTTTGTATTTACTTTTGATTTCGTTTGTCGCATGATCGTTTGATTTGTTTATTTGATGAGAATTGCATGATATTCTTGTTGATTCTTGATGATGCAATCTTGTTGAACACTTGTGTTTGATTGCTGATGCATGTCCATCTTTGCTTGATATTTGTTCATGAGTGATGCTTGCTCATGTTGATTGTGTTAAGGCATGCTTGCTGCCCTGCTTTCTACAACTGTATTATTATGAATTTACATGTTGTCTATGTTATGCTTGCTTGCTTCCTGTTTTTTATACATACTTTTGTGCTGAGTTAGTAGCTGTTAGATGCTGTTGTGGGGCCTTGCTGGATTTTATTGTTGTTTTGTGTAGGAGGTATTGTTGTAGCTATTATTTCTACCTTGTTTTCTTGTTTTTTCCTTGCTTTTGCATGCTCCCTTAGGATTCCTAGTCCAACTTAATTTTCGATTAAAGTTTGGAATAGGATACACTTTAGGAGTGTAATCCATGCATGATAACAAGTAGGCTAGTCCCTTTTAACCTCAACCTTAGGTCTATCGTTTGCATGCTAACATTATGATAGAATTCCCTTTCACATCCCGACCTTAGGGCCACTTTGTATGATAACATTAGGAATGAGTTTCCCTTAGACCTTTCGTACGTCTTTCTCTCTTTTCATCTCAAAACAATTCAAAATACTTAATAAAGACGATGAACATTGTGCGCCACGAGCCTTAAGCATATGGGAAATGATGAGTGGGGGATTTCCCCTCACTTGCCTAGAGTGTTTAGTGTACGCCCCGTGGGCGATATGCAACGCATTCGCTTATATATCATAGTCTTTAGTGCAACGAGAATCACAAAGAAAACTAATTCACTTCACTAAAACTCATAAACAAAATTCAAACCTTTTTATCCGTTGGGATTTATGTTTCAAACTCATTTTTAAAAAGAGTACGTTATTTTTCCGTTCCACCGCAAACAGGCATCGACCCTAACTGTTGGAACGCGAACTTAACGTCGCTCATAAGAAAACACTTAACCAACCTGTGGTTTCGTTTACCCAAACTACGTTTGCTCTGATTTCTCATACCAGATGAGGATACGTAGGTACAAGACGGTGATGTCTTAGCCAACAACCTTCCCCCATCGCCCGTAGTTTTCTGAACTACGTTGACTCTGACTTTTCCATTGCACGAGGGAATATGTAGGCATAGGGCGACGATGTCCTATCGAGTCTCTTTCTTTTTCTTTGTTCTCGTTTCCATTTAGAATTAGCTTTTAGACAACATACCCTTTGATTAGACAACAAACGTGGATCCCGTTGAGTACAACGGATGTGAGGGGTGCTCATATTTTCCCTTTGTGTAATCGACTCCCGAACCCAAGATTTGGTTGCCATGACCTTGTCTTCTTCTTTCTTTTAGGTTTTTTCAATTGTTTCCTTTCCCTCTGTTGGGATAAATAATGTTTGGTGGCGACTTTTCTATTTGTTTCCACCGGTTGTTTTTTGCAGTTGCGATAGCTGGCGACTCTGGTTCCCTATGCGAGTCAATCCTAGCGCTTGTCTTGTTCATTGGGTGTTTAATTTTGTGCAGTTATTTGCTTTTATGTATATTATTTGTTGTATATTATTGCATTTGCATTTTATTGTTGCATATTATATTATGTTGTTGTTGCTGTGTTGTTGGGTGGGTTGTTCCATGAGAGGTAAGCCCAATACCCAAGTTTGAGTCTACACACATGATTAGTGTGGAGAGTAGTACGCACTTGCGTGGCATTTAATCATGCAATATTTCGCACGAAATTTACGTTCAGACAAGGTTTCCTTTAGAGATACCCTATCCTGCACATTTAGGGCAGTTGGGGGTGTTGAATTAGAAAGCTAACGACTCTGGAGACTGTTCATTAGGAAATGGTGAATCTATCATTGTTTCTCGACCTGAGAGTTCTTGATATTGATGACCTGCATAGGATTCCATGCCGTCCAAGACTAGAACCCACATGTCAGAGGGGATGGGTTTTGCATGAAACTTTGACCTTCAACCAACTCGATTTTCTAGTTTTCTTGTCAGAGCGGACCTTTGATCATGGGTATTCTGGTTTCTATCACCTTGATGATCTGGTTTTCTGGGTTTTCTTATCAGAGCATAATTATGGTTATATTCAGTCAACAGCGCAACAACAATCTTGAGCATTGGATACCTTGATCCCTTGTTTGCATCTGCATAACCATCCTGCATTTTAACATTGCATGTTTATGTGTTCTACAGATTCTTGTCTCTCCGTTCCGGTTCTAGCTTTCTGTAGAGATGGAGGTTGAGAAAAGGAAGATCACTTTATACAAGTTCTCATCACCAGAGTTGGGACCTTTGTTTGGTCTGATTGCCATGGTTGATCCCGGTACTCTTGAGGTATTCAGAAGGGATTATGGGAGGATTTTGAGTCTTGTCCGTAAGGTCACAAGCTATGAGCAGGGTGCCATTATCACTCTATTATAGTTTTATGACCCTCCACTATGTTATTTCACCTTCCTAGATTATGTGTTGGTTCTTACTTTGGAGGAGTTTGCTTTTATCTTGGGAGTGTCGGTCCAAGATGAGGTGCCTTTCTTTCATTCAGAAGACAAACCCGATCTCGAGAAGTTTGCCAATGCTTTTTATTTGAGCAAGTCTGAGTTAGTTGATAATGTAGTAAGCAGAAATGGAGTTTCTGGCTTTACCTTATCTTTCTTAGTGGATAAAGCCTAGAAATATGCCAAAGAGGGTTGTTGGGTGGTCTTTAGTGCTATCTTGACTCTGTTTATTTATGGCATTGTGCTATTTCCCAATATACCGGACTTTGTTGATATGGATGCCTTTTATATCTTTGTTTCCAAGAATCATATACCCACTCTCCTAGGTGACTTATATCATTTAGTACATTACAAGAACGAGAAGAGAAAGGGAAATACTGTTTCTTGTTGTATACCACTTCTCCACAAGTGGTTTATGGATCATCTTCCTTGTTCTGAAGCTTTCATCGATTCGAGGAATTTGTCTGAATGGTCTAAGAGACTCATGGGTTTAACAGCCAAAGATATTGTCTAGATTAGTAGAGATCTGCTTGGTAAATAGATTATCTTCAGTTGTGGTAACTTCCCCAATGTAACTTTGATGGGGAAGAAAGGGGGAATGAATTACAACCCTTCTCTCACCATCAGACAATTCAGATATGCATTGAGGGGACCCCTAATGGATGAAGAAGTGCAGGAATCTCTGTACTATACTGGCATAGCCGACCCTGGTGTTTTGGAGAGAGTAGTTGATGCATGGAGTAAAATCCACAAGAGAGGAAAGCTTTCTTTAGGGAAGAATGATTATAGAGCCTAGGATCCATATGTGGAATGGATTCAGAAGAGGGTTGAGGAGATACTATTGCCTTTCTCTATTGAGGAACCCTTGTATCCTTTGTTGATTAAGAAACCTACAACGATTGATATCCTGAGATACAACAAGCTTTGGGCAGAGAAGGAAGAACTGCGCAAAAAGAATGAGGATTTGGAAAAAGGAGATCAGTAAGTTGAAGCATGATAGAGGTAAAGTTGTTTACTTGGCTAAGATAAAGATAATCTTTAACCAAGAAGGAAAAAGAGTTGGCTGATGAGACCAAGATGAGAGAAAGGATCGGTCAAGACTTGAAGAGCACTAGCAGTCTCTTCCAGCATAAGAAGAAGGATTTAGACAGAGCGTATCTGGAGATATCCAAATTCAATGAGCAATGGAATGCTACAGTAATTGCTAACAAGACCAAGGAAGAGCAAGTTCACGGTCAGATTGATAAGCTGAAGGTGCAACTCAAGGTCAAAGAAAGAGAAGTGATGGTAGAATCATCCCATAGATACACAAGTGAGCAAAAACTCCATGAGACTCTATCAGCGCTTGAAGAGCTCAAGATCTGGGAAGATTTGAAGAAACCCAGGTTAGAAGATGCCTTTGGTGTAGATACCTGGGAAGAGTCCTATCATTGTCTCAGAGATGTTATACATATACGGGACACCCTCATTAGAGAATTGGTTACCAGATCAGATCATCCAGACACAAAGAGGATGCTCGAGGAGGCTTAGACCTGGAGCAAGAAGCATGGTATTAGGGAGGATTATCTTCTGATATGTTATAGTAGTTTCTCTTCTTTTGTATCTTGATTATCCCCAGATCTGTTGGATGGGATCAATACCTTTTGTATTCAGATCTTTTTCATTTGTTGATATATATTGACTCAACTTTACTTAATCTATGAGTATACTTTTATGGTATTCTTATCCATCTCTACTATTCATGTATATTGAAACCAGAATCAAGGGGGAGATTTCCTTGTAAATACATAAATATGTTTGCATTTTTCATTTTTGCATACTCATTTGCATCGTAGGTGTTTGCAGTGGCCTTTTATTCTTATCTCTGCTTGGTTTTCTTCAATAGTAACAGGATTGCAGAATCAGGTTTTCATAGATACTCAACTCGAGGGAATCAACAATGGATTATGGATCAAGTTCAGGCTGAATTGTAGGAAGTCAAGACTCGCATGGCTCAGTTTATGGAGTTAATGCAGAATATGGCTAATGGACATGAACAATTAAGGACTCTGGTCCAACCTCTGATAGCACGGGTTGATGAAGATGGTGTTTTGCATGGAGAAACTGGTGTTATTCCTCCACCTATTGGTGGAACTGTTCCATAAGGCAATAATATTCCTACTGTTGTCATACCTCTAGGACGAGGTGTTGTTAATGAAACTGGTAATGTTGCTGATGGAAGTGTGTGTGCAGTACATGGGGCTGCTGGCCCTCAACGGGAGGAAGATCATCAGGATGATGTATTTTCTATAAGAGATATGAAAGGTGGTTTGCCATTTGAGGGTGACAAGAGGTTTAAGCTGATTGAGAAAAAGATGAAGGCGTATGGGTTAAAACTCATTAGGCCTTGAGATGTCAGATCTGGGTTTCGTTCCAAGGGTCAGGATTCCCCCGATGTTCAAGGTTCCAGATTTGACAAGTACAAAGGGATGACCTGTCCTAGAGTACATATCCGAGAATACTACAGAAAAATGTCTGCATACTCTGACGACGAGAAGCTGTTATGCACTTTTTTCAAGACAGTCTGGCGGGAGCATCATTAGAATGGTACATGGGGTTTGAGAGAACCCATGTCAGAAGCTGGAGAGAATTGGAAGAGGCCTTTGTTCGTCACTATCAGTACAATAGTGGTATGGCACCAAACAGGATGCAATTACAGATTTTGTCGCAGAAGACCAACGAAAGCTTTAAAGAATACGCCCAGAGGTGGCGGGAATTAGCAGCAAGGGTGCAGCCTCCCATGATGGAGAGGGAATTGATTGACATGTTTATGGCTACATTTCCTGGAGTGTATTATGAGAAGCTGATAGGTTGTATGTCGATGGGTTTTTCTGATTTGGTG
Organism: Lathyrus sativus; assembly: GCA_963859935.3. NCBI lineage: Eukaryota > Viridiplantae > Streptophyta > Magnoliopsida > Fabales > Fabaceae > Lathyrus > Lathyrus sativus. Next base: position 670,807,844 of record OZ012738.1, read on the forward strand.
ATGGTAGGTGAGAGAGTGGAAAGTGGAATTAAGTATGGAAAAATCCCAAATGGAAGTGGATCCTCTTCGGGAGGAATGAAGAAACCATATGCAACAAATCTTAAAAAGAGGGAAGGGGATGATAATGTCATTTCTTACAAGGGAAAAGGCAGAGCTCAACAAGTTGCAATTGTAGCTATCCCAGCTGCACCTCAGCAACAGACTAACGCTCCTCGTCGTTACCCCGACAGACAGAGAATGACAAGCAAACAGCTTGAGACTCCGCTGATTCCTTACTCACAATTATTGTAACATTTGTTTCAACTGCAGCTCATTCAGAAGAGGACCTTGGCACCTCTCACCGGTGCACCTCATCCTGGTTATGACGCTAATGCAAGATGCGAGTTCCATTTAGGCACCTTAGGCATCACATTGATAATTGTAAGGCCTTCAAGCACAAGGTTCAGGACTTGATTGACTCAAAGGCTATTAACTTTACCAACGAGGGGTCTAATATGAACCAAAACCCAATGTCAAATCACTATATATCAAGAGCGAATGTAGTTATTGATAGAGAAAGATTAAATCTGATAACGGATGTTGAGGAATTGAAGACTCCGTTGAGTTTTGTAAAAGACAGACTGTTGAAAGCGGGTGTATTCCCAGGGTGTTCTGCTGATTGTTTAGAGTGTGAATTGCAACTCGAGGGTTGTAGTTTTATGAAGAATGGTATCCAAAAAATTATTAATGATGGTTGTTTACAGTTTGATAGAGTTGTTAGGGAAGATGTTGATGACAAGGTTAGTAATGATGGAAAAGATATCGCCATGATTTTGATTCCTTACCGGATCATTAATATTTCAACGCCTGTTAGACTAACACCGGAGATCATTACTGTTCTAGGATCCGTGCCGTATGAGAGCACCAAAGCCATCTTATGGAACTATGGGGCAGAAGTGTTTTTTAACGGGAAGAAGCAAGAGTTGACCAGTTCGTCATATCGTGGTTCTACTGTTGAAAACATAGTTGGTATATGAGGAATCACTCGTAATGGAAGGGTATTATCTCCTTCTAATGCTAATATTGACAAAAGTCATCAAGGGAAAGGAAAAGCAGTGGTTGAGAATGATGGACAACAACAGGCTGGTGGTGCCAGTTCTTTTTCTAAGGATGTCGAGGAGTTTATGAGGTTAATTCGTAAAAGTTATTACAAGATTGTGGATCACTTGAATCAGACTCCTTCAAAGATTTCTTTTATGTCTTTGTTGTTGTGTTCGAAGGCGCACCGTAATACCTTATTGAAGATCTTGAATTCAGCTTATGCACCGTAAGAAATTTCAGTTAACCAATTGGAAGGGGTTGTGGCGCACGTCAACGCTGGCAATGGTTTAGGTTTTACCGACCTAGATTTAACTCCTTCTAGGAGAAATCACAACCATGCTTTGCATATTTCCATGGAGTGCAGAGGATCATTATTGTCTCATGTCCTAGTTGATAGAGGATCGTCGCTCAACATTTTGCCAAAGAAGGCATTAATGAAATTGGATACCCAGGGGTTAATTTGTACACCAAGTGATTTGGTGGTGAGAGCATTTGATGGCTTAAAAAGATCTATGTTTGGAGAGATTACCATGCCAATTCAGATGGGACCCAAAGTCTTTGATGCAAATTTCTACATAATGGATATCCAACCAGCGTATAGTTGCCTTCTTGGCCGGCCATGGATACATGTTGCGGGAGCAGTGACGTCAACTCTTCATCAAAAGCTGAAGTACATGATGGAAGGAAAGGTTGTTACAGTGTACGGGGAATAAGATATAATGGTCATCCATTTGTCATCATTCAAGTATGTAGAGGTGGATGGGGAGATCCACGAAACTCTCTATCAAGCCTTCGAAGTAGTACAAATTTAGGAGAAGCCTCTAGTCGAAGTCAAAGGCCCAAAGGTTTCAATGTCATCTTTCAAGGAAGCCTGTGCTATTGTTGAGTCTAGACCTTCTTAGAGGTGGGGCAAAGCTCTTCACGTTCCTATCAAATAAGATAAATTCGGCCTAGGGTACAAGCCCTCTAGTTTATCTCAAGACCCTCCAAGATACAAAGGACCCTATTCAATTCACCAGTGGTGGAGTCATATTTGATGGGGTTCGTGCTATAGGGGACGACGAAGGGGATAGTGACTATGACATGGATGCTTAGATTCATCCTTGTGTTCCTGGCCGGAAGCTGTGCAACCGGACTACCAAAGATGTCATTTAGATCACCACTGAAGAGTAATTCTCATATATTTTTTATTATGTTCGGTCCTGCGTTCTGCCCAAGATGTAGTGATCAATATGTAGGGCCTTTTGTTATTTGCACTTTATCATAAATAAAGGACGTTTTTCGCATTCAAATATTCTGATCCTTGTTTTTCCTTTTTCTTGTTTTTGCATTTTATTAACAGAAAAATGGCAATGTGTTTTGTTTGTTTCATTTCATAATAAACATAAACATCAATCATATAGGTCTTTTATCTCAGATACCATCGATTCTGATTTAACTATGGCTCAATATGACTTTGATAATCCCATTTATCAAGTTGAAGGTGAGACCGATGAAGACTGTGAACTGCCCGAAGAGTTAGCCATACTTCTAAAGAAAGAGGAAAGGATCATTGTGTCTTATTGGGAGAATATTGAAGTCATCAAACTGAGTACCGAAGATGATAAGAAAGAGGTCAGAATTGGGGCTGCCTTGGAAGATTGGTTGAAATGCTCTATGAGTATAAGAATATCTTCGCTTGGTCTTATCAAGACATGCCCAGGTTGGATACAAATATAATGGTATACCAGTTGCCTTTCAAATAAGAATGTCTACCGGTCAAGCAAAAATTGAGAAGGACGAGGCCCGATATAGAAGTCAAGATTAAGGAAGAGGTTCAGAAGAAGTTGAACACTGGTTTTCTTGTTGTCATAAATTACCCTTCGTGGGTCGCTAACATTGTTCCTGTACCTAAGAAACATAGAAAGTTCAGGATGTGTGTTGGTTATAGAGATCTAAATAGAGCGAGCGTGAAAGATGATTTCCCGTTCCCCCACATTGATGTGTTGGTTGATAACACCACTCAATATTCTGCGTGTTCCTTCATGGATGGCTTCTCTGGGTATAACCAAATTAAGATGGCCCTAGAGGACATGGATAAGACTACTTTCATTACACCATGGTGGAATTTTTGCTATAAGGTGATGCCCTTTAGATTTAAAATTGTTGGGGCAACCTATCAGCGGGCGATGGTAACTCTCTTTCATGATATGATTCACCAAGAGATCGAGGTCTATGTTGATGACATGATTGCGAAATCACAGATGGAGGAAGGGCATCTAGTCAATCTTCTGAAGTTGCTTGGAAGACTGAGGAGATTCAAGCTGAGGCTAAATCCTAATAAGTGCACCTTCGGGGTGAGATTTGGAAAGCTACTGGGGTTCATTGTCAGTAAAAGGGGCATTGAGGTAGATCCTGCCAAATAAAAGCTATACAAGAAATGCCTGAGCCAAGAACAAAAAAAGAGGTTTGTGGTTTCCTAGGGAGATTGAACTACATTGCAAGGTTCATATCTCATCTTACAGCCACTTGCAATCCAATATTCAAATTATTAAGAAAAGATCAAGTGGTCAGGTGGAACGAAAATTGCAAAAAGGCGTTTGAGAAAATAAAATAATATTTGCAGGAACCTCCAATACTCATGCCTCCGGTAGCAGGGAGACCTCTGATCATGTATCTTATGGTTCTTGAGAATTCAATGGGATGTGTGCTCGGCCAACAGGACGAGACAGGTAGAAAAGAGCATGTTATCTACTACCTGAGTAAGAAATTCATTGATTGTGAGTCTAGACACTCGATGCTGGAAAAAACATGTTATGCACTCGCTTGGGCAACTAAGTGTTTGAGATAATACATGTTAAACCATACAACCCTGTTCATTTCAAAGATGGGTCCGATCAAGTACATGTTTGAAAAGCAAGCACTCTCCGGAAGGATTGCCAGATGGCAAATAGTTCTGACAGAGTCTGATATCCAGTATGTTTCCCAAAAAGACATTAAGGGAAGTGTTCTGTAAGAATACCTTGCTGAATAGCCAATTGAAGATTATCATCCGATGAAGTCGTCATGTTTCTGAAGATGAAAGGTTGTGATGAGCCTTTTCTTGACGAGGGTCCTGAGTTTGGATCTCAGTGGAAGTTGGTTTTCGACGGTGTTGTTAACTCATATGGCAACGAAATCGGGGAAATCATTACAACTCCTCACGATTCTCATATACTGTTGACTTCCCAGTTGACATTTGCTTGCACCAATAACGAAGCAGAATATGAAGCATCCAATATGGGTTTGGAAGAGTCCATTAATCTAAGGATCAAAAATCTTGATGTATATGGCAATTTAGCGCTGGTTGTTAATCAGATTAAAGGAGAATGGGAAACTCGTCAGGCCAACTTGGTGCCATACAAGAACTATGCTAGAAGACTACTGCCTTTCTTTGATAGGGTTGAGTTTCATCATATGCTTAGGGCTGAGAATCAGATGGAGGACGTGTTGGCCACGCTATCGTCAATGTATAAAGTGAATTTATGGAATGAAGTTCCAGCAATCACCATCATGCATCTTGGTAGACCGTCCTTTGTGTTTGCAGTTGAAAAGGAATCATATGGAAAGCCTTGGTATTTTGACATCAAGCATTTTCTCAAGACTCAAAAGTACCCGTCTAGGGCATCTAGCAAAGGTAAGAAGACGTTGAGGAGGCTAGCTGGAAACTTCTACCTGGACAAGGATGATGTGTTGTATAGAAGAAACTTTGACATGGTCTTGCAGCATTGTGTTGATGAACACAAAGCAAACCTGTTGATGGAAGAAGTTCACGAGGGTTCTTTTGGTACTCATGTCGGTGGACATGCAATGGCCAGAAAATTATTGGGAGCTGGGTATTATTGAATCACTATGGAATCTGATTGTTTCAAATATGCCAGAAAGTGCCATAAATTCCATATTTATGCTGATAAGGTGCACGTGCCACCGACACCTTTGAATGTGTTAACATCTCCCTGGCCCTTTGCAATGTGGGGGCATTGATATGATCGGAAAGATTGAGCTAACTACTTCCAATGGGCATCACTTCATTTTGGTTGCCATTGATTACTTTACCAAGTGGGTGGAAGCAGTCTCGTTTGCTAATGTCATGAAGCAGGTGGTCACCCGATTCATAAAGAAGGACATCATCTGTCGTTATGGAATCCCAGAACGAATCATTACTGATAATGGTTCAAATTTGAATAACAAGATGATGAAGGAACTGTGCTAGAGTTTCAAGATTGAACATCACAATTCTTCTCTGTATCATCCAAAGATGAACAATGTTGTTGAGGCAGCAGACAAGGATATCAAGAAGATTACACAGAAGATGGTAGTGACCTACAAGGATTAGCACGAGATGTTGCCCTTTTCCTTACACAGTTATCATACTTCAGTGGGTATATCGACAGGGGCAACTCCTTTCTCACTAGTGTATGGTACGGAAGTGGTCCTACCATTAGAAGTTGAGATTCCTTCTTTAAGAATGTTGACTAATATGAAGCTTGACGAAGCTGAATGGGTGCAAGCTAGGTTGAATCAGCTGAGTCTTATTGATGAGAAAAGATTGGAAGCCATTGCTCATGGCCAGTTGTACCAAAGCAGGATGAAGAAAGCATTTGATCAGAAAGTGTGTCCTCGGTGCTTCCAGATAGGTGATTTGGTTTTGAAAAGGATCCTTCCTCCTCAGATAAATCACATGGGCAAATGGACTCAGAACTATGAAGGTCCATATGTGGTAAGAAAGGTTTTCTCTGGTGGAGCCTTATTACTATCAACTATGGATGGTGAAGATTTTACGTCCCCTGTGAATGCAGACGTAGTCAAAAAATACTTTGCTTAAAGGAGACCCGCTGGACAATAAAAAGAAAAGTCCAGGCAAAAAAGGGGCATCCCCGCGAACCACAAAAAAAAAGGTTCGGGCAAAAATTAGGGATAAAAAGAAAAAAAATAAACCCACAAAGTTGAAAAGCTGAAAATCTGACTTTGCAAAAATGGAGATCCTGGTGGATTGAAAACCCGCAAGGGCGGTCCAGTCAAAAGTTAGGGATTTGAAAGCAAATGACTACAGTTTGTGTTCAATATGTGAACTTATCTGATACATCGGTTATCCCAAAGGAAAAGAATCAGTTTAGTCAGTCTTTTCAGAAGGCAAAGCATTTAAAGACATTGAAGACATACATGTCATAGCTGAATCAACACATGGTGCCGACATTTGTATATTCTTTTTCTTTTTGTGAAATTACCTCTTTTCATAAATTGCATCCAAATTGTAACTTGGCTATTTATAGGCCTTTCATCAATAAAGTGTTCATTTCACTCAGAGATCTTCATTTCTATTTTTACTTTCATTGTTTTGTTTGCAAAAAAACGTCTGATATTTTGGTAAACATTACAGATGAAAACATAAGGCTTTGCAGAGCATATTGAAAAAAATGAATTTACTTGAAAGATAGGTGTCATGAATGGAAAATGAGGTAGCCATTTCGCGTGTAGAACATCCTATTGCTTATTTTTTGCTTACAGGATGACATGATCCTCTCCCCAATAGAGTTTTTCTCCCAACGGTGAAGTTCTAAAAGCAGCGCATGATGAATTTTTCCTCCCCTAGCGGGAGTCTAGAAGATTATGTATTCCCCAACCGAGTTTTATTTTTACTCCCTAGCGAGTGTTCAGGGGTGTCTATGTCAGGTAGAATGGTGTTGATATGCAGTTAGGCATTTGTTCAGCAGGGACTTGCTGTTTGTATTCCCACAGTAGATATTTTGTCTTCCCCACAGAATCCTGTTATCAAACCAGAAGTATTGTCAGCAGGGCAAGAAGAGGATTTCCTCAGCAGCAGGGTAGACTCAGTGTTATTCCCTAATAGGGTTGGTATCCTTGACTTCTTTCCCCAAGCAGAGTTGTTGTTGATTCCCTCGACAGGTAAATTAATGACATGTTGATATCTCTAACAAAGTCCAATGATCATTGGCATCTCTCAGAATCAGACTTTTGGGACGATCTCCCATCGGATGTTACTTTCATTTCCCTTCAGGGTGGATTTCAACCAGTGTTACTCTTAATTCCCAATAGAGTGGAATTTTTAGCAGATTTTGTTTGTCCCTAGTAGAGTGGCACTCCCAACAGATGTTCCTCTTTATCCCTAGCAGGGTGGATTTCTCAACATGCGTTGTTCATTATTCCCTATTGAGTGGAGTTTTGTTTATTCCCCAGCAGGGTTGAATTTCCCCCAGAAGAGTCTCATTTAGGAAGGTCGTTTGGTGTGTTTTCCTTATCAGGGTTTGTTTGATGATCTTCTCAGCACTTTCTGGTGGTGTTCTTTTGCATTTGCATTTTGCATAACATCCTTCCAAATTGTAGAATTTCCATTTCGTATGGAGCATTATGTCATATTCATACATATGCATATGAAGCATAAGCCAGGTTTGATATCTTTATTGTCAGTCGTTTCTCCAGCGGATGATGGCATTGTTTAGGAGATTTTGTGTTACTTTGTCCTCAGCAGAAATCATTGATGGATGTGTTTATCTTACTTGGTTCTCCCCGGCAGAGTCGTTTGTTTAAACCTCTCTTTCCCCTAGAGAAGTATTCTTTCAGGTTGTAAATCGGTTGATTCTACTTCCTGTATATCCTAGTTTTATCCCAACTTTTGGTTGGTATTGTTTCTCCTACAAAGTCGTTATCCTAAATTTTGGTTGGTATTTCTTGTTGATGATCCCAACTTTTGGTTGGTAGTCTTCATATTTTATGTGTTCGCCTTTATTCGGTGTTCCAGCGATCCTAACTTTTGGTTAGTAGCCTTTATCCCAACTTTTGGTTGGTATTGTTTTGGGTTGTATCCCAACTTCTGGTTGGTATCCCTTGTGGTTATTCTAACTTTTTGTTAGTACCCTTCTGTTGATCATTCCAACTTTTAGTTGGTAGTCTCCAGCTTCATCCCAACTTTTGGTTGGTACCTTTGGTTGTTATCTAAACTTTTGGTTGGTATTCTCCTCTCGAAGTCGTCATTCCAAATTTTTGTTGGTAGTCTTCCTTTGTGGAGTCAAATTTGTTTGGTGTTTCGACGATCCTAACTTTTGATTAGTAGCCTTTATTCCAACTCTTGGTTGGTATCCTGTATCTTATTCCAACTTTTGGTTGGTAGCCTTTGCTTTCATTCCAACTTTTGGTTGGTAATCTTGGTTTCATTCCAACTCTTGGTTGGTACCCTCCCCAGTGAAGTTACCATTTTCTTGGTAAACTTTCCTCTATCCTAACTTTTGGTTGGTATGTTTTCCCCCACCAAATCGTCTTTGATCAGCATCCTGGAAATCATAACTTTTGGTTAGTAGCCTTTATTCCAACTCTTGGTTGGTATGTTGTTTGATATTTTAACCCCATAGGGTCGCCTTTGGTGGGTAGCTTTTGTTTATCCCAACTTTTGGTTGGTATCTTTTATTAATGTTTATCCCCCGCAGAGTTGTCTGTTTAGGCTTCTCTTCTTACCCAGTGGAGTCATCTGCTCTTCAGGTCGTAAGTTCATATATTTTACTTCCTGTATGTCTTTCGTTCTATCCCAACTCTTGGTTGGTATCCGATGGTTTTTATCCCAACTCTTAGTTGGTATTCTCTATTCATCTTGGAGTTTTATCCTCTACTTTAGCCCAACTTTTGGTTGGTATCTTTTGTGGGCCACATCCCAACTTTTGGTTGGTATCAGCTATTGTTATCCCCACAGGTTGCAAATTTTTGGGTTATCTTGGTATTCAAACTCCGTGTACCTTGAATGTTTGAAAGTCGTTGCTATTACTCTTTCAGGTTCAATTCTATTGAATAGGGACAGCTGTAGCACCCCAAAATTTGCCTCATCGTTTCTTGATCTATTAGCTTGTGTTTCCTTGCATTTTTCATTTTTTCATATCATGGCATTGGCTCTCGAGACATGGAATTAAGGTGTTTCTATGGCTCAAGGTTCTCTTTTATTTCAGAGTTTAAACAACGAGCGTTAAAGTTTTCGGCATTTATTTTGACCAGCAATCGAATGGCCGATTTTATTTTATTTAGCAGGTTATTTTTAGCACAGGAGACAGGTCACAGGTTATCTCAGAAATTTTCACAATTATAATATCCCAAGGCAAGTTTCAGAGCCTTAACAGGGCTCAGAATGCGTGAAAACGGACGGATGTGCAAGTTTCCCTCCAAATGGCGCATTTTTCAAAATTTGTGAGTGGTTAACCGAAGGAAAATTTGCCCAGATATATGCATTTTCAATGCTACCACTTTTGGAGTCTATTTTGATCACTTTTGAATTGGTTTTTACACTAGAAGAAAGATCTAGAATCACTCTAAATTTTGATTAACTTTCAAAATCAATCCAACTTCCCTCCAATTTTCCATTCCTAATCCTATTCAAATTTTCAAACCCTCACTCCAAACCATAATTTTACTCATAACCAAGTGCTTATTTAAGTGAATTTGCTCAAAACCTCACCATAATTCCAATTTTCAGATTTCACAGTCATTCATTCTTCAAACTTTGCTCTCAAATTCTCTTAACATTTCTACACTCCTAAACTCCATTAGAGCTTTTTCACTTGAATTCTTTGATTCTTCATTGGAATCCTTGAATTCTAGAGTTAAACCTCCATCATTCATCTTCATCATCTTCAATTCATCATTTGATATTTGTTTGGATTTGGATCTGATTTTGGAAGCAAGCTTTTAAGTGATTCTTGGATCAACTTTGGCTTATTTTTCTCATTCTTCACTTTTCTTGCAAGAAATCTCTTGGACCTTGAAAATTTTCTTGGTTTTCTAGCTTGGATCTATCAATTTGCAGTAGAACAACAATTACCAAAGCAATCTCAGCTTTGAAGGTTGGTTAATTCTAGATCCATTTGTGTTTTGAGCTTATTTGTATAATCACAATGTAGATATTCAATTTTAATTGATTCTTAATAATTTGATCTATGTGATTTGTGATCTCAATGCTTGGAGAGGTCTGATTGATGTTTGATCACTGATTTTTGGTTTTAAATTCGTGCATTATTGATTACATGATCATTTGGATGACTACATGATTGATTATTGCTAAAAGTGCTTTTAAATTGTTGTTTTTCTGCTTTTAGTGCAATGTTAATCAATTAACCAGTTGCAGTACAAAAATGGTTAATCGATTAACCAGTGTAAATTCATCCATTTTTGAGTGGTTAATCGATTAACACTGGACCATAATGTGATTTTTGGTTGTTTTCAAGCATGTTTTGATTTCTTTCCACCTCTAACCTTCATGGATTAATATGATGCATTTGTGTGGACCGTTTTTGACCTGCTTCATCATGCTTGATTGTTTGATTTGGATTCTTTGACGCGTGACTTTTGGTTTCCATTTGCAATTATTAACATGCTTGATGTGATGATTATATGTTTTGCTTGTTTGTATCATGTTAACGATTAATTGTTGATGATTATCTTGCTGAACTTATGATGCATGTTTGTATTTGCTTCTGATTCTGTTTATCACATGATCATTTGATTTGTTTAGTTGATGAGAATTGCATGACATTCTTGTTGATTCTTGATGATACAATCTTGTTGAACACTTGTGTTTGATTGTTGATGCATGTCCATTTTTTCTTAATATTTATTTATGATTGATGTTTGCTCATGTTGATTGTGTTAAAGCATGCTTGCTGCCCTGCTTTCTACAATTGTATTATTCTGAATTTACATGATGTCTATGTTATGCTTGCCTACTGCCTGCTTTTTATACCTACTTTTATGTTGAGTTAGTAGTTGTTAGATGCTGTTGTGCTGCCTTGCTAGATTTTATTGCTATTTTGTGCAGGAGGTGTCGTTGTAGCTGTTGTTTTTGCCTTGCTTTTGCATGCTCCCTAAGGATTCATAGTCCAACTTAATTTCCGATTAAAGTTTGGAATAGGATAGACTTTAGGAGTGTAATCCATGCATGATAACAAGTAGGCTAGTCCCTTTTAACCTCAACCTTAGGTCCATCTTTTGCATGCTAACATTAAGATAAAATTCTCTTTTGCATCCCGAACTTAGGGCCACTTTGTATGATAACATTAGGAATGAGTTTCCCTTAGACCTTTCGTACGTCTTTCTCTCTTCTCATCTCAAAACAATTCAAAATACTTAATAAAGACAATGAACATTATGCGCCACGAGCCCTAAGCATATGGGAGATGATGAGTGGGGGGTTTCTCCTCACTTGCCTAGAGTGTTTAGTGTACACCCCGTGGGCGATATTCGGCGCATTCGCTCCTATATCATAGTCTTCAGTGCAACGGGAATCACAAAGAAAACTAATTCACTTCACTAAAACTCATAAACAAAATTCGAAATTTTTTGTCCTTCGGGATTTGTGTTTCAAACTCATTTTCAGAAAGAGTACGTTATTTTTCTGTTCTACCATAACTAGGCATCGACCCTAACTGCTGGAACGCGAACTTAACATCGCTCATAAAGAAACACTTAACCAACCTATGGTTTTGTTTATCCAAACTACGTTTACTCTGATTTCTCATATCATATGACAATACGTAGGCACAAGATGGTGATGTCTTGGTGAGAAACCTCTCCCCATCACCCATAGTTTTTCGAACTACATTGACTATGACTTTTCCATTGCACGAGAGAATACGTAGGCATAGGATGGTGATATCCTATTGAGAGTCTTTCTTTTTCTTTGTTCTCATTTCCATTTAGCAGTAGCTTTTAGATAACACACCCTTTGATTAAACAACAAGCATGGATCCCGTTGAGTACAACAGACATGAAAGGTGCTCATACCTTCCCCTTGCGTAACCGACCCCCAGATTTGGTTCCGATGAGCTTGTTTTCTCCTTTCTTTTAGGTTTTTTTCGATCGTTTCCTTTCCCTCTGTTAGGATAAATAACATTCAGTGGCAACTCTTCTATTTGTTTCCGTCGGTTATTTTTCGCAGTTGCGACAACAGGCATTTTCAATGCCCAGCTTAGTTGGCACCCACCAAAGACAGATGTCTGCCACTGAGCAACATGCTTGAGCAAGAAGTTTCTTGGGGCACACTCAAATACCACCTTCCTTCATAAGTGACCAATAAGAATACCTTTCATAAGGTCTTTGATCATGTGGGAACACCAGAACTGGAGCTTCCAGTACTAACACCCCCTTACCCCAGATAGAATTCTAGAACACTCATATCAAACATCTTAGATGAGACTCCAAGCAATCTGCAACTCCCTTGAGCTATTAGCTATTGCATGATTCAAAAAGAGGATGAGATAGTATTAGGAAACAACCATATAGTTTGAGAGTATCCACTCCTAAAAAGACTAGCTTATACAAGATGGTACAACTCCACTGCACACAAATGACTTCAACATCAACATCTAGATGTTCAGTCTAATGTCAGAACATTTAATTTACATCATTGACTTGACAACACAACTGATGAAACCACACATGTCTGAAACAGTCTTGAAGATCAAACCTTTAGACTTCCAGACATTATCCCATCTTGAATGGCTTTTCCACCATAATAGAACAAGAGTTCCATGTTCTCATAGACTTGATCATGAAATCAAGTTTGAGTAAACAACCTCCATCTTGTACATAAGAATTGAAAAGCAACAACCAGTCCTTTTCAAGATGACTCAAGTGAAAGAACAAAAATCCTAATGAAAATTTGCCTCAAGCATAATACTGCAAGAGAATCGCTCACACAAGATCAGAGTCCACACCAAAACCACACCTAATAGAGGAGGTAGTCATAGGATAGATGACTATCTGCTAGATCACCCAAGTCATCTAGAGAAGTATCTAAGATGTCAGGTTGATGTCCTATACATGTTTCCTTGACTTCCATATGTATAGAATCTGGTAGAGATGTCTTCACACCCCTTCAGCATAAAACATGCCACCAACTCCTTCAAAGGATAACCAGGCGCCTATCTCCAGATCAGAAATAAACTGACCTAAAGACAAGTCACCAAAGCTAATGATGTCTTGATCTTCAATTTCACCAGAATACATATACAAGACAAGACTATTGGATAGAGGCTTCCTAAATTACAGACCGAAAGACTCTTCAAGATAAAAATGAAGAAAATTCCCAACACTATTGATAAACACACATTTGTTTATCCTCCAGAACATATGCTACATCTCTCCTTTGTCTGAGAAGTTCACTCCTTAGATCAACAAGATTCCGTACACACTCTTCAGAAGTGATGTTTTAACATCTGGTTGAACATTAGGTCCTTTTCCCATTAAAAATTCATTGGATCTTGAGTTCTTGCGCTATCTAAAGTTACACCTTCAAGAGTGACACTTTTGACATCACCAATAAAAATGGATAATCAATTAAATACTTGTTAAGGCCACAAATAGAAATTGATTTTAAATCCCAATTCTATATTCTTCAGTCACAAAAATTCATAAGACACCTCTCCTTACTCAATCAACAACCTAGAGAGAAATATTCAAGGCATAAATATTCCTTAGAATACCATCTTCTCTTCTAAACACATTCGGCAAAGCCTTTACGAGTGGACATGAGAGATGACTTAAGTATCTTGGGCTACCTAAAACATGACATATAGTGTTTACCAAATCCATAGAACATGAATTTGATATACAAGGTTTCAACTCAACCTTTTTCCTCCTATTACCTTTCATGGTACCTGGTTGACCCTGTCTCCTAAGCAACATAGGACGATGCTTCAGAGGAAGACATCACAATTCTTGCTCCTTTACACAGCTCCCAACTAGTGATGACATTAACATCTATAGAGATTGACACCATCTTCATCAAGCCAGAACAAATGTCAGAACATTTTATAAGACATCATGCTTAACAATAACATCATTATCAGCACCAGCAGACGAATCTTCATAGAGCACTCAGTCAACCATCAATAGTTATCAATCTAGATTCAGAAAACTATCCTCCTAGCTTTCGATCTCCTTGAGGACAACAGTAGTGGATGATCTTCTCACACAATCTCCTTCCTTGTTCAAAAGACCAGAAAGTATCTTCCCTAAAACTTATCCAGAAACAGAACATGATGCCTGCTCTGATACCAATTGAAATTCTGGTGTGTAAATCATAGATGTCCTAAGATATGTTGAGACATTGATCTTTGCATAACTAAATAAAGACCTAACATAATATACCAGAACAACTAATATGTCAAAAACAAAACAGTGTGATAACAGATGTTTCAACATCTGTTAAGACATGTATTTTACAGCAAGAGGCAAAACTGAACTAATCATAATATAATGATAAATAATGCCAATATATGATGATCCAGTTCAATGTACAATAACACTTACATCTGGGAGCTACCAAGCTAGGAATGAATCCACTATTAGTAGTATCAATTTAGAGCTAAACTCCCGCATTTACAACTTCTCACTTAATCCCTACTCAGTACAATTCTATCTAGAAATCACCATCTAGATAAGAGAATCCCCATCTCAATTCCTAAATCACCTCAGTGATATATAACATTCACCACCTTCGGTGACTATATCAAAATGTTCTATTGAAAGACACCCCTCTTAATAGCAATTTCAATCAAGACTATTGACTAACAATAATGCATGGATTTGCTTAAAAGCTTCATCCAAGAACAATATATAATTCATTACCTATAGGCTTCTGAATATCAAAAACTATGTATATCACAACGTATCAATTGATACAAAGGGTGACTTACAACACAATAAAGTACACGACTCTCAAAACCCTAAACCCTTATAATTACGTTACAAGCATTCGTTACAAGGTTTACTCTCTCTCTCTCTCTCTCTCTCTCTCTCTCTCTATGCCCTAGGTCTTGGTCTTCCTTTAATAGCCTTTAGCAACTCATGAGCTTCAAAGTCTCTGTCCAATCTTTCCTTGATCCACATTCTGATTGCCCCTTAAATCTTGGAACAGATTTGTAACAAATATGCTGCACCAGACAAAGATGTCGAGACCATAATGTTAGGACATCTTATCTGACATGTTGTTCTTTACATATTTCGTCTTATTGGAACATCTTGTGTAACATCATGTTTTACCAAAATTTAGTCAGATCTTTAGAGCCTTCAATCTCCCCCCTTTTGATAAATTTTGGCTAAAACTCCTTCTGCATAATAAACCCAGGAAGTAAGGAGAAGAAGAGTAGAAAGTACTGAAGTCATTTCAGCCAGCCTGTAATGAGCCTCCTTGAAGCTCTCATTCTTCATGTACAACATGCACCAACAATGGAAACATAACCGAGGATGCAGGAATTCTATTATTTGTTGTAAATTGACAAAGCCTTAAGATTTCTTAAACATTGAATATCTTAGAAATCATAAGAGCTATGATATTTGTTATGGTTATTTCCTTGTACATCTAATTGTATCAAGTACACATTGTTATCTATTCTACTAAATAAATTGTGTTTAGTAGTTTAGAAAGAAAGTCTCTTGCTATGTGCTTGAGCATCAAAGTCTTTTAAAGTGAGCTTGAGCCAAGTAAGTCTCTTGCTATGTGCTTGAGCATTGTAGTCTTGATCAGTTGTTGATTGAGCAGGGAAGTCTTGTACTCGAGGAGTATGAGCAGAAGTCTTGAACCTGATGGGTTTAAGTAAGGAAGTCTTGGATCTATGGAACCTAAGCAGGAAGTCTTGAATCTGTGGGATTTAAGCAGGAAGTCTTGAACCTGAGGGGTTTAAGAAAGGAATTTTTGTATTAATGGAATCTAAGCAGGAAGCCTTGAATCTGTCGGATTTAAGCAGGAAATCTTGGGATGAGGGTCTAAGCAGAAAGTCTTGAATCTGTGGGATTTAAACAGGAAGTCTCGGGCTGAGGGTTTGAGCAGAAAAGTCTTATGCTCGATAACATAAGCAACTGTAATCATGATTTGGTTATAGTGGAAAATCTCTTGTGCTGTAAGGGGACTGGACTACTCTCATTTTGGGAGGAGCCAGGATAAATCTTTGTGTATTCTATTGTTATTTATTTGCTTATGTTATTATTATTCTACTACAACTTATAATTAGAATCTGAACATGGTTTAGAATATGGACTCTGTTTAGAAGTAAAGCAAAAACGATGAACATGATTTAGTTGGCATCAGAGCATGGTCTGTGCATAACACTTAACAGTAGTGTAGATAAAGATCCAAAGAGAAAAATATATATGCTAAATATTTTTTCAAGAAGGAACCAAGTACCATATGAAAAAGATTTTTCTTTTCTAATCCTCCCATATTCACTGGTGACTCTACTGAATTTAAATGATGGTAAAGCAAAGCTTGCTCATATACCTTTGGTCTTGATAAAGGGTTTTGATGAAAGATCTATGGAATACCCTTGAGAAAGGTAATGCCATAGAAGTTGATGGTTTTGAGATGATAAAAGATAGAAAATCTCTCACACCAGCTCAGAAGAAGCTTTAGAGAAATCATCTTGAAGTTAGAAGCATTATGGTAGATGCTTTACTTTATTTTGAGTATATCAACATAATTGATATGTCTACTAGTAAGACTATATTTGAATCGTTGTGTTCTAAATTTGAAGGGAATCAATTAGAGCTTAACAAGTTACACTTCATCTAATCTTTCCAAGAAAATTCTGAGAAGTCTGCCTGCTAGATTCCGACCAAAAGTCACAGCTATATAAGAAGTCAAAAACTTGAGTATGTTAAGTCTTGAAAGTTTGAATAACAATATTCAAAGTAAAGAAATGTAATTAGATGAAGATAAGTTGTCAAAGAAATCTACTTTCCTCAAGCATGTTGAAGAAAATTCCTATGGAATGTCTGATGATGAGGAATTGACCTTCCTTATCAAAAGATTATATCAACTGGCTAAAATGAATGAGAAATTTGTTGATAGAAATAGTAACTTCAGAAGCTTGTGAAATAATCATATTTCGACTGATTTTCCCAATCTTAAGAACAAGGAGAAAAGCTACTAGACACAAAAACCCAAAAAGAAAATGTCAGAGTTCTTCAAAGCATATCCAAATGAAGCTGACAAAGTTAAGGATTCAGAAAGAGATGAAAAGGGTAATATGACTTTGCTGGCCATTACATCTTCTGAAGAAGCATCTGAATCTAGGAATAAATAAAATATTGAAGAGAAAGAGATAACTTCTAATCTATCTTGCTTCAATATTTTTTTGAGCTCATGATCACTCAAGTTATTTCAATAAACAAGTTGAAATCATGAAGCTAGAGATTTATCATCTAAAAGAAGATATAAAAATCTCTCAAGAGAAGATCAAGTCTCTTTAATGATTTTTTTTTTGTTTTGAAATAAGGAGTTTTCTTATCAAGATCATATCTTAAGTGACTCCATTACTCCTAAGGAAGTTGAAAGCTATCATAGAATTTGTGTTAAAGGACAAACAAGGTCATGAGATTATGTACTTTAAGACCATTCACCTTTTTTATAGCGGTGACCTTGGGTTGCCATTCCCTATTTAAACATATCAACACTTTGTTAGTAGAAATCTCATTGGAAATAGGCTTACCTAGCACATTTAATTGATTGATAAGATATGTGAACCTTTTTCGCATGTCCGCAATGGTTTCACCATGCTCCATACAAAATAGCTCAAACTCTTAATTTAATGTGTTGATCCTAGCTTGTTTGAAATCATTAGTACCCTTATGATCAACCTATAATGTGTCCCACAAAACCTTGGTGGTCTCATAATGAGAAACGCGATAATACTTATCAACACTTAAAGCGGACGTGAGAATATTTTTCACTTTGCAATCATGTGACCATAATTTCCAATCATTTCCATTCCATTGTGCTTCCGGTTTAGGTAGTGTAACACCCTTAACATTGGTCACATTTATTTCATTCGGACCATTTTTGATGGCATCCTGTATACCCTTATCAATGGAGTTGACATGAAGACGCGTACAAGCTTTCCAAAAGCCATACTTTTTACTAGTGAAAATTGGTGCTCTATTGTACGCTACCTTAGGTTTGGTAGCAATTATTCTAAAAATAAAATCTTAACCACAAAATTAACCGGAGCTCTTGATACCACTTTTTAGACGATATACTTCGATCTAGAGGGGTGAATAGAACACAAATTTAAAAGTTTTATGGCACTATCACAAAACTCGAATCGAATCGTCTAACCAAACCTCTATAGAAAAGATCAGATATGTGTACCGGTACACAATTGAATGATAATGAACACAAATTATTCAACAATGATTAAACACAAACAATTAAATACTAAGCTATACGTAGAGCTTATTTCCAATGATAAAAAACACACAAAAACACAAATAGACAATTTATCGAACACTTTGTGTGCAATTGATATCTTTTGGAAATTTGATTTGTTTTGTTGATCCAAAAACAATCACAATCAACCGCATTATGACTCTGTAAACAAAACCTAATTCAAAAATGTGATAAAAAATAATTTCCAATCAAACTGATCAAACAACAATGTATTCAATAATTTTCTAACACAAAAACTAAAAGAGAAAAAGATATATATATATATATATATATATATATATATATATATATATATATATATATATATATATATATATATATATATATATATATATATATATATATATATATAGAGAGAGAGAGAGAGAGAGAGAGAGATAAGAAGAATTTGTTTAGGAAGTTTCCTAATCGGCCTCGCTATGGGTATGTCTGTCCTAAATTCAAAATTGAATCGAGATACTTGCAATTAACCTTACTTTAGAAAAAGTGTATATACAAGAGATGAAGAATTATAACCCTACAAACCCTATGATTTTTTGTTGATTCTACAACCTCCAAAACCCTTAATCAAAGATTGATCAAGTCACCAACAATGCCCTTTCAATTCACCAATTCTTGCTACTTCCTAGAAAGGCACCTCCTTGTTCCAAGGCTTTCACACAGTCGAATTAATCCCAAACACACACTTGTTAAAACCCAATATTTACCAACATGATTCACTGTCTCACACTACTCCCTTGCAAGGAACCACCTTGTCCCAAGGCTTTCACTCGATTGGATCCAAATTGCGTAATTTTATCCTAAACCTTCAAATCCTCAATGATCTTAAAGGAAAACCCCATCTCGGTTTTCTTATTTGAAACACTCATAGAACTTAACCAAATATTCTCAATACAACAACCTAATTTGATGTTATAAACCTTAATCTAGATGGTCACCCAATCAAAAAATGATTATGTGTAGTTTGATTGTGTGTATGCATGGAAGAGAGGTTGAAGATGATGAATATGCTTTGAAATTCTGGTTTCATATAGGTTTTACTCTAGAACCTTACTAGAAAAAAATGCATGTACAAAGTATTTATAAGTATGCAAGTTTGGAAGCAAAAAGAATGCAAATGAATGGAGGAAAATATGAATTTTTGCAAGAAAGCCTCGAACGTGTCGACCTATCAAAGAAAATGTGTCGACCTGTGAAGGTCTTAGGTCAATCTATAAAGGTCTTGTGTCAACCTATGTTGCTCATTGATCAGTGCATTTTAATGCACATTCTTCTACTATTGTACTTAGGCATTTCTCTAGTTTGTTTTTATTAATTTTACTATTTTATTATGTTTTTAGATTTAAATTTATGTTTTCCTTTATTTTAAATTCGTATTTTATTTTTAGCATTAGTAGTTAGTTGATACGTGTTCATTGTGCAGACTATAACTTGAGCTACTAGAATCAGATTGATGCATTCTAATAGGCGTTGGAAATTTAAGAGAAAGAGCTACAAGTTTCGTTTTGAAGCCAAGAGTTGATTCGGAGTCCAGAAGTCTCAAATAATTCGTAGAAGCTACTGACTTAAGAAATATTTAGTTTTGGGCCTGTTTTTTTTTATTTTTTTATAATGTTTTTCGACCTAGTTGGGTTAGAACCCGAATGCTATGTTTTTCCCTATACTTAGCAGGCGCGTTCACTATCTATCTCTTTTTTGCATTGTTCACACATTTTTCTTTAGCTTTGTACGAAATTATGGAGAACTAAACCCTTTGGTTGATCTGTTGTATTTAGATTTAATTGCCTTGAGATTAATATAACTTTACAATTCAATTTCTATTATATCAATCCTGTTATATGCTTATAGTTTACTTAATTCGTTTTTTCATAGAGTAGTTTTGTTGATTTGAAAGATTTATGTTCCTTAAATTTGATTCGTGTTATCATTGGCTTAATTCGTTAATTCACCTTATTCTTAACTGATTGATTAATTGGGCGAATAAGACCATAATTTTTGTAATATTGTTGCGCTTGTTGATTGATATTGCAATCGAATATGAATAGGACCCACTTAGGGCAGTGAAGTTATAATAACCAATGATAGGTAAGAACTGAATCGACAGATTAGCTTTTTAATCATAATTGCAATCACTAATTTTCATTGTTTTTTATTTATCAAAACTTAAACCTAAACCCCCCCAAACCTAATCGATTTTTTAGTAGGTTAATAATGATTCAAGAGTTCTTGAGATACGCTCTTCGAGTGTAACTTTCCCTTTACTGTATTTTGTCTTAAACTCGTTTATAACTCGTGCGCGACAATGGATATTTCAACACATATATAGTGGCTACATAATTTATTATTGATGCATGAGTGTCGACCTAAGAAGGATATGTGTCAACCTATACTGAAGAAAAAGCATCTATAGATCGACCTAAACATTCATATGGCAACCTATGCAGTAATATTTTCACAAAAAACTTGTTTTCAATGCATTTATGATGCACAAACCCTTTCCAAACCATTTTAATGCTTCCTAATGCTAAGATGCACATTTGGAATTAGAGTTTACTATCTAATATACATTAAAGCTAAACTATATCCTAGTTTTGACATTATTCAAAATATATCTAATGAAAATTTGCACTCATAGATTGTGCAAGACGTGGTGCCACCCTACACTCCACAACAAAATGGAAATGTAGAAAGGAAGAATAGAACCATCATGAATATGGTGAGAAGTATGTTGAAAGGAAAGCATCTACCCAAAGAATTATGGGGATAAGCTATGTCGACTGCAACATATATTTTGAACAAATGTTCGACGAAAAGGCTAGAAGGAATCATGCTAAAAGAGTGTTGTTCTGGTGTCAAGCTTAGCTTGAGCCATCTGAATGTATTTGGATCTATAGCACATAGACATGTTCCATATTAGTTGAGAAGAAAACTTGATGACAAGTTGAGTCAAATGATCCTAATAGGATATCACTCGACTAGAGGATACAAGTTGTCTGACCTAGTGAATAAGCAAGTAGTGGTCAGCAGGGACACAATCATATATGAGCTTAAGGAATGGGATTGTACTGAAAATGAAAAGAAGGATTCAGTGAGATTCTTATGTGAAGAACTATCAAGTGAAGTCGAAAGAGAAGTTCAACAAGAAGAAATCAGAGGTCAAGCAAGCACAAGATGACCTCAAAGAACAAGACATGTGCCTGCAAGGTTGCAAGAATTTGTGATTATATCAATTGATGTGGTTGATGATGAAGGTGAGTTGATACACTATGCTTTATATGAAGATGTCGAACTAGATAATGCAGCTGAGTTATTGAAGGATTCAAAGTGGAAGAAAGAAATGAATAAAGAACTAAAATCCATTGAAATGGGAAGTAAATCGACATAAGGAAAGACTTGTGGCGAAAGGATTTCTTCATAAATAAGGAATCGAATTCGATGAGGTTTTTGCTCCTATTGCTTGGATCAAAACAATCAGATGGATGTGAAATGTGTATTCCTAAATGGACCCTTGGATGAAGAAGTTTATGTTGCACAACCAACTGGGTTTGTTAAACAAGGTGAAGAAAATAAGGTATATACGATGTATAAAGCCCTATATGGACTTAAGCAAGCTCCAAGAGCTTGAAATAAGAAGATAGATAACTTTCTAAGAGAAAATGGATTTGTGAAGTGCACAACTAAGCATGAAGTATATATAAGAAAAAATAACAGTGATTGCTTATACTCTGCCTCTATATCGATGACCTGTTGATAACAAAAAGTTGCAAAAAGGAGATCGGAGATTTCAAACATGACCTAAGTGAGGAGTTTGAAATGTCAGACTTGGGAAATCTCTCATATTTCCTTGGAATCAAATTCTACAAGAGTGGTAGAGGTTTGATGACGCACCAAAGATGACATGTAGGCGAAATACTCAAGAGATTTGAGATTTGAGATTGCAACCCAACTTCGAATCCAGCTAAGCCCATAATACAACTTCCAAAAGACACAGATGAAGATGATGTCGATCCAACATAGTATAGGAGACACATTGGATCACTTCGATAACTTTTCCACACAAGGCCTGATCTAGCATATAGTGTAGGAATGGTAAGCAGGTTCATGCAGAAGCCAAATGTATCACACCTAACAGTGATGAAGAGGATACTAAGGTATCTGAAAGGAACTCTCGACTATGGCATTTTGTTTCCTGTAATTGATGAAGGAAAAGAATTCAAGTTAGTGGATACACTTACTCAAGTTGGTGTAGTGATGCTGAAGATAGAAAATATACAGTTGGACATGTGCTTATGTTAGGTGTTGCACCAGTTGCTTGGAGTTTAAGAAAGGAACCAGTAGTGGCACTATCATCGTGTGAAATAGAGTACAGAGCTACTTCTCTCTGTGAATGTCAAGCAACATGGATGGTGAATTTGGTCGGAGAGATTACAAGGAAGAATTATAGAGCAATTACCATGAAGATCGACAACATGTCTGCTATCAATCCTACGAAGATTCCAATAGCACATGGACAAATCAAGCACATCTAAATGAGGTTCCATTATCTTCAAGAGCAAGTGGAAAAAGTGAAGCTGAACTTGGAACACTGCAGAAATGAGAATCATATTGCAAACATCATGGCGAAATGAGTGAATGTCGAAGTTTTCAAGAAATTAAGATCTATGATAAATGTATATAGCTTAGATACAATGAATTAGGTGGTGTGTTGAGAATTGTAATTTCTTGTGTCTAAGCATGTTGATAGACAAAAGCAACGAAGTGTCAAAACTATGTGAATGTTGAAGCGTCGAAGTACTGTACCTCGACAGAAATTTCGATTTAGGTATAATTTTGTAGTGTTAGCAGAATTAAGTATTTTGGGTTTTGCTTAAGGAGCAAGCAAACCCAAATCTGTAAATAGGAAGTAACCCCTATCATTCTAATATAACTTATAGTTGCAAAGAATAAAAATTCACTTTGGAAGCAGAGAGAAGCTCTTCAAAAAATCTTTTCTTCTGCCCTTATTTTGCCCAAACCCTAATTTTTTTCTTCTCCAAAATTTCATCTTTTCTTTCTTCTTCCATTAACAATAGTGTAGCAAGAATAATCTTGCAACCAAGGTTGGTTGATTCACTTAAGTTAAGAGTGAAGAACAAGTGGAATTTAATTGGGGTGATTGAATCTTATTCATCAAGATTACAGTGGAATTCTCCATAGGTTTTTGGGTGAATTTCCAACAGTCTAAAGTGTGCAAAAGTAAAATTGAAAGGGGGTGTCTTAGCATTAAAGATGTAAGTGAATTCAACAAAGCTTTAATGTCTAAATGGATTCGGATATTTCTTAAAGAAGATGAGCCAATTTGGAAGGGGTTATTGGAGCATAGGTATGGAAATCATAAATAATGCTTTTGGTCAAATGATTTAAGAAGTAAGAGATAAAAAATTTCTTTATGGTGTAGGGATTTTGCCAACAATAGTGGGAAGGAGATTTTCAATGGTTTCTTGAAGCATTTTCTTTCAAGCTAGGATCTGGTGTGAATATTCCATTTTGGCCTGCAAAATGGATTGGTCAAAATTCCTTGGCACTACAGTTTCCTCACTTATACCAAGTTCGTATCAACAAGCATATTAATGTAGGAAGTATGGGTGGATGGTGTCAAGATGATTGACATTGGTGTGCACAACTCAACATTATGGAGCAAGGATCCCAATAGGAAATAGTTGCAGAAGAGCTAGAGGCTCTAAATC
Source organism: Lathyrus sativus (assembly GCA_963859935.3). NCBI lineage: Eukaryota > Viridiplantae > Streptophyta > Magnoliopsida > Fabales > Fabaceae > Lathyrus > Lathyrus sativus. The sequence continues at coordinate 670,831,886 of OZ012738.1, forward strand.
AGTTATTGGCAGAAGTTGTTCCAAGATGTAATTTGAATGATGATGTGGTCTAGATTAGTGCTGGTGAAAAAAATTATGTCAAAGATTGTAATGTGAAAATCATGCAGGGCCTTGAGGATAGCCAGGTGGAAGAAATTATGAAAAAAGCATTGAAGTTGATATGGAAAACTAACGTTCTTGATAAAGTAAAAGTGTTTTGTTGGCGCCTTTTCCAAGACAAACTTCCAACAAGATTTTTGTTGCATTTCAAAAACATCATTCATAATCCACATAATGTGGCGTGTGTGTGTGTGTGTGTTTGTGTGTGTGTTTTGTTTTCAGCAGGAGGAAGACATTGAACATTCGTTTATGAGATGTATTGTGGTGCAAAATGTTCGGCTAAATGTCTGTTCTTGGACTAGTTTTGACATAAGTTTCGAGGTGTATATCATATACCACTTTTTGAGGTTGAGAAAGAATTAGGTTGGGAAGATCAATTGCATGCAGTTGAATGTCATCTGGATGACTTTTTGTTGGATAGTGTGGAACAGAAGAAGCAATATAATTTTTAATAATGTAGTAGCTAGTATGACTGAGCTAAATTTCAATATTAAGGCTCTATCTTGGTTTTGCCTTAGTATAAATTTTAGTTCCAATAAAAAATGTAACTTTTATGATTGGTACAAAAATCATCTTTTTTGTCTAAAACTTATTTGATCATTTGTCTGTAAGTCTTGGCCTGACCTTTTGTTGTTGGGTTATAGTATCTCTAATTAGCCCCGACCTTTAGCACGAGCAACAGGTGCTATATCTTTGGCCCCAAATTTTGAAGGCCCACATATTTTTTTAATTACTACAACTATATATTTTATACCTGTTTTTTTTTAAATAAATGTTAAATCATAGTGTTTTTAAAATCTATTTTATATCTGTTTGTTAAAAATAAATATAAAATTACATTTTATTTTCAAAATCTATTATTTTATATCGACTTTTTCAAAAATTAGGTATAAACTCATATTCTTTTAAATCTATTTTAAAAATTAGATCACGAGAACAAATTGATATCTCTAATACACTTTGTTAATACTTTGCTTATTAAAAAAAATCTCTTTGTTCACACAAAAAGTGGTATATCATTACCTCTTCATAGTTAAGTAGTCACACTAAAGTAAAAATAAAATTAAGTAAAGCAACCCATTTGCAAAACAAGATAAAAATAAAATTGCTCATGTGCTACTTATAGATAACAACAAGAAAATGGAAATTTAATAGAAAATAAGAAAACATCATTTAGAGATTAGCATTATTGCGTTCCCGTCTATTCTATCCATTATGGTCCATCAAATGAAATTGGCCCAAAATGGCCCTACACGCCATTATGTCGATCAGGTGCTATCTAACAAATTTCATCAAATTTAAATCATACAAAATTCATCATTACATCTTTTATTTAAAAAAGTCCAGTACATAAAAAAAATGAGATAAATATTGTCTCAAAAATAAAATATATAATATTTAAAATAATATAAAAATGTGAGATCAAAGAATAATATAGTAAAGAATGGTTGCGTTTTTTTTGAATATTACAGTTATTAGAAGAGTGATTATTGGGATAAGATAACTAACAACATAGAATATGAAGAAAAAATGAAATGAAAACTAAACTCAAATTCAAATGAAATTAAAATGAAAGAAAAGGCTATAAATACACATGAAGCAACATACACACAGTTTATGCCAAACCCAAACCACGTTCTATATTCTAAGGAGTAAGAAAGAAAGAAAAAAACTTAATGGAATTGCACTTACTCATCTTATTATTATCGTTATTGTTATAATCTTCTTGGATTTGTTTGATTCTGCTTCACTTTGCTACAACCGTCGCTAAATATCATGGCGAAGGGTCGCAAATTCAGCGCGAACCGAAACGAGCGTTTGTTAGGAACAAACTATATCCAAAGCTCTACTGTTACTCGTGAAGTAACCGATTTCAGGGAAGAAGATGTGTGGTCCGTGGTGGACGATCGTGATCGTGACCGTGATGTGGATTTCTCTCCCGGCGAGTGGGATTCACGCGCGGCTTCGTGGAGTCGGGAGAGAGAGCTGGATCATCGCAATTTTGGTGGTTTGTCGCAGGCGTTTGAGGATTCCGGGAGTAATGTTGCCACGACGACTACTTCGAGGATCGTGCATCACCAGTACCGTGCATCGCTGGGACGTAACGTGGCTACGTCAGCGCCGGTGAACGTGCCTGACTGGAGTAAAATACTCCGGGTTGAATCGGTGGAATCGTTGCGTGATATGGATGATGGTTTTGATGATGACGAATCGGAGATGGTTCCGCCGCACGAGTATTTGGCGCGTGGCCGGAAAATGGCGGCAAACTCGGTTTTCGAAGGCGTGGGTCGGACTTTAAAGGGGCGTGACTTGAGACGGGTTCGTGATGCTGTTTGGAACCAAACCGGGTTCGATGGTTGAGATGGACCGGTTTAATACAATTCTATTCAACCGGATTAATTCATGTTTGTTGCTATCATCAACTTGTGTCAGTTAAAAAATTTGGGGAAAAATTAGTTTCGTTTGGTTTTGTTTCAATTGGATGGGTGGGTTTTTTTTTGGACCCGGTTTATAAGAATCTAATGCCGTGGCCAGTGAGCTTAATTAAGCAAGTTAATGTTTGCAATTAGAAGTTGGAATTTGGATTAAGTTGGTCTGAGTATGAACAATGTAATCCCGTTTTTGGACATATATATTATACTATGATTTTTTTGTTATTATAGAGATATACTCAAAAAGTAATTTATATTTTTTAGAATAAAATATAAATAAATATCAATAATTTATCTCATTCAAACTTATATGTTAGAATTTTTAAAATATATTTTATTTTTACTTTTTATATTTACAACAAATAAATTTATTAGTAATAAAAGGTGATTCAAATAATTGAGTTGTTTAAAAATAATGATAGTCTATATTCAAGATATATCATTAATCCAACGGGCTGTTGATTTTAAAAATAAAATAGCAAGAGTTTTTATATATAATATTCTAAATTTTAAATGAGACGACGTTGTTTAGAGTTAAAATTAAATTTTAGTAAATTGATCTTTGTTTTCTTACATTTAAAAAAGTTATAATAAAGAAATTCGTTACTCTTTAAATTGAAATATTTTGAAATGAATGAAATTTAATTAAATATTTAAATTGTCAAAATCTTAATTTTCTTAAAAGTGAAAATGTCTTCTAAAAATATTACTTTACGAGATTTAATATTTAATTATATATTAAGGGATTTGAGTTCACTCAATTTGGATTAAATATTATACTGTACATGTGTGGTATCTTTGATTTAATTGGTGGTTTATGACTGCCAAATAATATTCGAATATATATTGGAACCAAACAACCAGTGAAGCATGAAATATAGTTTGACTCATGGGGGAAAAGGTGTCCCGATTTCAAAGGGAACTTCAGTTGGTTGGTTCTTATGCAAATAATGAGAATCACATATATTCCTATATTATTATTGCCTTTTTGAAACAATGACCTAATTTTTTCTTTTTATTTAAATGTTTAAAATTTTTAAAAGATATTGATATTGTATGTTCATTTAAAAATGCATCTTCAATCTCATGTTTTTAGAGTTTTTTATACAATGCTGCAAAAGTCATTTAAGATAGATTTTTCTTTTTTGATATTGTTGTCTTTTTCGATTGTCATTCTCTTATAAAAGATCTAAGAATTTAAAATTGAGATCATCTTTAGAAAAAGTCTTACCAATCGTCATTTATATCCTAAACAATTCATACTCTTGACATGATGTGTTCAGTTTTGATCTTTTCACTTTCACGGTTCCTTCATGAGTGACTTCTAATATATCCCATATTTTTTTCGCCGTTGTGCATTAAGAGACACAGAAGAATTCATCCATGCTTAGTGTTGCTTGAAAAAGATTCTTTGGTTTCTTGTAAAATATAACCTTTTTTTTTATCATCTTCATTCCATGAACTTTTATTCTTTGGTGTACCAACCCTATTGCCAATGCTTGTAGGAACAAATAGACCATTTTCTATCGTATTTCAAACTTCTTCTCCTTGTGCTTCAATATGTGCTTTCATGCGGATCTTCCGGAAATCATAGTATTCACCCAGAATAAAGGAGACTTACTGTTACTGTCACCGTCTCTAAAAATCAGATTTGCAGATGTCATTTCTAGATATTTAGGAACAAGGTACATATAACATGCTCTGATTCCAATTGTAAGTATTGAGTGCAATCTAGGGGGGGGGGGTTGAATTATATTTTCTGGTAGTTTAAACGATGGTTCTTATGTTCTTATTTTTCTTGTAAGACCTTTTACTGAAAGTGCAGAATTTAAAAGTAGAAAAATAAAGAACACAATGATGTATACTTAGTTCTCCTTACCAACCAAGGGTACATCTAGTCCCCTCACACCTCATGGGAGATTTTGACTATTGTTAGATCCTCGTACAAGCCTTACACCAAGACTCCTCCTACAATCTTCTAACAGTAACAAAGAAACAAATCACTTCCTTGATTTCACAAACACCAAACCTATGGTAGATTTTGAGTCACTTTGATATTCACAAAAACTAGAAAGCATATCACTTTCTGTTTACAAAATAAATCACCATACACTTGGTGTTTAAATATACCTTTTGCACAAATATGAATATATGATAAGAGTCGTTGCACTTTAATCAATTCTTGTATAAAGATTGATCTTCTCTTCCAATGAACAATTCAAATATAATACATCTAGATTGCTCAAAAAAAATTTCTTACTAATATGAAAGTTATGTAGAAAATGTTTCATATAAAACAAATTTGAATTGATGTAAAAATTTGAGTGAAAGAAGTGATTTAAAATCCGAAATTTCTTCCTTTAAATATAATGTAAGATGTTTCTAGAATGAGTAGCAATGATTGGAAAAATTCATGATTCATTTGGAAATGATTTAAAAAAAGGTATGATGAATCAATGCATTGAAAAGGTATCATAACAGTTTCAGAATTTTCAAAAAGTGGCAGGTGTAACCGGTTGCTTAAAAAGCTCAACCGGTTGTACTTTTGAAAAATGCTTTGAAAATATGAATGTTGAATAACATGCAATCGGTTGCATAATTTTGCCAACCGGTTGCACTTTTGAAAAATTCCTTGAAAAGACTTGGACAAATCCAAAATGCAACCGGTTGTACTTTTTATGCAACCAGTTGCATTAAGTATGAAAATTTTGGACAGAGGTAAAATGCAATCGGTTGCACTATTTATTCAACCGATTGCATCCATAGAAAATAACATTTGTTCACTTTAAAACTTCATGAAATGAAAGTGTATGCAAAAAGAATGTTTAGAAAACTTTAGTGCATAATGAGATAAAGTTTCTTGAGCATCTAAAGATTATATAAACATTTGAACTCCATTTAAGTACCTTGACCAATCCCCCAATTTGTTTAATTCTAAATCTCATTCAACTTGATACTTTGATTACAATATTTTGATTCTTTGATCTTTCTTCTAAGATATATTTTTGTCTTCATCAAAACCAAGCTAATAAGATGAACACATCTTCTTCACATATTTGTCCATCCATTTTTCTCTCCAGATTAAATAGTCTTAACACCGCTGACAATCATGTAAAATTTATGGATCCTAGATGAAACAACCATTCCTTGTCACTACATAAAATATCATACACACGGGCTTTCATAAAAGTGTATTCTCCAATATCACTGATAATATCTTCTTGTAGATCATCCATATCTACGTAAACTTTATCTCTATGTGACACATTTGGATTTTTATCCACTTCACCATGCCACATTCATATTATATAATGTTGAGTATTTCATTACAACATAGATGATTGAACTTACCTTCTTTTAAAAAAAATCATATTTCCGCATATAACACAAGGACAATAATATATTTTATTATTTTTATGAAGTTTCCTTTAAGTGAATCAAGAAATTCAACCATTTTCTCATACTCTGAACTTAATCTATTAGTTCTCATCCAACTATGATCCAAAAATACTCTAAAAATAAAATCAAAATACTTGTAAAATCATGAATTTTTAATGAACACTTTGCTAAGTTCAAAATTATATAATAAAAATATTTCTAAGTAACATTGTAATAAATCAACACTTGTATTAAATTAAACCTTCAATCTCAACAACAACATAAAACATTCAATCTAAATAACAACAAACTGCTTGTGTTGGAATTTCGCAAACAAATGCGAATTTATATTAATACTTAAGGAATCAAACTCGAAAATCTTCAAGACATATTTGTGTGTTATTTTTTTTTAAATGAGGGTGGTCTTCGAAGTTAACGCAAACCTCTGGGACGACTTTGTGATCGCTCGAAAAGACAAGCCAAAACGCCAATAAAATGCAAGGTAAGATAAAGTAAAAAGCTCGAAGTTAAAATGAGGAAGAAGTAAAGTTTGCTGAAAAGATAAAGGCAGTCAAAATAAAGTGCGAGGAAACGTAAAGACAATTGAAATAAAAAGGGTTTGAATGGGTAAAAAGAAAGAGTTTTTAAAGATAAAAATGTTGGAATGTATTAAATTGGTGGAGTACATACGTACATTTTCCTCACTTGTTTCTCACAACGTAGGTGCTTTGAGTGTGACGAAAATGTGTGCAATTTGCGGACCCCTTACAAAATAAACCTAAGTTGCTATATATATATATATATATATATATATATATATATATATATATATATATATATATATATATATATATATATATATATATATATATATATATATATATATATATATATATATATATATAAGTCTAAGATAAATGTACAAGACTATTAAACTATCTCCATGATGACACGTCTTTAAATCATGTAGCGATTTTCTTCCCGACGTGCCCCATGTTCTAAGTAATCGTCAACGCTGATGTAGTAGTTCCCACCTTATTCTTTCTTTTGAATATTTCAACTATTTTGCTAACACCAATAACTAGAGACCGTTGTCGAAACCTTCGACGTCGAACATGTCTCGACGTATCGTCTATTGTAGTGATAAACTCTTTGCCAATGTGACATAGTGTTCAGTTTCACTATGTGGCTAGTATAGCATAGCACTCAATTTTACTAAGTCCTCATGCTTTTTATGTTCTTCGACCATGCCACCTACGACCAGTATCACCTTGGGTGATTTTCGACCTTGAGTCATGTTGACTTGTCCTATTTTTATCTCCCACGTGGCATATTTATGGCTAGTTTCATGGACACTTTCCATTTATAACTAGGTCAAAAAATCCAGTGTAACAAATTTCCCCCCAAAAGGCCATGTTTCGATTTGCATCAAACAAGAGAAACGTGTCCTTTTTATCATAATTTTTTGACGTCGTTTCTTTTTTGATGACTTCATCATCATCATTACACTTTTCGGTGCATTGTCACTTCCAAGAGATTCGCTCAGAATCTCATCATCGCTCTTACTTCCTATGAAGACGTGGGCACATTTGTTGTAACTTCTCTTGCTCGCCATTAATGCTTGCACCGAAAATTCCACACAAACTCTTTAGTTGCTCCCACGCCAATGAAAGGTGTCAGATATCATGCATGCATTGACGCCTATAAATAGCTTCCTTCAGCTCTTTTCTTTCTTTCACTTTGTCTTTCTACATTCTCCTTCTTCTTCGCAGAAAACATGAAAAAACCCTTTTCGCCATTTTCATTCCAAAAAATACCCCTCTTCACCATGACCAAAAGTGAGGTTTATTTCAAACTCACCACTGGAAACTATCTGTTGGCCTTTGAGATTCTTCCTTCTAAAAACGAGAAGGTTAAGGATTTTATTCCCGAGCCTTCTTCTGATAGCAACATGATTGCCATTTGGAAAAAAATGTTAATTCCTTACCCCATGGATAATCAACTCTACACCATCGTTGGGTCGACTCTCTCAGAGAAGTCACCGTACTAGGAGCAAACAGACATTTATGGCACGATCAACTTGCCTGAAACTGGCCCCAGGTACACCGTGCATGGTGGCATGTTTGTGCCGACCTTGTTCGACGTTGCTCCCACCAATCTCAAAATGCTTGCACCTCTTGATAGCTTGTGGAACAACATGCTTGCAGCCCTGATGTTGCGCCCTCATAATGATTTATTAGTGGTTCTAGCCTTGTTTTGAATGACGGGTTTATTTTTTATCACTACAAACAGACCGCTTCTGGACGCTTCCCTTAAACGGTGGTAACCTTGTGGGGCGTTGTCGCAACTGCGAAAAACACCCGACGAAAAACAGAAGAGTCGCCACCTTTTGTTATTTATCCCAAAGAGAGGGAAAGGAAACGATCGGAAAAACCTAACGTAAAAGGGAAAAGACGAGTTCATCACAACCAAGTCTTGGATTCGGGAGTCGGTTACGCAAGGGGAAGGTATGAGCACCTCTCACGTCTGTCATACTCGACAAGATCAATGCTTGTTGTCTATCTAAGGGTGTGTTTAATCTATCTACGCCAAAGGTCTCAGGACAAAAGAAAAGAAAAGAGACTCGACAGAGCATCGTCGCTCTGTGCCTATGTATTCCCTCGTGCAATGGGAAAGTCAGAGTCAACGTAGTTCGGCTAACTACGGGGAAAAAGGGGGGAAGGTTGCTCGCCAAGACATCGTGTCTTGTGCCTACGTATCCTCGTCTGGTACGAGAAATCAGAGCAAACGTAGTTCGGGCTGACACGAAACCACAGATTGATTAAGTGTTTTAACCGAGTAGGGTTAAACCTCCGTTCCAGCAGTTAGGGACAAAGCCTGTTTGCGGTAGAACCAAAGCTTAACAACACTCTTTTTACGAAAAAAGGTTCCGATTAATCCCGAAGGAAAAAGGTTTGAAATTTGTTTTTGTTTTTTTTAGTGAAGTGAATTAATTCGGTTTTTGATTCACGTTGCACTAAAGACTATGACATAGGAGCGAATGCATCGCATATCGCCCCCAAACGGGACGTACACTAATCACTCTAAACAAGTGAGAGGAGACCCCTCACTCATCATTCCCCATGTAGCTTAAGGCTCGTAGCGCACAATGTTTATCGCATTTATTAGATGAATTAGAATTATTTTGAGATGTGAAGAAGAGAGACACATGAAAGGTCTAAGGGAAACTCGGCCCTAACGTTGTCATGCAAAGTGGTCCTAAGGTTAGGATAAAAGGGGGAACATCTACCCTAATGTTAAAATGCTTGGATGGGACACCTAATGTCTCTCCTACTCTCATCCTAAACGGAGGGACTAGGAACCCTATGGGGATCATGGCAAAAAGCACAAGAAAGCACCAGATAAATTCAATCACAAGTGAAAGATGCAAACATGGAATGCAACACACAAGCAAAGGGAGGGAAAAGTGTGGGGTAAATACCTCCACAAGCACATCTCGACCTTTATTAATGCAAGAAATAAAGATGCAAAACACAAGAGGAAATGCAATGCAAGAATGCAAGCAAACATGAATATGCAAGCACAAAAGATGAATATCACTTTGAACGACAAACTACAAAAGTAGTTGTCGCAACTGCGAAAAGAACCCAGCGAAAAATAGAAGAGTCGCCACCTTTCGTTATTTATCCCAAAGAGAGGGAAAGGAAACAATCGGAAAAACCTAACGAAAAAGGGAAAAGACGAGGTCATCGCAACCAAGTCCTGGATTCGGGAGTCGGTTACGCAAGGGGAAGGTATGAGCACCCGTCACGTCCGTCGTACTCGACGGGATCCACGCTTCGTTGACTATCTAAAAGGGTGAAAAATAATATATCTACGGCTGCTAAAACTAAACGGAATAGAGCATTGCCGCTCTATGCCTACGTATTCCCTCGTGCAATGGGAAAGTCAGAGTCAACGTAGTTCGGGAAACTACGGGGGGATTTTGCTCGCCAAGACGTTGCGTCTTGTGCCTACGTATTCTCATCTGGCATGAGAAATCAGAGCAAAACGTAGTTCAGGCTATCTACGGGACGAAAGGGTGTTCTCGATCACTCGGGGGTGAGAGAAAAGGTTAACGATACTAGCGTACGCATTCTAGCAGTTAGGTGTATGTTGCTCGACCATTGGAGACTTAGGCATTACCTGTTTGCGGTAGAACGGACGTAGTATGTCATTGATTTAAAGGTACGGGAACCTACGTGTTCTAAAACTACGGTCTGGCCTCGATTGCGCTAGGGCAAGAGGAGGGGAAAGATTAGTCGTCAGCGGGAAAGTCTTGATCGCACGAAAGCGAGAGAACATAGAAGTTAGTTGTTAGTGTGTTCACCAAGACGTCGCGTCTTGTGCCTACATATTCTCGTCTGGTATGAGAAATCAGAGCAGCTGTAGTTCAGCCAACTACGAAAAAACAATCTCGATTGCACGGGGGCAAGAGAAGGGAGCTCAATCGCCAAGATGCGAGAGAAAATGGGAGAAGTCTCAATCGCCAGGATGCGAGAGAAAAAGCTCGGATCGGGACACACGCGCTAAGTCCTAAGACGTAGGAGCGAATGCGTCGCATATTGTCCAAAGGACATACGCTAACACTCTAGACAAGTGAGAGACAACCACCCACTCATCATTTCCCACGTATCTAACGCTTACGACTCACAACACTCGACAGTTGAATAAAAGAGATGAAAGAGATGGAATAAAAATAATGTTATCGAACGGAGTAGTTCCGTTGACCCTTGACTTTTTGCATGCAAGCTGCATTCCAAGCTTTCCTCTTTTGATCCTTGATGAAGACGTTTCGAATCAGAACCAATGTGACGCTAAACCGTCGTAGCTCGACTTATAGGAGAAATTGAGCTATAGGAGGTTGCGTATTGATTTCCGTGTCAAAGATAAGATAGAGAAATAATATTGCGAATCATTCTCTAATTGAATCGTGTCACACTGACCAAACCAGCAGAAAGTCAAAATAAAATCAGAAGGAGAAGAGAAAAGAGGAGAGAAAGAAATGGTCTCATATCCTACATTATCCATCAACAAATTTATTAATAACGAATTACGGAGGTCTCATCATCGATCTATAAAAAAAAAGTGAGATAACAAGTCCAATAACAAATGGAAATAAGAACATGAACTTCTAAAAGTGAAATAAAGCTTCTAAAAAGAAAATAAATTCTAAAAGAAACTAAAAGGAAATTGAAAATGGAAAATAGAATATAAAATATAGAATATAAAACTATATATTTATAATATACATATAATATTTCAAAAGAAAATAAAACTATAATTCTAAAAGAAAAAATAGTAAAGTAATATATACATATATTCAAATGAAAAATAATAATATAGGAGGGGTACAACAGTAACAACAGGGGTGCAGTCCAATAAAATCTGGTTGGGCTTGGCCCACACAACACAAACAGCCAGCAAAACAGAGGGGGAGGCGCAAAGAGGAATACGGGGGGTATGATTCAACAAAAGACAAATGGGTCGTGAGGCCCACTAACTGTTCAAAAATCTCAAGAGTCATCTTCTTCTTCATTTCATTTGGCAAACAAAAACCTTAGCTCCGCCGTTTTTTCCACAGCTTCTCTCCGTTCAACCTCTCTGCTTCCCGACGCCATCACTCCTTTGTCTCCCCCACCTCACCGTATCAACTCCTTGCTTCTCCCTCCATACTTTCAGTTCGTCAACATCATCTTTCTTAACAACACAACCTGTTAAAGATCCATAAATCTGAAGGAGCTACTTCATAATCTGGAGATTTGTGAAATGGATCGTTGATTGCATGTTTGAAGATGCCGTTGTTGATGTGGAGAGACGGATATAGGTCTTGAGCTTGATGAAGCTCGTATTGGTTCTTGAAGAAATGGATCCAGATTTGGGAGATTATCTGGGAAACGCGATGAAGATCTTAAAAAAGGGATGAAGATCTTGATTGTCGCTACTGCGAAAATCGGCGCCGGCTATGACAGAAGAGTCGCCACCGTGCGTTATTTATCCCAACGGAGGGAAAGGAAACGCTCATAGTAAACCTAATGCAAAACGGGAAAGGAATGGTCGTCGCAACCAAATCCTGGATTCGGGAGTCGATTACGCAAGGGGAAGGTATTAGCACCCCTCACGTCCGTCGTACTCGACGGGATCCACGCTTGTTTTCTAGTACGGATTGTTATTCTATCTACACTAAAGGTCTGGGTTAAAAAGAAAAAAAATGACTCGGCAAAGTATCGCACTTTATGCCTACGTATTCCCGTCTGAAACGAGAAATCAGAGTCAACATAGTTCGCCTAACTACGGATGAAGGGGGGAAGGTTGCTCGCTAGGATACGACATCCTATGCCTACGTACTTTCATACAGCATGAAAGATCAGAGCAAACGTAGTTCGGGCTACGGAAGACACAAGCTTGTCTGACTGTTTTTATTACCTTCAAAAAGGGTTTTTCTTGATTAAGAGTCCAAGCGGACAAAAATGACACTTTGATGTTTGTTTTGAATATTTTACGAAAGAAGTGTTTTTTAGTTTGTTTGCAATCTCTGACGCACTAGAGACTATGATTTGAGAGTGACTAAGTCGCGTGTCACCCAAAGGGTGCCATACTAAGCAGCCAGACTACTGGAAAGAAGCTCTCCAGCAACCCTTTCTCGAATAGCTTAAGGCTCGTAACGTACGACATTGATTAACCTTATTACCGTGTTTTTGAGTTGTTTTGGGATAAGAAGAGAAAGAAGCTTTAAAAAGCCTAGGGTTGAAAAGGGAATAAAACTAACCTAATGTTGTCATGCATGGATAAGAATCCTAATGTATGTCATAATTACCTCCTGCACAGAGGAAATCATAGATCCTAGGGGATAAACAGAAAAGAAAGCAAGCAGATATAGTAAAATGCATGCAATGCAGCAATACAAGCGAGGCAAGGGAGTCCCGCTCAACCTCGAACCTGGGAAAACAACAGGCAAAGTGAATCAAAATTCACTTCAAACCTAGGGGAAAGCTATACAAGCCAACAAGCAATACAGAGAAACAAAAACCACAACAGAGGAGGCAACCCAAATAGCAACACCAAACTCCTACAGTAAACAGCACAAGCAGCAGCTCTGACATCAACAGTTGATTAAACAGCAAAAAGTTGACAGCAACAACCTTCATCTTCATGACTAGCTCCCATCTTCAAGTTTCAATGACCTTCAAATTTTAGGTAAACTCCTATCTTCAAAAATAATCCAGCTTTAGCAAACATGAACCTCAACCAGTAAACAGCTTCACAAAAAAAAAGCAACAAAACCCTAGTTTCAACAGACAACCAGCTTTGACAGGCACAAGCTTCATCTTCACCAATCTTCAATGAACTTCATCTTCAATAGGTTTCTATCCTCAATGCAATCACTCCATAAGAGAATCACTTAATAGATGAAGTTGAAATGCTAAACAGCTTATTGACAATCAAAGGAAGCCTATAAGCACCTAGCATTGTAGGAGAAATGTTCCCTCAAAGTTTTACTTCTAAAGTATGTCACTCATCCCCCCAAAGGAGGGATATGAATACCTTAGAAGGACTTTGTGTCATAGGGAAGAATAGAAGCACAAGATGCTTTCTATGTTTGCAAGAAGAAGTCAATCTAATCTAGAGCTCTTCCTACATTTCCTATCTCCTAAGTCTTCAAAAGCAGCCTTCAAGGAGAAGAATCCTCATGCCCCAAGCTCCATCCTTTGTTTCCAATCATCCTCCAAGCCTTAAGAAGCTCCAAAAAGCAAAGCCCAAGCCCAAAGCCCAATTAAAATAGCCCAAACAAAGTAACCAAACCAAACATCCAAGGGGAAAACCCACAATCACCACACAAGTTGCAAAAATCAAATAAAATACTAAAACTCATTGTAAAATCCTAAGTTAATTTCTAAGGGAACCTAACCCTATACCCAATATCTCATATAAGTCCCAAAACCTAACTCAATTATTAAACCCCAAAACTATGTACTAAACTACACCTAAGTGTTGTGAAACCCTAATTCTAATACCTCTCCTATTCACCTCTCAAACTAACCTAAATTTTAGTCACAAAAATATGACAAAATTCCTGAGGGTACATGCTATCATAATCTTATCAACCTCAAAAGAATCACTCCAAAATTCCTCACCAAACTCTCATGCTAAATTCATAAAAAATAAGTATGAAACAAAAATAAAATAAAAGCATTAAAATTGTAAAATATGCCAGAAAATATAAAATGCATGAAATTAATATTTTTTTAATCCTATAAAATTCTAGAGACCTTAAGGAAACTAGGGAAAAAAGTCTCATACTAAAATGACCATTTTTCAATTTATTATGAATTAATCTCTAATCATATGTAAAACATGAAAATAAAAGAAAATCAACTAAAAAAAACAAACTGGCGTGATGAATAGCAATCAGATGCAGTTATTTTCCAGACTGGGCCCAGATGAGGGGTACATATAGCAATATGTTATTGAGGCCCAAGCGAAATTCAGAAAATAATAGAAAATGCAATGGAAATTGGTAAAGCCTTGTGTCAAATAGCAACAAAATCCTGTGTTAACCTGATTTGGGCCTCTATAAGGGGGTGTCAGCAGCAAAAAAACAATAACACTGGGCCAAGCCCACCAGCAACACACACACACACACGGGGGAGGGGGTGCGATAAGAAAAACGGGGGAGATGCCAACAAAAATACACTTTGGGCTTGAGGCCCGTATCCACCATCATTCCTTACTATCAACATCTAAAACCCTAATCCTCTCAAAATCTCTACCTACTGTTCATCAACCCTTGCGCCGCTTCCCTCATCTCCCAAACCTTCCTCTCGTCTCAATCTCTTTGTCTCTGTTCGTCACTCTCACTCAAACTTTCCCTCTCGTCTTAACTATCTATTCACTTCTACCATCAAACATTATCTAGTTCTACAACTAAACACAAACAAACTACCATAGTCAGAAAGTTCAAAGCAAAACCTGGAGGTGCGATGAAGGTGATGGAGCTTTCTGGAAACGCTGATGAGCAAGGAATCTTTGAAGATGGGTGTTCTTGCTGACGAACGTGCTGAAGTTTGAGGAAGCTGTAGATGACTTGAAGAAACTGGTGAAGATCAACAACGTGATGAAGATTCTTGCAAATCAGACGAAGATCTGGAGAACTGGTTGAAGACTGATGACGCTCGTTGATGATCATTGTCGAAGATGCTTGAAGATTCGTGGAGATCTTTAAAAAATCTGAAATCTGGATGAATCTTGATGAGTTTCTGGGCGAAGATTCTGGGAGGTCGATGAAGGCGATGAATGCTCTTGATTGATTTCTGGAAAAATGCGTAGGAACCTGGTGACGAGTGTTGGTGAAGGCGTGAATCCAGAAAAAGGTATGAGGATTGATGAAGAACAGACGAATCTGAGAAAATCTGATGAGTGTGTTGATAGATCTTTGAAGATGAATATTGAATTTGGAGAAAATCGGTGATGAACCGATGAATGATGTTGAAGCAGAACGATGAAGATCAGAAGGATTTGGATGAACGATGGACCTAATGAAGATTAGGATGAAGAACGGTGAATCTCTGGGCGAAATTGCAGTTTCAGGCGGATTTTCAAGTTCCGGCGACGGTTAGGAGATTTCCGGCGACTGTTAGGGTGACTCGGGCGGTGGTTGCATGGCCGGCGGTGGGGAATAGTGGCTGTGGACGCGTGGCACAAGGTGGTATGTGGCGATGAAACGTGGCGTGAGGGAGCAGAGAGAGCAAGACGCGTGGAGAGTGCCAAGTGGCAGAGATAGAGAGTGAAAGGTGAGGTGGCCGAAAAAAAAGAGAAACACGTGTGGCTTGCTTTTATAGGACACCTGGCGCATGGACTTGGACTTTGACTGGGCTTTATGATGGATAATGGCCCACTAACATACTAATGAATGAATTAATGAGAACGAAAATTAATTAATGTTGGTTAATTGGAATGATTAGTAAAACTGAACGAACATTAAATGACTATCAGCCTCTAATTAAATGAACTAATTAAAAAACTGAAAGTTAATAATACCCTAATTAAAGCTAACGAGAGAAAGAAAAAAAGACTAAACCTAAACAATTAAGCAAGATCAATTAATATCCTAATTAATATCTATACTAAAAATCTATTTAACAAAAACTATTAAAACAAAATCTATTAATTCTATTAAAATCTATATTAAACTAATAAAATTTAAAAATCTATTAAATTCTATAATATCTATTAAAAAACAAGAAACTAAATTCTATTATTCTAAAAACTCTATTAAATCTAATAAAATCTAATACCTATTTATCCTAAAAAAACTATATTATTCTAATATCTATGAATATTCTATTTAAAACTATATAAAATCTATTCAACTCTAGAAAAGACTAAAAGGCCATTAATCAATTAATAGAGAACGCTAGACCAGATCGAAACAAACGGTAAAAACCCAGACACCCGAAATGTCCTAAAAAACAACAGCGAGAGCTGAAAACACCGAGATGAGCACAAAATCCCAAAATACACCTATTCGAACTGGCCTGAACTGCCTGAAACGTCAGGGGAGGCTGTAATCCCGATAAAGTCAATCTGACTGAAAAAATGCAATGGATGCGGTACGTGAATGCGAATGCAAAATGCATCGAAACATAAACCAGATGTGGGAACCAGTTGGTTAAATTTTGGGGTGCAACAGCCGCCCCTATTCAAACGGCTTGGACCCGACTGGGTGAAGAGCTAACGACCTTCAAACATTCGAGGTACGAGACGATTGAATACCAAAGAAACCCTAAAATTTGCCAACCGTGGAGATAAACTGCAAAACTGCTTGAGAAGCAACGTCCAATGAACTGAATCTGGTTGTTACGGCAACCACTGGTCAATTATCTGATACAATTTTGATTTCAACGTCAATCACCGGCGTGACACCACGGGCACTGAGCTATTTTCGCAAAACACCTTTGTCCACCATTGGACTAACCTTGTCAACACCAGAAGAGGAACCACTTTGTCAACACGAATAGAGATTCTGTCGTCACAGGAGTAACCTTGTCCACCTCTGGACCCAAATTTCGTCAAATCACGAATAAACACCAATCCGTCCACGTCAGGACTCACATTTCGTCAACCCGAAGAAATCTCAACAACACAGGGATAGAACTTTGTCCACGTTAGGACGCTACATTCCGTCAACACGGAAAAATCCCGGCTACTCCGCTGGGGATGAGTTGCCCGCCTCTTACCAACACGAGGAGGTCCTATCAATCACAGGCAATAAATTTGTCGACTTCACTGGGAAACACTTTTGTCCAATCACAGGAAACTTCATTCGTCTATCCACACGGGAAAACCATCTGTCTAACCAAAGGAAACTTCATTCGCCTATCCATACGGGAACATCATCTGTCTACACACAGGAACACTTCATCCGCCTATTCATACGAGAAAATACTCTGAATACAGTTTCTCTGTCTATCTCTGCAGTAGCTAACTCCATCGGTCCTAACCCACAAACCTTCCAGTGCTGACGTGACAACGACTTTGAGGAGGACTCTACTGGGGATAATATTTCATCAACATGAAGAAATCACGGCGACTTCACTGGGGATAGAATTCTTCCACCCAATAGGAATTCAATTCTGTCAATCATACTGGACAATAACTCCGTCTTATCTTTGCGATAGCCAAACCCACTGGGGATGCTCTGAAATTAGCTGTCAGGCACCTATTTCAACAACAGGCGGCAACTTCTGAAATTTTGATTATGAAACCCTGTGACGCTGACGAAACAACGAACTTGAAGAAAATACTCCGATGGCCGGATAAGAGAAACTTCAACAAGCAACTCTGTGAGAAAAAATCTGGCAACAACTCCAAAGTCTACTTATGAAGCTATTCCATGCGAACAAAACTTTCGGACAACAACTCTAAAGTCTAATCATGAAGCTGCTGTAATGCTGAAGAACTCCAAAGTCTAATTACGAAGTCGTTTGATGTTGACGACAACTCCAAGGTCTAATTATGAAGCAGCGTAAAGGGAGGCTACAACTTTAAAGTCAAATTACGAAGTCATTTAATGTCGACGAACTTAAAAGTCTAATTATGAAGCCGTTTACTGAAAACTTCGCTGAACTTCAAAGTCTAATTATGAAGCTGCTCAATGTTGACGTAACAGCAGCTAGAGAAAACGCTGACATAACAACCACTCGAAGAAACTAGGCCGATCTCCAAAGTCAAATCATGAAGTCTGCAATGCTGACATAACAGCTACGCAAGGAAAATCCGCTAGGGAACTCCTAACAACAACTCCAAAGTCTAGTTATGAAGCTGTTTAACACTGACGAACTCCAAGGTCGAATTATGAAGCCATGTGAACTGATAATAACTCCGAGGTCTAATTATGAAGCCATCCACTGCTACTAACAACTTCAAAGTCTAAGTATGAAGCCATCCACTGCTACTAACAACTTCAAAGTCTAAGTATGAAGCCATCTACTGCTGCTAACAACTTCAAAGTCTAAGTATGAAGCAGAGACACCAAGTAACGATTTCAGCCGTCTGATCGTTGAAATCCCCCCCAACAGCAACTTCAAAGTCAAATCATGAAGCCTTATAGCGCTGATGTAACGAACTTCAAAGTCTAGTTATGAAGCCGTGCAATGCTGACGTAACAACAATTCCAGGAAAACTCTATTGAACTTCAAAGTCAAATCATGAAGCCCTCTAGACTCCTTCCGAGGAAATTCTAACAACAACTTCAAAGTCTAATTATGAAGCCATTGTAACAGTGATAACGTCTCCAACGTCTAATTATGGAGCATCCCACGCTGACGAACTTCAAAGTCGAATTACGAAGCTGTAACAACAAGAAATGACTTCAACCGCCTAATCACTGAAATCTCTCTTTAAAATGCTGACAACAACTCCAAAGTCAAATCGCGAAGCCTTGACAACAAGTAATGACTTCAACCGTCAAATCACTGAAATCTTCCTTCTTACAATGCTGACAACAACTCCAAAGTCAAATCATGAAGCCTTGACAACAAGTAATGACTTCAAACGTCAAATCGCTGAAATCTCTCTTTTACAACAACTTCAAAGTCTATTCATGAAGCCGTTGACTGCTGAAAGCAACTTCAAAATTATGAATCCCTTCAGAACTGACAATAACTTCAAAGTCAAATTATGAAGCCATGTCATTATGGTAACAACTTCAAAGTCTAATTATGAAGCCGTAACATGCTGACATAACAAACTTCAAAGTCTAATTATGAAGCCATAACAGCAAACTGGTGAGAACTCTGTCGGGGAAATTCTGACATCAACTGCCAGACATTCATCTTGACGACGAGTAATGACTCCAGATGTCTAATCTCTGAAATCTTTTTCTTAAAAGGCTGACGTGACAGCAACCCGAGGGAACACTCCACTGGGGAATTTTTGACAACAACTCCAAAGTCCAATTATGAAGCCGTGTAAAGAACACTCCGTTGGGGAAGAAGAGAAGTTAATCAAGCACCTTTGATAAGGGAACGCATGTCAGGAGGAACGTTATCATCACATATCTCATGCCACAAATCTGAATATCTGAAAACGATCCTGAACAAGAGTTCTAATTACCTGCAGGGAAGAACACTTGAAAACAAAGAGGTAGCCAACTTGACTTATGCTTCAAAATGCGTATGTTTGAAAATGGCGTAATGCTCCGTACGGCACGGAAATGCTACGCGTTTGAGTATATGCAAATGTGACGATGTATGCAAATGCAAATGCGGGCTCAAGCTGTCGGGGCCACTCTGATAATGATGTCTCAACAACATGAATGCTGAGGATAATGCCAACTCCGCCGGGGAGAACAAGTATCACAAAGTATTCTAGCGAAATAAACGCCAGAAACACAACCAACTCTGCCGAGGAGCGATTAAACATCAATTTCCACTGGGAGGAAAGAACAAACACCCTGTTGGTGAACCAACTTAGCTGGGGAAGAAGCGACACTTCTAGGAAAAGCACACTGTCTGGGCACGGTTTACAAACTCGGAGCCTCGGACTCTGCTGAGGATCAACATCCTGTCGATGGCATGACGACCTGTGGGGAGAAGGGAAACCGTCCTCCGGGTATAATCCTTCTGAACCAACAACTTGGTTAAACTCTGCAGGAACCTCCCATGCTGGGGATTGATCCTGCACATATCCGACTCACTGGGGAGCGCAACCTCTGCAGGGGATACTGATTTCGACTTGCTGGGGATGTCCTGTGGACAACTTCCCTGAGGACACTCTTCTGGGGAGAATGATCCCTCATTCGGTAAGGGATAACGCCATTCCAACTCTCTGGGGGTAAGCTGCGACTAGCTGAGGAATGACATCAACTGGAGTCAGGTCTCACGTCAAACGACCTTGGCTGGGGAATACAATTCCTGACCGTTTGCTCCAAAGGTAAGAACCCTGCAAAACACAAACGAGGCAAAACAGGCCTATACAACAGAATCTATCCTGGTTAGCATTTGTGACATGACTTCAGTCAATTCGAAGTTTTAGCAATTATTGGCAAGGGCCAGCAAGATTATGCAAGTGCAAGTTTATCAAAAACATTGGCGTTTTTCACAAACAAAACAGTAAAGAACAAACATCAAGTACTGAATAACTTGTTTTATTGAGAACGGGCCTTTGAATAGGCAAAGTTTTGTACACTAGATGCAACTCCTGAAAAGAGGAAGTTACGCACACACACACATACATACATGCACAAGAAGCATAAATAAAATACAAAACAATATTTGTATACATGTTGGCGACGTGGTACAGACAAACACCATGAGCTGATCCTCCTATGACTCGCTTGACTCTGCGCTTTCCCGGTACTCGATCTTCGGAAGAGATTGTTTTTGGATAGACGGCCCTCCAGGTACTCCCAAACCACTAAGCAAAGCTGTATCAAATACGGACCGCAGTCATTTGCTTTTTCAATTCCTAACTTTTGCGTGAACCGCCCTTTGCGGGTTTTCAATTCACCGGGATACCCTTTTTTGCCGAAGTCGCCCTTTTCAGGTTTTCGACTTCGCGGGTGTACATTTTTTCAATTTTATCCCTAACTTTTGCCCGAACCTTTTATTCATTTTTTTTACGGTTCGCCAGGATGCCCCATTTTTGCCTGGACTCTCTTTTTACTGTCCAGCGGGTCACTTTCAAGCAAAGTATTTTTTAACTGCGTCCGAATTCACAGGAGACGTAAAGTCTTCACCATCCATGGTGGACAGTAACAAGGCTCCTCCAGAGAAGACTTTTCTGACAACGTAGGGACCTTCGTAATTAGGAGTCCACTTGCCCCTGTGATCTGTTTGCGATGGGAGAATCTTTTTCAAAACAAGATCGCCCGTCTAAAAGCTTCGAGGGTGTACCTTCTTGTCGTAAGCTTTCTTCATCCGACTCTGATATAACCGACCATATGCTAAAGAAGCCAGCCTCTTCTCATCCATTAAACTGAGTTGATTCAGTCTATCTTTAACCCATTCTGCCTCGTCAAGTTGGACATCACGTAAAACCATCAGGGAAGGAATCTCAACCTCTAACGGTAACACTGCCTCCATCCCGTATACCAATGAAAAAGGGGTTGCCCCGGTTAATGTGTGTACCATCGTACGATAACCGTGCAAAGAGAAAGGTAGCATCTCGTGCCAATCCTTATATGTCACAACCATCTTCTGAACAATCTTCTTTATGTTCTTGTTGGCCGCTTCAACAGCGCCATTCATCTTGGGTCGGTAGGGAGAAGAATTATGATGTTCAATCTTAAAATTCTGGCACAATTCTTTCATCATTTTGTTATTCAAATTCGAACCGTTGTCAGTGATAATCCGCTCAGGGATTCCATATCTGCAGATAATATCTCGTTTGATAAATTTGGCTACCACTTGCTTGGTCACATTGGCGTATGATGCTGCTTTCACCCACTTGGTGAAGTAATCAATTGCCACCAAAATGAACCGGTGTCCGTTGGATGCCGTAGGCTCAATCTTACCAATCATGTCAATTCCCCACATCGAGAAAGGCCACGGTGATGACATCACATTCAGAGGACTTGGAGGCACATGAATCTTGTCCGCATAAATCTGGCATTTATGACACCTTTTTGCCAACTTGAAACAGTCTGTTTCCATAGTTAGCCAATAATAACCTGCCCGCAGTAATTTTCTTGTCATAGCATGCCCACCAGCATGTGTACCGAATGTACCCTCATGTATCTCTTCCATGAGCAACTTCGCCTCTTTCTCATCTACACAACGTAGCAACACCAAGTCGTGGCTTCTTTTGTATAGGACGCCGTCCGGGTTCAAATAGAAATTGCCAGCCAATCTCCTGAGAGTCTTCTGGTCTCGACTGGATGCCCCAGCCGGATACTCCTTGTTCTTCAGGAAATTCTGGATGTCAAAGTACCAGGGTTGACCATCGGGAGCCTCATCAATGGCAAATATGAAGGCAGGCCTATCGAGCCGAGAGATAACAATCTGGGGAGCCTCGTTCCAGAAGTTAACTTTATACATTGGAGATAATGTCGCCAGGGCGTCAGCCATTTGATTTTCTGCTCGTGGCACGTGATGCAATAGAAATTTACAGCTCCGTCAAATATCAACTGCCACTTGGAACCCAACTCTGGTCCTTCGTCCGACAACGGTTCTTCACAATCTTTCATTTTCAGGTACATGACATCCTCGTCAGGAAAATCAAACCTCATCGATTGGTACTCCTCAACAGGCTGCTCCGCAAGGTACTCAGACAGAACGCTACCTTTAATAGCCTTTTGCGAGACATATTGTATATTGTATTCGGTTAACACCATCTGCCATCGGGAGATTCTTCCGGAGAATGCTTGCTTCTCAAACACATATTTGATTGGATCCATCTTTGAAATTAGCATGGTTGTATGATTCATCATGTATTGCCTCAAACGTTTGGCGGCCCAGGCTAGCGCGCAACACGTTTTCTCGAGCATTGAGTATCTGGACTCACAATCAGTAAACTTCTTACTCAAATAGTAGATCGCATGCTCTTTACGTCTGGTCTCGTCGTGTTGACCGAGAACACAACCCATACTTTCCTCAAGAACCGTCAAATACATAATCAAAGGTCTCCCGGCCACTGGGGGTATTAAAACAGGAGGTTCCTGCAAGTATTCTTTTATCTTGTCGAACGCCTTTTGACAATTTTCATTCCAGGTCAACACCTGATCCTTTTTCAACAACTTGAATAACGGCTCGCATGTCGCGGTTAGGTGAGATATGAACCGGGCGATATAGTTCAACCTCCCTAAAAATCCACGCACTTCTTTTTCTGTTTTAGGCGTCGGCATTTCTTGTATTGCTTTTATTTTCGCAGGATCAACCTCTATTCCCTTTTCGCTCACGTAAAACCCCAGCAGTTTACCTGATCTCACCCCAAAGGTGCACTTGTTAGGGTTCAGTCTCAACCTGAACCTCCTAAGCCTCTTGAACAGTTTCAGCAGGTTAACCAAATGCTCCTCCTCTGTCTGAGATTTGGCAATCATATCATCAACATAAACCTCGATCTCTTTATGCATCATGTCATGGAAGAGAGTCGTCATAGCACGTTGATATGTTGCCCCAGCATTCTTCAGTCCGAAGGGCATCACTTTGTAACAAAATGTTCCCCAGGGAGTAATGAAGGTAGTCTTCTCCATGTCTTCTGGCGCCATTTTGATTTGATTATAGCCCGAGAAGCCATCCATGAAGGAGAATACGGAGAACTGAACAGTGTTATCGACCAGTACATCAATGTGAGGAAGTGGAAAGTCATCTTTCGGGCTCGCCCTATTCAAATCACGGTAGTTTACACACATTCGTACTTTACCGTATTTCTTCGGCACTGGTACTATATTAGCGACCCATGACGGATAAGTTGTAACAGCTAAGAAACCAGCATCCCACTGTTTTTGAACTTCCTCCTTGATTTTTACAGCCATGTCCGGTCTGATTCTTCTGAGCTTTTGTTTAACAGGTGGACATTCCTCTCGCAACGGCAGACGGTGTACAACTATGTCCGTATCCAACCCAGGCATATCCTCGTACGACCAAGCAAATACATCACCATACTCTCGCAGTATCTCAATCAGCTTTTGCTTGACGTCGCTCTGCAGCGCAACCCCTATACGGATATTTCTCACAACTTCTTCCGACCCCAAGTTGATAATCTCAATTTCCTCCTGATGAGGCAGAATGATTCTCTCTTCCTGTTTCAACAAACGAGTCAGCTCCTCTGGCAGGTCGCTATCCTCAACAATCTCTTCCTCTGCTTGGAATACCGGGTGCTCGAAGTCGAAACGAGTCATAGGCGGTTCGTATGAGATGTCATCTGAAATATTAGTCCTACAAAGGAAATGGTTAAACGCTTCAACACGCCAACAAAGCAAATAACCACGTTGCCGTTTATTGTTAAGTAAAAACAAGAAAAACAGGGATCACAATATTTGAATATGAAAACGCCTTTATTTCATGATTAAAACAGTGCAATACACATAATCAAGTAGCCCTAATGTAAAATCACTATGCCCCGGGTAGGACATAGGATTGTTCAACAACTGATGGAACAAATCATTACTGTTTAAAAGTCACTGGGACAGTTTCCCGGATGGACCAGTTGCAGAGACTTTGTCCTGGCACGCTTGGCTTGATCCACGCGTCCATATTGCATTCGCTATCCCCGTCCTCAGCATCGGAAATGGCGTTGATAGTCTCGAAGCTCACCCCGCTCGGCGTAATCGTGACTGGTCCCTTGAACCTGGGCGCTCCTGAAGATGACGCTGACGACGTCGGTCGATACTGTTGCACCCTAAAATTTGACCAACCGGTTCCCATATCTGGTTTATGCTTCAACGCATTTTGCATTTGCATTCGCATACTGCATGCATTGCATTTTTCTCAGTCAGATGGATGTTATCGGGATTATAGCCCCTGGCGTTTCAGGCAGCTCAGGCCGGTCGGAATAAAAGTCTGTTGAGAATTGGTGCTCGTTCCCTGTGTTTTCAGGTCATCTCGGGGCCCGGGTTTCGCTACGGTTGCGCAATTGGGTTTTAATCGGTTTAGTCGGTTTCCTGACATTTTTAGGATTTTTCTATTATTTTTCTGGATTTTTAATGCATTTAAATGGATTTTTCTGAATTTAATAGATTTTTTTTTTATAATTTTTAGAGTTTTAAATAGATTTTCTTTTTTTAAGAGATTTAGTAGATAATAAAGATTTTTAGATAGCATTTTCCTTTTAATAGTTTCTTTTAAAAAAAAAAGATAGATAATTAGATATTAATTTTCTTTTAATAGAATAGTTTTAAAAAAAATAGATATTACTGTTTTTAGATTTTATTAGTTTTAATTGATTTTTCAAAATTAATAGAATAGTTTAAAAAAAATGGATATTAGTGTTTTTAGATTTTATTAGAGTTCTATTTGTTTTTAAAAAATATTAATAGAATAGTTTTTTTTTAAATAGGGATTAATTGTGTTTTTAGAGTTTATTAGTTTTAATTGTTTTTCAAATTTAATAAGAATAGATTTTTAAAAACATAGGATTAAATGTTTTTAGTTTTTTATTTGATTTTTTTCAGATTTAAAATAGTTTTTAGATGTTAATTGTTTTTTTTCCTGTTTTTTAGATTAATTAGGAGTTGATCTTTTAATTTTCGTTTTAATAGATTAATTAGGGTTAATTAGGTTTTAATTAGGTTTTATTTTAATTTTCGTTTTAGATTAATTAGGTTTAATTTTCAATTAATTTTGTTTTTAGTTTAATCAGAATTTAATTCAATGGGCCAGTATCCAGATCAAAGCCCAAATCAGAGTCCATGTCCAGCGATGCCACTTGGCAGTATATAAGCAATGCCACGCTTCACTCTCCTGGTTGGACACCTCACTCTCTCTTTCCCTCAGACTCAGCCACGTTTCACACTCACACACTCCACTCACACCGTCCACACACACGTGGCCTCCATGCACGACCCCACCCCACACGTGTAACTCTTTCCCTCTTCCTCTTGCCACCTGCCCCCTCGCCGGAACCTCCCACCGGCCGGCATGCAAAGACCGGCGGCCACCCTAACCAACCCCCTCCGGTCACCCTAACCGCCTCCGACCACCACCAACTGTCGCCGGAAACATCAAAATCTCCAGAAAAGTTCATCTAACTTCATCTTCCCCGATCATGTTCATCATCAACGATCATCAACCTTGAATTGATTTCCAGATTTCCTCATATGTTCTTCACTATCATTTTCCAGGATTTCTTTTTCATTAAGCTTATTCAACATTGTTTCCAGAAGAAGTGCATGAATCTTCATCGAGATTTCCAGAAGGCGTCAAGAACATCATGAAGAACTCGTGTGATGTTCATCTGTTCTCCAGGTCCACCTGCATCCACGAACGGGTCTTCAACAAACTTCATCACGTTTAGTGCCATCTCTAGAAATCCACGGTGTTGTTCATCGCGCCTTGATCGATCTCCGTGAATCTTCAAGAAATCCGTCAAAGCTCCTCCAATGTTCATCAAGCTTTCCAGATCGTGATTCATAGGAGCTTCAAGCCGTTGGTCATCGTCTTCGAAATCTCCAGAACCTTCAAGAAGCACAAGATTCGTCAGCGCAACCATAAGCCTTCAATCGGATCTTCAATCTCCTCGCGAGGTTGCCAATCTTCATCAATCTCCAAGATCGTCCTCCATACGAATCTCCAGACTTCACACTTCATCAGGTACGTTTCCTTTTCTTCGAATCATTGTTTGCTGCTGGATGCATATTGAGAGTTATGATTAGAGAGAGGTTTAGGGTTGGGAGATTGAGAGATGGAGAGAGTTTTGGGAGAGAGTTTTAGAGAGAGGGTTTCAGAGAGCGTCGCTAGGGTTTGCTTGGGGGAAGATGAACAGTGGTTGGAATGAAGGGTAGGAGAAGTTTGTTTAGGGTTTTGCTGATATTGGATTGAATTAATCTCGGGCCTTAAGCCCAAATGCTGATTCATACTCCCTTGTTTCTCATAACACCCCCCTCTCCCTTTGGGTGAATTTCGTATGGGCCTTGCAGAGTTGCTACTCCCACCCCCCGTTGAGGCCCAACATGGATTATCAAAGGAAATTTCTCACTGTCTGCACCCCCCCCCCCTCAGTTTAGTGGTTTTGTGGTTTTTTGTTTTTCTGAATTAGCAACATGGGCCCAGCGCAGTGTTAACTGCACCCCCTCCTGGGCCCAATGTGTTTCTGAAGGTAAATAAAATGCTATGGGCGCCCCCCCTGTTTTCCAATTCTAATGGAATTTTCCTTTTCATTTCATTTTGCATTGTTTACAAAATAATTCATATAAAATCCAAAAATGATCATTTTAACATGGGATTTTTTCCTCCATTTTAGTAATTGTCTCAAGAAAATTATAAGAAAATAAAAATAGTATTTTAATCACTTTTTCCATTTATGGTGAATTTTCACATTTAATTGCTTTTTGTTTTCATTTTGTTTGTACATACATTTTGGTGAATTTTGTTTGGTCATTTAAATCCATATTTTGATTCCATTCTTTTTGTGGTAGTTAGATTAGAACATTTGGTTCCCTTAGAGATTTATTCCACATTTTTGTGGATTAATCTTGATTAGTTCTGATTAGAAAACATTAGGTTAGTATAATTAGGGTTCAAACTCAACATAGGTGCATTCTAACATTTTCTTTTGGGGTTTTTAGCATGAATTAGATCATGGGACATATAGGGTATGTAGGGTAGATATAGAAATCCCCTTAGAATAAATCCTAGAATTTTAAACACTATTTTACTAGTTTCAGTATATTTTGCAAATGGAGTGTTTGTTTGGTGTTCCCACTTGGGGTTTATATTTGTCTGCTTGGGTTTTGGGCTTTTATTTGGGGTATGGGGCTTGTTTTGAGCTTATGGAGCATGAAGACATTAAAGGAGAGGATTGAAGATGACAATCAAATGTTGAAGCTTGAAGATTGCTTGGTGTCGCTACTGCGAAAATCGGCGCCGACTGAATAGAAGAGTCGCCACCGTGCGTTATTTATCCCAACGGAGGGAAAGGAAACGCTCGAAGTAAACCTCGCGAAAAATGGGAAAAGGTATGGTCATCGCAACCAAAACCTGGGTTCGGGAGTCGGTTACGCAAGGGGAAGGTATTAGCACCCCTCACGTCCACCGTACACGATGGGATCCACGCTTGCTTGGTTTGTACGGATTACACTTCTATCTAAACTAAAGGATGAAGTCTGAAAAGAAAAGAAAATTTGACTCGGCAAAGCATCGCACTTTATGCCTACGTATTCCCGTCTGGAACGAGAAATCAGAGTCAACGTAGTTCACCTAACTACGGGGGAAGATGGGGAAGGTTGCTCGCTAGGATATCGCATCCTATGCCTACGTACTTCCATACTGCATGGAAGATCAGAGCAAACGTAGTTCGGGCTACGCACGACACAAGCTGTTCAAGTGTCTTTTATGAAAAATCTCACCTTAAACAAGGGTTTTCTTATTGCAAAAAGGTTGATGTCTGTTCAAATCTTTTGACGGAAGAAATGAATTAATCTCTGTTATATCCTTTATTAATGTTTTTCTGTTGTTTTGAAGGAAGAAGAGATGACACTCTACAAATCCTAGGGTTAAAAGGGAATAAAATCTACCCTAATGTTATCATGCATGGGTTAACTCCTAATGTCTATCACATCCTCCCTTGAACAAGGAAGAATGGAAGTCCTACGGGAAAGGAAACGAAAGGAAGAAACGGAAATACAAGTAATAACCGCATACAAGCGAACATGAATATAGCAATGGTAAATGCAATGCAAAGGAGGGAGGAAGGTTCATCTCAACCTCAAGCCCATTCATGGATGGAATAAGAAAATACCAAGTGATCATATGCAAAGAATCGAGTGAAAACTCCGAATGAAACGCGTAATCCACTATTTGGAATCGCAACGTGCTATCATGCAAACAAGTCGATAATCGGGCAAGCTACACATACAAATAACAGCCACCTAAGGGTCTTCCAATACCTCTAACCTATCTACAATAAGAAATATAAGCCACGGCGTTCGTCACGCAAACACAAAGCGGCCGTTGGAGCCTTAACAAAAATAAAGTCCGTTCGGAAGTCCAAATTACAAGTTCGAATACAAAACATAAGAAAAATAGCAAAAGGTGCTAAAAAATTCAAATAAAAATCTCCAATACCCTACATCAAGCCACAAACCAGGGGTGAGAGATACCACAAAAATATCCAAAGATAAATGGTCAAACAAGATGAAAACATTGCAAGATATCTCATGTATACCAAAGGAAAGATTAAAGTGGAGCATGTTAAAGAAAGCATCCAAAACCAATTAAAATGGTACAATAAAATTCCCACAAAAATATATCACAATACCTCAACGTGTGTATAAGATCCCTGCAAAAGGATTGACATTTAAATTGTGTTTTGATAGGTCAAAGAAATTCAACAAAATGATAGCACCAGCATTGGCCTTTTTATGACGACCCAAATGTAAAAAATCCAAAGAAAATGTCAAAAAATGGTAAAATTATAATTCCAGTTTTATTAAATCCTAGACATCTTAAAGATTCAGCACAAAAAATGGGGATCAAAAAGACTAATTTTCCTATTTTTTATGATTATTTGAAGTCAGCATATAAAACAGAAAAATAAAAGAACATATGGAATAGCATGAACACATGGGAAAACAAGAGAAATAGTGAGAATAAATAAAAGTGGCAGGGGGAGGGATCGAACCCACGTTCTCCCAGCCCCCTGTACGAGCCAAAACGACGTAGTTTTGGTCTGGGACACGTGGCATAGCGCCTGGCCCTTGGATGGGTGGAAAAAGTCCTCTTTTCTGCATTGATCCGATGGCTACTGCTTGTCTTCTCCACTTGGATGAAAAATGAGAGGGAAAATGCAGCATTTGAAGCTTGGGGCGGCCGGAAATGGGAGCATGGTGGCCGGAAAAGTTCACAAGCTCCTAAAATACTCATTTCTTGTCCAAATGGAACGTTCTTTAGATGAATCTTGTGGGATTTTTCGAGAGGAATCCAAATATACCATTATTTTCCCTTGAAATGGCCTCTAACTCAAAAACCGTATATGAATCTCAAACTTTCAAGAACACCAAATTGTTGTAAAAACTCTTCTTTCTTTACCAGAAACCATCTACTACCCAAGGGGATGTTGAATATGTAACAATGGTGTAAAAAGAATGCATAATTAGTGAGTAATGTTGATTTTTTGATACCTTTGAAAATTGAGTTGTGGAGCTTCAATGGAGCACGAATTCTTCTGGAAAATTATGTAGAATCACTCAACAATACTTGGTGAATATGTTTGAAGCCTTGACAAGTCTTGAATTGATGAAAAAATGAAAATTGGAATTTGAGTTTTCACCACTTTTTCATGTTACTACAAGGTTCCTCTTGCTCCAATTCTCTCAAAAAAAATGATGAACCATCTCTATAATTGTTGTGTAATTGATTGGTGAAGAGAAAAAGTATGGAAAGTGAGAGAAAAAAGATTGAAAAAAATGGAAATTCCAAAATGTGAAAGTGTGGGAAAAATGGAGAAAAAATTCAATATGATTTGAAAAATGGATTCAACATCAACTATCACCAACCTTGACCACATTGTGATCTAACCAATATATAGAAACCAATGGAAGAGTCTAGACTCATCTAGAAACTTTGAGAATCATTTAGAAAGTCATGGAACTTCTCTTGTCATGACATATTGCATTATCTCCTTTCATGCCTTAAACCTTTCAATCTTGTGTCAAAAACTCCTTACATGAGATATTGGGATTGAATGAGTGAAAAAACAAGCTAAACCTTGCCTTATGCCAAGTTTCTCAAAGGTTCCTTAATATGCAAGCATGAATTTTACAAAGTAACATCCATTTTAAGACCTCAAATCAAAATTCTACTTGAACCATTGTTTTTAAAATGATGTTTGGATTCAAAATGACATATTGGATGACCTATTTTGGATTTGTGGATCTCCCAAACCAATTTCCAACTTGGATCCATTTAACTTATAAGTCATTTTTAGGTCATTTTTACCCAATCATGAAAATCCTTGCTACAAGCTCTTTAAATAACTCATGACCACTTTTATAGGCTTAAAATCCCATTTTGAACAACTTTTATGTTTTGAGTTTTTTCATTTGAGGCTTGGAAATAGGAGATATGGCCTTTGCTAAAAATGACCTATAACTTCCAAATGACCAAAATACCCCTGTCTTGTTCAAACCATAAGTTGAGTTCTACAAATCCTATCAAGGACTTCTAGTACTCTATAGAAAGCTAAGAAGATGCTATTCAACATTCATGTTGACCAAGAGATCATAGGAATCATACTACTAGGGCAGAAGTTGTCTGCAAGTTGGGTGACTTTCAAGGACCCAGATTCACACACCTCAGCTGACCTATAATTTGTCAAAACCATAACTTGAGCTCTGCAACTCCTATCAAGGACTTCCACCACTAAAATTAAAGCTAAGAACAAGCTCTACAACATTCATGTTGTGGGGAAGATGAGATATCAATCACATCTTGAGCTAAAACTGCCTGGAAGATAGGGATCAAATTAGGGTTTTTTCACTGACAATCCTCAGAAACCCT
This sequence comes from Lathyrus sativus, assembly GCA_963859935.3. Classification (NCBI taxonomy): domain Eukaryota; kingdom Viridiplantae; phylum Streptophyta; class Magnoliopsida; order Fabales; family Fabaceae; genus Lathyrus; species Lathyrus sativus. Next base: position 670,863,489 of record OZ012738.1, read on the forward strand.
AACTTGAAACTTCTCAAACTCCTCAATCATGATGAGTTGGTCTAGGAATCATCTTTATAACATCTCTATGCATCATTCCATGATCTCATGGCCCTTGGATTGGGTCTCAACCTTCTCCAAATCTTCAGTGGACTTAGGGTTGACCCAGTCAAAACCCTAATTTCACCACTCATAGCTGAATCTTCTGAATTCTTGCATAATGACCTCTCTAGGCTCCATGATGGCTTTCAAGACATCTCATAGACTTTCTCAAAGCTTCAAGTCTATTCTTCAAAGTCTCAGAATCATCTGAGGGGCTCCCACAACTCTCAAGCTATGAGACACATAACCTTGGTTTCAACCAATTCCTCTGAGGATCTCTTGAACTTTCTGATGAAGGTATCAACTTTCAAACACTTGATAGGTGAATAATTGCTGGTCAAATTTTGGGGTGCAACAGCTGCCCCTATTCAAACGGCTTGAACCTGACTGGGTGAGAAGCGAACGGCTCTCAGCCAATCAAGGTGCGAGACGGTTGAATATCGATAAACCCGAAAATTTGCCAACTGCACGAGCACACGATGCTCTGCGGGGAACACTGCAACATTAGCTGCTCAACAGCTGAAGAGATACCAATCTGACATCGCCGTCAATTATCCACATTAAATTCTTCTGACATTGCCTTCAGACAACCACAACACCCAACATCACCGCTGGAAGACTAAACCTGATATCGCCATCGAACAATCGAAATACCCCGCATCGCCGCTGGAAAACTAAATCTGATATCGCCGTCGGACACAAACATCACTCTGAGAGACACTCGACATCGCCGTCGTACAAACATCATCTCTGCTGGGGACTTAAAGAGTCTGACATCGCCGTCGAACAAACATTCAACCTCGCCGTCGAACACGAACATACTCTGACCTCGCCGTCAAACAAACCTAATCTGATCTCGCCGTCGAACACAAACATACATGCAACATCAGAGCTATATGAAACCCTGGCCCCTGGCCACTTCCAGCTTCAGCTAGAAAAGATCTTTAAGTACTTCTGAAGATAAGCATCCTTGGCCTTCAAGGATGGCAACTCTGCAGGAGGTATCTTCGACTTCAGTCTAAAGAAATGGTCCTTGGCCTTCAAGGATACATGGATCTGCCTTCAGGCAACTCCGCCTCTGCTATAGAGTATCCGTGACTTCAGTCAGGGATATACTTCGGCCTTCAGTCCGAAAAAATGAATCCTAGGTCATTCATGACCTTGGGGATAACCTTGCCCTTAGGCACCTTTGCTTCAGCTTGGGAAATCTATGACTTCAGTCAGAGAAATGGTATCCTGAGCCATTCATGACTCTACGGGGATTCAAACATTTTTTTGCCTTCAGGCAAACTCCGCTTCAGCTGGAGAAACATCTTCGACTTCAGTCAGAAGAAAAACTATTCACTTGATCGCAATCAATCATCACCTCAGGACAACCGACTTGGTCTCCAGGCCAACACGGATCACCTCGCATACAAAATTTGTATCTACAAACTTTCGAACCTTGTCTTCAGCCACACGTTGATTCATCAACAAGGAAATCTGAATCCATAGGAACCTTCTGATATCGCCTTCAGGCGTTTACGAAGTCAATCTTCAGATTAGACGTCATTGTTGGAGCAAACATATCACGCTGCTAAGGACTTCAAGAATCATCTCGAACAAACAACTCCGTCGGGCCCCTTCAAGAATCATCCTGAACTGATAACCATTCCGGAAACTTTTATTCTGCTAGGGATATTCCAGGAATCTTCCTGGGCAACTCTTGCTGGGGACGCTATTGGGGAGCTTAAGAATCATCCTAAGCAAACCATTCGGGAACCTGCGCTGAGGTCTTAAGAATCATCTTAAGCAAACGGCCCTGCTGAGGAATTCAAGAATCATCTCGAACTGAATACTTCGTTGGGGATCTCAAAAATCATCTTGAGCGAGCGACTGTGGGGATTACACCGGGGTCTTAAGAATCATCTTAAGGCAACGACCTCGTTGGGGAGAATATCAGGAATCATCCTGAGCAACTGGTCCTTTGGTGGAACACCTGTAAAACGAGAATGATAATAACCTAGATCATGCTTATGATGCGTATGCTTTGGCGCGATGCCCCACACGGTGGGAATGCTATGCGTTTATGCTAAATGCCATGCAATCATGCAATATGATGCGATCCCGTCAGCAAAATAAATGCCGAGGGGGCAATTCTCCTGTCAAGGAGAAAGAACTACTCAGATAGAGGAATCATCCTGCTGAAGAGAAAACTGCATGCCAATATCAATTGGACTCCGCTTGGGGAATTGATCTTCCGTTGATTGCCGCAGGGAAAACAACTTCAGTTGATTTGCTGCAGGGGAACGAAGCTCTACGAGAAAGTGACATCGATCGCGAGAACAAACTGCGCGGCCTTCTCGGCTACTCTCCTGGGGATAACTACTCTGTGGGGAAACAACTTCAGCTGCTCAACACTCCACTGGGGAAGCAACTAAACATGGTCTGATCACCTTCCAAGGACTCGGCTCTCTTGGACATCTGCAAACTCGGCTGAGGAAGGAGAAGTCATTCTGCTTCGTTGGAGAAAGTGCGACTCTGGGGAAATACAGCATCAGCTGTTCAATGCTCTGCTAGGAAAACCACTCACGGTCTCAACTGCTTCCAAGGATTCTGCTTTTCTGCGGACTCAGCCGGGGAGAGAAATCATTCTACTTCACTGGAGAGTACGACCCTGGTGAGGAATTTCAATTTCGCTAGGGAAGAAAGAATCATCTGACTTCGGGGGAGAGTACAACTCTGCAGGGGAATACAACATCAGCTGTTCCAATACTCTACTTGGGGAGGAGGGAATCATCCAACTTCAGGAGAGAGTACAACTCTGGTGGGGAATCTCAATTCCGCTGGAGACTTCAGTCTGGCACCATCAGTTACTGCATACTTCGGCGTACGAACAACTTCCTACAAGACTTGCACTTGTGACCCGGTGCTAGGGAAGACACCTGCTTCGGCGACTTTACTGGGGAAAACACAAGCTTCGGCGCCCGAACATTTCTATGGGACCTGCACTTGTGACCCGGTGCTGGGGACATATGAGCTTCGGCGCGCGACTCAGCTGAGAAAATGACGTTCCTTCAGGATGCGTCTGCTTGGGGAAGAGAATCATCTCTACCTGGGGAAGAAATATCAATGCTCACTATTCTGCGTTCAGATGCTGCGGTGGAGAGACCACTGAACACTGCTGGAGAAGGAGGACTTGCCCTGCTTCGGGGATGCGCACGACACATCTTCTGGAAGGCGCTATACCTGCAACAACACAAACAAACAGACAAGATACCCTCCTCAAAGGGGCCTATCAAGGTTATTATCTCATGACAACACTCAAGTAATTAATTGTTTCAACAACCAATGGGCCTAGGCCCGTAAGTTTATGTATGCGCATTTTATCAAAAACATCAGCGTTTTCATTCGCAAACAAAACAGATAAATGCTAAATGGGCAAGCAGAATTGCTGAATAATATGAATTTTATTGATGGTGGACCCCTGAATGGGTAAATAAATGTTTTACAACAGAGGCAAGCTCCTGGAATGAGGAAGCCGCGCAAAAATAAAACATAACTATACATCAGTATGTACAAATGTCGGCAACGAGGCGTAGACGAACACCATGAGTTGATCCCTCTAAGACCCACTCGACTTCGATACTTCTCCGATGCTTCAGCTTCGGAAGAGATTGATTCAGATAAACGACCCTCAGGTCCTCCAACCCACTAAACAATGAAAGTCCACGCGGAACGCAATCATTTGCTTATTCAAATCCCTAACTTTTGCGTGAACCGCCCTTTACGGGTTTTCAGTTCACCGGGATACCCTTTTTTGCCGAAGCCGCCCAGTGTAGGTTTTCGACTTCGCGGGTGTACATTTTTCAATATATCCCTAATTTTTGCCCGAACCTTTTATTCTGTTTTTGGTTCGCCGGGATGCCCCTTTTTTGCCTGGACTCTTTCTTTTTTGTCCAGCGGGTCTCTTTCAAGCAAAGTATTTTTTAACTGCGTTCGCGTTCACCGGGGATGCAAAATCTTCACCATCCATCGTGGATAACAACAAAGCTCCTCCCGAGAAGACCTTGCTGACGACATACGGCCCTTCGTAATTCGGAGTCCACTTTCCCCGGTGATCGGAGTGTGGCGGAAGAATCTTCTTCAGGACGAGATCACCCGTCTGAAAGCTTCTTGGGCGCACCTTCTTATCATAAGCTTTCTTCATTCGGCTTTGGTACAGACGACCAAATGCAATCGACGCTAACCTCTTCTCGTCCATCAGGCTGAGTTGGTTCAAACGATTCGTAATCCATTCTGCCTCGTCGAGTTTCACATCAACCAAAACTCGCAAAGAAGGAATCTCCACTTCTAACGGCAGGACAACTTCCATACCGTACACCAAGGAGAAAGGAGTTGCCCCGGTCGACGTACGCACCATCGTACGATAACCGTGCAAGGCGAACGACAACATCTCGTGCCAATCTTTGCACGTCACAACCATCTTCTGAACAATCTTCTTGATGTTCTTGTTGGCCGCTTCAACAGCGCCATTCATCTTCGGCCGGTAAGGAGACGAGTTGTGGTGTTCAATCTTGAAGCTCTGGCACAGCTCCTTCATCATCTTGTTATTCAAATTTGAACCATTATCAGTAATGATCCGCTCGGGAATTCCATAGCGACAGATGATGTCCCTCTTTATGAATTTAGCTACCACCTGCTTGGTCACATTAGCATACGAGGCTGCTTCCACCCATTTGGTGAAGTAGTCGATAGCTACCAGAATGAAACGATGACCATTGGATGCAGTGGGCTCGATCTTGCCTATCATGTCGATGCCCCACATGGAGAACGGCCAAGGGGAGGACATGACATTCAATGGGCACGGCGGCACATGAACTTTATCCGCATAAATCTGGCATTTATGACATTTCTTCGCGAATCTGAAGCAATCTGACTCCATCGTCAGCCAGTAATACCCTGCTCTCAGGATCTTTCTCGTCATGGCATGCCCGCCGGCGTGCGTACCAAATGTGCCCTCATGGACTTCTTCCATGAGCATACTCGCCTCTTTCTCATCTACACATCTGAGTAGCACAAGATCGTGGTTTCTCTTATAGTGTCAGGATTGAGATAAAAGTTTCCGGATAGCCTCCTCAGAGTCTTCTTATCCTGGGTAGACGCACCCGCAGGATACTCCTTAGTCATAAGGAAGGTCTGGATGTCGTGGAACCATGGTTTTCCGTCATTGGCATCCTCGATTGCAAAGACAAATGTCGGTCTGTCAAGACGCGAAAGCACAATTCTTGGAGCCTCATTCCAAAAATTGACCTTATACATTGAAGCTAACGTGGCTAAGGCATCAGCCATCTGATTTTCAGCCCTGGGTACATGATGAAGTTCCACTCGATCGAAGAAAGGAAGCAGCCTCCTGGCATAATTCATGTACGACACTAAATGCGCTTGACGAGTTTCCCACTCCCCTTTAATCTGATTGATTACAAGCGCTGAGTCACCATATACGTATAGATTCTTGATTCTCAAATCAATTGCCTCTTCTAGACCCATGATACATGCTTCATACTCTGCTTCATTGTTGGTAACTGGAAACGTCAGTCTCGCAGTAAACGGGATGTGGGATCCGTGAGGAGTCGTGATGATAGCCCCAATACCACTTCCATAGGAATTAACCGCTCCGTCGAATATCAACTTCCACTGAGACTTCCTATCTGGCCCCTCATCGGGCAATGGCTCATCGCAATCCTTCGCTTTGAGAAACATAATATCCTCGTCAGGGAATTCGAACTTCATCGGCTGGTAGTCTTCGATTGGCTGTTCGGCAAGGTAATCAGACAATACGCTTCCCTTAATGGCTTTCTGAGAGACGTACTGAATATCATATTCCGTTAACACCATTTGCCATCTGGCAATCCTGCCCGAAAGAGCCTGCTTCTTGAAGACGTACTTGATCGGATCCATCTTCGAAATTAGCATAGTGGTGTGGTTGAGCATATACTGTCGTAGACGTTTGGCGGCCCAAGCTAATGCACAACACGTCTTCTCCAGCATCGAGTATCGAGATTCACACTCAGTGAACTTTTTACTCAAATAATAAATGGCATGCTCCTTTCTGCCCGTCTCGTCGTGCTGACCGAGAACACACCCCATACTATTCTCCAGAACCGTCAGGTACATGATTAATGGCCGTCCAGCCACTGGGGGTATCAAGATTGGAGGTTCTTGAAGATACTGCTTTATTTTGGCGAATGCCTTCTGGCAATCCTCATTCCAAGTAATCGCCTGATCTTTCTTTAAAAGCTTGAACATCGGTTCACAAGTGGCCGTGAGCTGAGAGATAAACCTTGCAATGTAGTTTATTCGGCCCAAGAAACCACGAACTTCTCTTTCTGTTTTCGGCGCTGGCATTTCTTGGATAGCTTTTATTTTCGCAGGATCAACTTCAATCCCTCGTTCACTAACGATAAACCCCAATAACTTTCCGGACCGCACTCCGAAAGTGCACTTGTTAGGATTCAGCCTCAGCCTGAATTTCCTAAGCCTCTCAAAAAGCTTCAATAAGTTGACCAGATGCTCTTCCTCCGTTTGGGACTTTGCAATCATGTCATCAACATAGACCTCGATCTCATGATGAATCATATCATGAAACAAAGTTACCATTGCTCGCTGGTAAGTGGCCCCTGCATTCTTCAGACCGAAGGGCATTACCTTATAGCAAAATGTTCCCCAGGGGGTGATGAACGTCGTTTTCTCCATGTCCTCCGGTGCCATCTTAATCTGATTGTAACCGGAGAAGCCATCCATGAATGAAAACACGGAAAACTGGGCTGTGTTGTCGACCAACACATCGATATGAGGCAACGGGAAATCATCCTTAGGGCTCGCCCTGTTCAAATCCCGATAATCGACGCACATGCGTACCTTACCGTCCTTCTTCGGTACAGGCACTATGTTGGCGACCCACGGAGGGTAAGTGGTAACGGCTAGAAATCCTGCGTCCAACTGCTTTTGGACTTCTTCTTTGATTTTTACAGCCATGTCTGGTCTCGTCCTCCTAAGCTTCTGCTTGACTGGAGGGCAATCTTCTCGCAACGACAAGCGATGAACCACGATGTCAGTGTCAAGTCCGGGCATATCTTCGTATGACCAAGCAAAGACGTCACTATACTCTCGAAGCATCTCGACCAGTCTATGCTTGACATCAACCTGCAGCGCTGCCCCTACTCTGACATTTCTGACGAGCTCTTCAGAACCCAGATTTATGATCTCAATATCCTCTTCATGAGGCATAATAACCTTTTCCTCTTGTCTCAACAAGCGGGCCAACTCTTCCGGAAGGTCCTCGTCTTCATCAATCTCATCCTCGGCTTGATAGATCGGGCAATCGAAGTCGTAGTGAGCCGTAGAGGGTCCAGAGTCGATGTCATCTGTTATGCGGATCCTGCAATAACAAGGGTTAAGTTTAAAGCAAGAATATGCAGGTTAGCACAAACCTCGTTGCCATTTTACTGTTTTTCGAAATAAACATAAAACAGGAATAACAGAGAATACAATATTTGAGTACGAAGAAAACGCCTTTTATTTGTTAACAAAATGCATGTACATAATCCAACAAGGCCCTGACAATAAAACCACTATGCCCCGGGCAGGACATAGGGTTGTACAAAGATTGTAAAAAGCAAATCATTACTCTTCACTTGTCAGCTGGATAATCTCCTTGATGGTCCAATTGTTGAGGCGCTCGCTCGGCTTGCTCGGTTGAATCCAGGCGTCAAGATCACAATCACTATCCCCGCTGTCCTCAGACGCTGCGTTGATGCTTTCGAAAATCACTCCGCCCTCGGTGAATAGGATCGGCCCTTTCCCGCGAGACGAACTGCTAGACGAAGAAGATGAAGCTTCAGCTTCAGGAGAGTACCCCAATCCAAACTTATCCTGCTTGATTGGTATATCCAAAACATGCCCCCAGCCTGGGGTGGAACCGGCTTCAACAACGGCCCGAGCTTCTTTAAACGAGGAGAGATTCATCTCTTGCTTCTCTACGACGACAGGAGCCACCTCTTTCACCTTGACGGTTTCAAATGCTTGGCAGAGAGTTTCATGGATTTCGCCATCCATTTTAACATACTTAAAGGATGACAAGTGGCTCACCATAATGTCCTCCTCACCACAGACGGTTACTATGCTGCCCCCGACAGCATATTTAAGCTTTTGATGCAGCGTGGACGTCACGGCACCAGCAGCATGGATCCATGGCCGACCTAAGAGGCAACTGTAGGCAGGCATGATGTCCATGATATAGAAGATCGTATTGAACGTCTCTGGACCAACTTGAATTGGTAGGGTCAACTCTCCAAAAACGTGACGCTTAGTTCCATCAAAGGCCTTCACCACCAGATCACTGGGCGTGCAAAGCAATCCACGAGTGTCCAATTTCATCAATGCCTTCTTCGGAAGCACATTAAGCGACGAACCCGTATCCACCAGGACATGCGACATGATAGTGCCTCTGCACTCTATTGAGACGTGCAAGGCGCTGTTGTGGTCTCTTCCTTTAGGAGTCAGCTCTAGATCTGTGAATCCCAGCCCATTATCAGCATTAACATGGGCTACCACCTCTTCTAGCTGATTTACTGATATCTCCTGCGGCACGTAGGCAGCGTTCAATACCTTCAGTAACGCGTTGCGGTGCGCTTCAGAACACAGCAACAAGTTAAGAATAGAGATCTTTGACGGAGTCTGGTGAAGATGATCTACAATCTTGTAGTCGCTCTTCTTGATTAACCGCATGAATTCTTCAGCATCTTTAACAAGCAAATCTTTTTCTGCCCCAGAAGGGACCCCTTCGACAACTTTGCCTTTACCCTTATCCACAGCATCAGCTCTGACTACCTTCTCTGCCGCAACCTCCGCTGGCGCGAACACCCTACCGCTTCGAGTAATGCCACTGACTCCGGCAAGATTCTGCACAGTCGATCCGAACGGCTCAAGCTCTATCTTCTGACCATTGCAGTAGACTTCGGCACCGTAATGCCATGGAACGGCGCTAGTGCTTTCGAATGGGATTGGCCCGGCCCTGGTAATAGTAATTGTAGGTGGTCGGGGCGCAGAAATAGTAATAGGGTGACGAGGAATAGTAATGGTAGCGACTTCATCCGCCTGCTTCAGCACGACCTCCCCTGATGCACTTTCTATGCTCCGGCTGAACTGCAAAATACCCTCGGACATCATACTTTGGATACCTTCGACCAGCTGTTCACACCCATCAGGAAGTGTAGCACAAGCCATACATAACTCTCCGCATCCAAGAAAGAAGCCCTTCTTCAGCAGCTTAGCCTTGACAAAACTAAGCGGTGTTTTCAAATCTTTGACATCAGTCAGCAAGTCTGCACTCTCCTCAGTGATAACGGCGTTCACTCCGCCTCCCCTATGATGAGGCATAGGGTTTTTGGTAACGTTGGGCACACTGTCAGAAAAGTTAATAACCTTGGCGTCCACCAAGTCCTGCACTTTGTGCTTAAAAGCTTTACAATTCTCAATCGTATGGCCTGGTGCCCCAGTATGGAAATCACAAGTAGCATTGGCGTCATACCCCGGCGGCGGTGCCCCTGTCAAGGGAGCCAACGTCCTCTTTTGAACTAGCTGAAGCTGCAACAAAGTTTGCAGAAGCTGCGCATATGACATAGGTGGAGTTTCAAAATGACGATTTGCCAAAGGATCCCGGTTCTGATATTTCCTATACCCCTGCTGATTCTGCTGCTGGGGCTGCTGCTGCTGCTGCGGCGGAGCAGCTGGGATATTTATGCTAGCAATCTGTTGCTGAGGGCCCTTGCCCTTTCTCCGAGCATTAGTGACAGCACTTGCATCCCCCTCTCGACGCTTGCCAGCGTAGGATTTCTTACTACCTCCTCCAGCTGAGGATGATTCGCCCTGAATTTTTCCGATCTTTATACCGTTCTCAACATGCTCGCCCATAATGATGAGAGTCGAGAATGTTCCAGACATGCCACTGACCAGCTTTTCATAGTAGATTCCAGGAAGGGTAGCCACGAACATTTGCACTAGCTCACGCTCAACCATCGGCGGTTGAACCCGAGCAGCCAATTCATGCCACCGCTGGGCGTACTCTTTAAAGCTTTCATTGTTCCGCTGTGAGAGATTCTGAAGCTGAACTCGGTTGGGGGCCAAGTCGCTATTGTATTGATAGTGGAGGACGAACGCTTCTGCGAGATCTTTCCAGGTGCGCACAGTAGCGGGCTCCAGGCCCATATACCATTCGAGTGATGGACCAGAAAGACTATCCTGGAAGAAGTGCATCAGCAACTTCTCATCGTCAGAATAGGCAGACATCTTTCTATAATAAGATCGGAGGTGGACGCGGGGGCAAGTAGCACCCTTATACTTCTCAAAGACAGGCACCTTGAACTTATGAGGTACCTTGAAGTCAGCAATCAACCCGAGCTTGGACATATCAACGCCCAATGTGTTCTGATTTTCAATGTCTCTCATCTTGTCCTCCAGCGCTTTGATCCTGAGTCGAGCTTCAGCATTCAACTCTGCTTCTACACCTCTCTGAGAGAATATGTCATCCTGATGGTCCTCCAGCCACGGTTGAGGCACCAACAGATTTCCGACACCAGCATTGCCGTTAACCGGCCCTATGTTAACATTGGCTCCCAGACTACCATTGCCGACGCCTGCCGCATTGAGTCCGAGATTGGTCATCAGATTGCCGTTAGCACTGTCGTTGCCCCCGGCAACAGAAACAACATTCTGTGGAGCATCCACTGGAGGAGGAGTAGGCACGTCCCCGCCGTGAAGTATGCCATTACTGTCAACCCTGGAGATCAGAGGTTGAACCAAAGTACGAAGCTGGTCTTGACCATTAGCGACTACCTGCATCAGCTCCATAAAACGATCCATCCGTTCACGGAGCTCTTGAACATCTGACTGCACCTGGTCCATGATCCTTGTCTGATTAGCGCGAGTTGAGTAGTGGTGAATGAGTCTTTGATCAATCCTGGAGATCGGAGGCAGCTCGGAACCTGTGAACCTGAAAAACCTTTGAAAATATTAAAGGTTAGGAAAAGCCACAAAATGTATGTCATGCGAAATGCATCATGCAGATGTATGTGTGTGTCTGCGTGCTTGAGAGGTTTCCCCCGATCCTAGCGCCTTGGTCCCAATGCTGACAATAAGAAGAAGAAGAAATCCGAGCCCAATCATGGAAACATCAATCTCACACATAGCATTAGCAATAGTCAAATTCGACACATCAAGGACCGAGAACTCGTACGCAACAGTCTTCCTGAGAGAGGCTGCAATAATACAATAGGAGGCGAGGGGTCCTGGATTGGGGAAACGACACCTGTCACAGACACACGTTAATGGAATGCAAATGGACATGCAAACTAATGCAGAATGCAGGCATGCAATAATATATCCAGGTAGCTGCTGTGGAGATTCGGTATCAACAGTCGCTGATGAGAAGGAAACCCCGGTGTAAGACTACTGATCTGATCTGCTAAGAACGACCCTCTGACAGGACCATATATATAAGATCAATATTCTGCTCTGCCGAGAGCAAATGTATGATAATAAGGACCCCGGGTGCATGATCAAGAGATATCTGCTGATGAGGTCTTCAGACCCCAAATTAAAAATCTGCCCTATCAAGAACAAACACACAGCTGCTGACGAGATCTTCAGACCCCGCTCAAAATCTGCCCTATCAAGAACAAATAACATCTGCTGATGAGATCTTCAGACCCCACTCAAAATCTGCCATATCAAGAACAAATAACATCTGCTGATGAGATCTTCAGACCCCACTCAAAATCTGCCCTATCAAGAACAAACCACTGACGACAATACTCTGATCAAAACCTGTTCCATCAAGAACAGACAAATCTGCAACTGAGAACTCTGGTACCAACATAACTGATTCACTGCCAAGAAAACCAGGTAGTCTGAAGGTCAAAGTTTCCTGCAATAAACCCAGCCCGCTCACAGGTATGGACCTAAACTGACTCAAGGTACGGCATCCTATGCGGTCGTCGGCGTCACAGACTTTCAGGGTTGATGATACGATTCCCAGAAGGAGTGGCATCATCAAATCCTGAAGAGGCCTCACTTAGCCAACTTCCAAATGATCGGTCCCCAGAGTCGACAATCCAACTAACCAGCAACCCGAGCCACCCAAAGGGCAGGACAGGAGGCCAACCAGAAGAACCTCGTCTGAGTGTAGATTTCGCGGGACACTAGGACATGCAAAGCACGTGCGCGCCCACTAATCTCTACTCTAAGTCTAGGTGCACTCAAGCCCAGGTCCGGCTTCTCACTCATCAGAACTCCCATCCCACAACAGCACAAATAATCATATTATACTGAAAATAACATGCGGGAAATAAAGTGCGAGAAGTAAAAACGCGATAAATAAACGCAACCCAACAAGCAAACACACAAGCGGTAGGATTGACTCTCTTAAGGGACGTTGGATCCCAAAACTGACTCGCTTTCGGGACGTTGGATCCCTAGGACACTATCAAGTCCCCAACAGAGTCGCCAGCTGTCGCTACTGCGAAAATCGGCGCCGGCTGAACAGAAGAGTCGCCACCGTGCGTTATTTATCCCAGCGGAGGGAAAGGAAACGCTCGAAGTAAACCTCGCGAAAAACGGGAAAAGGTATGGTCATCGCAACCAAAACCTGGGTTCGGGAGTCGATTACGCAAGGGGAAGGTATTAGCACCCCTCACGTCCATCGTACTCGATGGGATCCACGCTTGCTTGGTTTGTACGGATTACACTTCTATCTAAACTAAAGGATGAGGTCTGAAAAGAAAAGAAAATTTGACTCGGCAAAGCATCGCACTTTATGCCTACGTATTCCCGTCTGGAACGAGAAATCAGAGTCAACGTAGTTCGCCTAACTACGGGGGAAGATGGGGAAGGTTGCTCGCTAGGATATCGCATCCTATGCCTACGTACTTCCATACTGCATGGAAGATCAGAGCAAACGTAGTTCGGGCTACGCACGACACAAGCTGTTCAAGTGTCTTTTATGAAAAATCTCACCTTAAACAAGGGTTTTCTTATTGCAAAAAGGTTGATGTCTGTTCAAATCTTTTGACGGAAGAAATGAATTAATCTCTGTTATATCCTTTATTAATGTTTTTCTGTTGTTTTGAAGGAAGAAGAGATGACACTCTACAAATCCTAGGGTTAAAAGGGAATAAAATCTACCCTAATGTTATCATGCATGGGTTAACTCCTAATGTCTATCACATCCTCCCTTGAACAAGGAAGAATGGAAGTCCTACGGGAAAGGAAACGAAAGGAAGAAACGGAAATACAAGTAATAACCGCATACAAGTGAACATGAATATAGCAATGGTAAATGCAATGCAAAGGAGGGAGGAAGGTTCATCTCAACCTCAAGCCCATTCATGGATGGAATAAGAAAATACCAAGTGATCATATGCAAAGAATCGAGTGAAAACTCCGAATGAAACGCGTAATCCACTATTTGGAATCGCAACGTGCTATCATGCAAACAAGTCGATAATCGGGCAAGCTACACATACAAATAACAGCCACCTAAGGGTCTTCCAATACCTCTAACCTATCTACAATAAGAAATATAAGCCACGACGTTCGTCACGCAAACACAAAGCGGCCGTTGGAGCCTTAACAAAAATAAAGTCCGTTCGGAAGTCCAAATTACAAGTTCGAATACAAAACATAAGAAAAATAGAAAAAGGTGCTAAAAAATTCAAATAAAAATCTCCAATACCCTACATCAAGCCACAAACCAGGGGTGAGAGATACCACAAAAATATCCAAAGATAAATGGTCAAACAAGATGAAAACATTGCAAGATATCTCATGTATACCAAAGGAAAGATTAAAGTGGAGCATGTTAAAGAAAGCATCCAAAACCAATTAAAATGGTACAATAAAATTCCCACAAAAATATATCACAATACCTCAACGTGTGTATAAGATCCCTGTAAAAGGATTGACATTTAAATTGTGTTTTGATAGGTCAAAGAAATTCAACAAAATGATAGCACCAGCATTGGCCTTTTTATGACGACCCAAATGTAAAAAATCCAAAGAAAATGTCAAAAAATGGTAAACTTATAATTCCAGTTTTATTAAATCCTAGACATCTTAAAGATTCAGCACAAAAAGTGGGGATCAAAAAGACTAATTTTCCTATTTTTTATGATTATTTGAAGTCAGCATATAAAACAGAAAAATAAAAGAACATATGGAATAGCATGAACACATGGGAAAACAAGAGAAATAGTGAGAATAAATAAAAGTGGCAGGGGGAGGGATCGAACCCACGTTCTCCCAGCCCCCTGTACGAGCCAAAACGACGTAGTTTTGGTCTGGGACACGTGGCATAGCGCCTGGCCCTTGGATGGGTGGAAAAAGTCCACTTTTCTGCATTGATCCGATGGCTACTGCTTGTCTTCTCCACTTGGATGAAAAATGATAGGGAAAATGCAGCATTTGAAGCTTGGGGCGGCCAGAAATGGGAGCATGGTGGCCGGAAAAGTTCACAAGCTCCTAAAATACTCATTTCTTGTCCAAATGGAACGTTCTTTAGATGAATCTTGTGGGATTTTTCGAGAGGAATCCAAATATACCATTATTTTCCCTTGAAATGGCCTCTAACTCAAAAACCGTATATGAATCTCAAACTTTCAAGAACACCAAATTGTTGTAAAAACTCTTCTTTCTTTACCAGAAACCATCTACTACCCAAGGGGATGTTGAATATGTAACAATGGTGTAAAAAGAATGCATAATTAGTGAGTAATGTTGATTTTTTGATACCTTTGAAAATTGAGTTGTGGAGCTTCAATGGAGCACGAATTCTTCTGGAAAATTATGTAGAATCACTCAACAATACTTGGTGAATATGTTTGAAGCCTTGACAAGTCTTGAATTGATGAAAAAATGAAAATTGGAATTTGAGTTTTCACCACTTTTTCATGTTACTACAAGGTTCCTCTTGCTCCAATTCTCTCAAAAAAAATGATGAACCATCTCTATAATTGTTGTGTAATTGATTGGTGAAGAGAAAAAGTATGGAAAGTGAGAGAAAAAAGATTGAAAAAAATGGAAATTCCAAAATGTGAAAGTGTGGGAAAAATGGAGAAAAAATTCAATATGATTTGAAAAATGGATTCAACATCAACTATCACCAACCTTGACCACATTGTGATCTAACCAATATATAGAAACCAATGGAAGAGTCTAGACTCATCTAGAAACTTTGAGAATCATTTAGAAAGTCATGGAACTTCTCTTGTCATGACATATTGCATTATCTCCTTTTATGCCTTAAACCTTTCAATCTTGTGTCAAAAACTCCTTACATGAGATATTGGGATTGAATGAGTGAAAAAACAAGCTAAACCTTGCCTTATGCCAAGTTTCTCAAAGGTTCCTTAATATGCAAGCATGAATTTTACAAAGTAACATCCATTTTAAGACCTCAAATCAAAATTCTACTTGAACCATTGTTTTTAAAATGATGTTTGGATTCAAAATGACATATTGGATGACCTATTTTGGATTTGTGGATCTCCCAAACCAATTTCCAACTTGGATCCATTTAACTTATAAGTCATTTTTAGGTCATTTTTACCCAATCATGAAAATCCTTGCTACAAGCTCTTTAAATAACTCATGACCACTTTTCTAGGCTTAAAATCCCATTTTGAACAACTTTTATGTTTTGAGTTTTTTCATTTGAGGCTTGGAAATAGGAGATATGGCCTTTGCTTAAAATGACCTATAACTTCCAAATGACCAAAATACCCCTGTCTTGTTCAAACCATAAGTTGAGTTCTACAAATCCTATCAAGGACTTCTAGTACTCTATAGAAAGCTAAGAAGATGCTATTCAACATTCATGTTGACCAAGAGATCATAGGAATCATCCTACTAGGGCAGAAGTTGTCTGCAAGTTGGGTGACTTTCAAGGACCCAGATTCACACACCTCAGCTGACCTATAATTTGTCAAAACCATAACTTGAGCTCTGCAACTCCTATCAAGGACTTCCACCACTCAAATTAAAGCTAAGAACAAGCTCTACAACATTCATGTTGTGGGGAAGATGAGATATCAATCACATCTTGAGCTAAAACTGCCTGGAAGATAGGGATCAAATTAGGGTTTTTTCACTGACAATCCTCAGAAACCCTAACTTGAAACTTCTCAAACTCCTCAATCATGATGAGTTGGTCTAGGAATCATCTTTATAACATCTCTATGCATCATTCCATGATCTCATGGCCCTTGGATTGGGTCTCAACCTTCTCCAAATCTTCAGTGGACTTAGGGTTGACCCAGTCAAAACCCTAATTTCACCACTCATAGCTGAATCTTCTGAATTCTTGCATAATGACCTCTCTAGGCTCCATGATGGCTTTCAAGACATATCATAGACTTTCTCAAAGCTTCAAGTCTATTCTTCAAAGTCTCAGAATCATCTGAGGGGCTCTCACAACTCTCAAGCTATGAGACACATAACCTTGGTTTCAACCAATTCCTCTGAGGATCTCTTGAACTTTCTGATGAAGGTATCAACTTTCAAACACTTGATAGGTGAATAATTGCTGGTCAAATTTTGGGGTGCAACACTTGGGCTTGGAGCTGATTGAAGACATATGAGATAGGAGATAGGTAAAGCCTTAGAATAGAACAAATTCTTTCATAAACATGGATAGCTTCCTCTGCTTCCATTCTTCTCAATGATTAAAAGTCCCTCCATGATATTCACCTCCCTCCTTTGGAGGGATAAGTGGTTATATCTAAGAGGTAGAACTTTAAGGGAAATAGTCTGTTACAATGTCAACTATTCATAGACTTCCTTTGGTTGTCAATGAACTGTTTGACATTCAATTTATTCTGATAAATCAATTCTTTGCTGGAGAGCTTGCCTTGAAGAAAGAAGCCATTGAAGACAAAGATGAATATTATTCATGTCAAAACTGTGCAGCTGTTAAAGCTAGGGTTTACTGCTGACTGGAGCTATCTGCTGTCTGATGCTATCAACTGGTTAAGATTCTGTGCTTGCTTAAGCTTGGTGATTTCTTGGAGATGGAAGCTTGTTGTAGCTTGGATATCATTGGAGCTTGACTTTGGGGTTCATTGGAAGATTGCTATTTATCAACTGTCAAAGATGGATGTTCTTTAGAGCTGATGCTGTAGGAGCTAGTGTGCTGTCAGAGCTGGTTGGGGTTTTATTTTCTTTGCTGTATTATTTGTTACTTTTCCCATAGGGTTGAAGTGAAGTTGTTTCACTTTGCCTATTGTTTTCTAGGTTCGAGGTCGAGTGGGACTCCCTTGCCTCGCTTGTATTGCTGCATTCATGCATTTTACTGCCTCACTATATATATGTTGTTTCTTTTCCATCTATCCCTTAGGATCTCTATTTCTCTCTGCGCAAGAGAGAAATATGACAGACATTAGGTGTTAACCCATGCATGACAACATTAGGGTAGATTTTGACTCCCATTTTAACCCTAGGTTAGAGTTCTTTCTCTTCTATCTCAAAACAATCAAAAAAACACTATAAACATTTCAAACATCAATAAAAGACAGTTCTTGCATAAAAGACTGTAAACCAATCAAAGAGTCATTTTTTTCCCGCTTGGACCCATAATCAGGAGAAAACCTTTTTCAAAAGGATAAAAAACAATCAAACAAATCTGTGTCTTCTGTAGTCCGAACTACGTTTGCTCTGATCTTTCATGTTGTATGAAAGTACGTAGGCATAGGATGCGATATCCTAGCGAGCAACCTTCCCCTCCTTTCCCGTAGGTAGGCGAACTACGTTGACTCTGATTTCTCGTTCCAGACGGGAATACGTAGGCATAAAGTGCGATACTTTGCCGAGTCAGTTTATTTTCTTTTAACCCCAGACCTGTAGAATAGATAGAATAACAATCCGTACTAGAAAACAAGCGTGGATCCCGTCGAGTACGACGAACATGAGGGGTGCTAATACCTTTCCCTTGCGTAACCAACTCCCGAATCCAGGATTTGGTTGCGATGACCATTCCTTTCCCGTCTTTGCGGTAGGTTTACTCTGAGCGTTTCCTTTCCTTCCATTGGGATAAATAACGCACGGTGGCGACTCTTCTGTTCAGCCGGCACCGATTTTCGCAGTAGCGACAGATACCCTAGCCCAAACTTGTCATTCTTCACGGGAATCTCCAATACCTGCCCCTATCCTTTAGTCTCACCAGTCTGCACTAAAGCCTGAGCCTCTTTGTAGGATGACACTGCCACATCTGATATTTTGCTGGAACCCTGAGCTTTGTCTTTAATTCGAACCCCTCGAAGGCTTGACAAGGTGTCTCGTGTATTTCTCCGTCGACCTCCACATATCTGAATGATGAAAGGTGACTGACCAAAATATCCTCCTCCCCGCAAATGGTAACGACACTATCACCCACCATGTATTTCAACTTCTGATGCAATGTGGACGTTACGGCCCCTACAACGTGGATCCATGGGCGCCCGAGAAGACAGCTATAAGCTGGATGGATGTCCATGATGTAGAATCCGATATCAAAAATCTCTGGCCCCACTTGCAGCGGTAATGTTATTGACCCAAACACTGACCTTTTCGTCCCGTCAAACACCCTCACAACCAAATCGCTGGGTGTGCAAATAACTCCCTGTATGTCCAACTTCATCATGGCTTTCTTTGGCAATACGTTCAATGACGATCCAGTATCCACCAACACATGCGACATTACGGTGCCCCGGCACTCCACCGATATATGCAAGGCCATGTTGTGCTCCTGACCCTTGGGTGTTAGGTCAAAATCTGTGAAACCCAGACTGTGTCCAGCATTGACATGTGCCATTATCCCATCTAGCTGATTTACAGAAACTTCTTGGGGTACGAATGACGTATCCAGTATTTTCAGCAAGGCGTTCCGGTGGGCCTCGGAACATAACAACAACGACAAGATAGAAATCTTCGACGGCGTCTGCTGTAGGTGTTCAACAATTTTGTAGTCGCTCTTTCGAATCAGTCTCATGAACTCCTCCACGTCCTTGAGCGACGTATCCTTTTCTTTCGGCTGAGAAGGCCCGCTCTCACTTGCTTTAGCTTTACCCTTGGCCAACCTCTCTGCTTCTACTTCAGGTGAGGTGAAGATCTTTCCACTACGGGTCATGCCCCCCGTACCAACAACATTATCAACAGCTCCCACTGGCTGGCTATTCATCACAATCTTTTCACCGTCGCAATACGCTTCTAAACCGTATGTCCACGGGACAGCTTTCGTACTCTCAAAGGGAACGGGCCCTGCTTTGGTGATTGTAATGGTTGGCCGCTTGGCGAGCGCCACTATCGTTATAGTCTTCCTTGGGATCGTCACCGTCGCAATATCATTCTGCTCTTTGCATAATGCCTCCACAGGCTTCACAACCGCAGTTCGATCAAATTGCAAGGTTCCTTCGTCGATCATGGCCTGAATGCCCTGCTTCAAATCATTACAACCCTCTGGCTGGGTCCAGCACTCTAAACAGTATTCATCACAACCTGGAAATACTCCCCCTATGAGCAACCTGCTTTTCACTTCGCTCAATGGTGTCTTCAACTCATTAACATCCAACACCAAGTTCAAATTTTCTTCTGTTAAGATGGCATTTGCCCCATGATTGGGCATAGGCTGTTGTACAATATTGGGCCCCACTTGGCCGAAGTTGATGGCTTTACTGTCCAACAAGTCTTGAACTTTATGCTTGAAAGTATGACAAGATTCTACATCATGTCCGGGCGCCCCGGAATGGAACTCGCAGTGCTTACTGGTGTCGTACCCTCTAGGAAGTACCGGTCCTGTAGGTGGTTCCAGTGTTCTTTTCTCGACCAAATTCAACCCCAGTAATGTCTGAAGAAGCTCTACATATGTCGACGGAGGCTTGTCGAAAACCCTCCTCGGCTTTACATTCTGAAACCTTCCCTGACCCTGATTATGCTTTTGCTACTGCTGCGGTTGTTGGTGTTGTTGAGGAATTGGAATAGTAACACTAGCTATCTGTTAAGGTTGAGTGTACTGATTTCTACCTCTGCCCCGACCTCTGCCACCAAATACAGCACTGGTATCACCCTGTCGTCTTCCGCCGAACGCTTTTCTCACACCCCCGGCTGAAGTAGATTCGCCTGTTTGGAATCTCCCAACTTTAATCCCGTTCTCAATCTTCTCCCCCATAAGAATCAAATCTGAGAAACTGCCCAACGACACACTAAACAATTTTTCGTAGAACATCCCCGTAAATGTCCTAATGAACATGTCGTTCATCTCCCTTTCGATTAAAGGAGGATGCACCCTCGCCGCCATATCGCGCCACCTTTGCGCATACTCTTTAAAACTTTCACCATTTTTCTGCGACAAACCCTGTAATTGGACCCTGTTTGGCGCCAGATCGTTGTTATATTTGTAATGCGTCACAAAAGCATCAGCCAACTGCTTCCGGGTTTTAATCTGCGTGGGCTCCAGCCCCATATACCACTCAAGCGATGATCCTGATAAGCTGTCCTGAAAGAAATGCATGAGCATCCTTTCGTCATCCGAATACGCGGACATCCTTCTGTAATAAGAGCGGACGTGGACCTTAGGGCAGGTATCCCCTTTGTATTTGTCAAATGTTGGAGCCTTGAATTTCAACGGCACCCTCAGCCCTGGCACCAACCCCATAGTAGTCATATCTAATCCAGCAGAGTTCTGATCAACCACACCTTTCATTTGCTCTTCTAGCATTTTGATCCTCTGAACCGGGTCAATAGGGCCTTCAGGTCCCATACCTCTTCCTGAAAAAGCGTCATCCTGTTGATCCACATTCCAGTCATTGCCATATCCATCATAACCAATGTTACGGCCAAATCCCTGCTGATTGAACACAGGACCCTGTCCTCGGTTGTCGAACCCCAGATTGACCCCAGCAGGTCCAAAGCCATTGTTGAAAGGAAGTGCCCCAGCACCGTTCATATTCACATTACCGAATCCACCATTACCATAGCCGTACCCCTGAGTGTTGCCGTAACCATCGTTACCAAAGCCTTGATTGTTGAACCCGAAGTTCCCGTCCTGATTGACATTGCCATACCCATTGTTTCCGAAACCAACATTGTCACCGAATCCTTGATCAGCATCCACAGTGTTACCTTTGTTGTTAACAACATGCCCATCACCACCATTCCCGGTATTGCCGTTACTGGCGCCAGCACCTGCACCAGTACCAGTGTTCCCGTTAACAGTCACAACAGGTGGAGTAACAACTGCCAGTATCTCATCCTCCCGACAAGGAGTTCCAACAGAAATGTGGTCAGTGTTGCCGTTTCCGTTTGCCCGCGTCAGCAGCGGCTGCACCAAAGTCTGAAGATTCTCTTGGCCCTTGGCCATACTCTCCATAGCTTGCATGAACAAAGTCAACTTCTCGCGGATTTCCTGCATCTCGACCTGAACTTGATCCATTATCTTCTTGCAGTTGTTTCTGGTTGAATAGAGGTGCACTCTTTGTTTGTCAATCCTGGAAAACCTGGAGATGCAGGAAATAAGATACAGATTCAACAAGTAACTGGCAATGCAAAATGAGCATGCAGATGCAATATGTGTCTGTGTGTTAGGGAGATCAACCCCTGATTCTAGTGCCAAAGTGCCAGTGTAGTGACAGTGATAGTAATAAGAAGCCTGAAATCCAATCATGGAAAACATCTCATATATTGCTGGAAAGCCCATCAAGTCAGGAATACAACATCACTGAGTGTACAATAGGAAAGCATGACCTCAACCAACAATCCTGGTGATGGCCAGCACAATGCAAATAAAGCATACACATCAATACATAAGACAATCAAGTGAGACCATATGCCTGGTACTCTTCTAACAATCTCTTAGTCTTGGGATGGTTTGGCTGAGAAAGCAACCCTTCGACGAGCGAGTCTCTTTGCCTGATAACACGCTGTAGATTACTAATGGATTCCTCCCAAACACCCTCTCCAAAGCAATCTTCTAGCTTTCGTTTCTGGGACGCAGACTCTTTCTTGCGCTTGATAACTTTGTTCAAGGCATTCTGGACATCATGCCTCCGCATAACCTCTTCTTCCAACCTCTTCTGGCTAGCTTTCAACTGACCTTCCAACTCAGAGATCTGCAGCTTCAGTTTGTCTTCTCTTTCCTTATTGCCGGTCAGCGTGGCATTCCAGGTTTTGTTGAATGCAGAGATCTCCCGGTAGGCTATATCAAGTGCTTTCTTCTTAGACTCCAGCATATCATGGGAGCTCTTGAAATCTATCCCCAAATGTCCACGCTTCTTTCGTTGTTCAGTCAGTTCCGTGCCTAATTGATTCACCCGCTTCGTTTGCTGCTCGAAGGAATATATGGCTTCATTCCTTTCGCTCCTGAGTTGCATTAGCTCTTCTTCCAACTTCTCGTTGGCTTTCATCAGCTCTTCTTTCTCCTTCACAACCTACTCGTATCTCTCAATAGGCACGGTAGTTGGCTCTTCAATCACGGGGGGGAGCAGGAGGTGATACTGCAGGAAACGGCATCAGCGCCTGCTTTGCCCTATCTTGGATCTAAACCTTGTACGGAGGATAGGTTTGACAATCATTCTTACCCAACAATGGCTTACCCCTTTTGTTGATATTTTTCCAAGCATGCTGAAGCCTGGACAATAATTCTCCACTCAGTTCACCTGTGAAGTACAGAGATTTCTGCACTTCCTCCTCTTTTGGCGGGCTTTTCAAAGCGTAACTGAATTGCCTGATCAATAATGATGGATTGTAGTTAATGCACCCCTTCCTCCCAATCAGAGGAACGTTAGGATATCCGGCGCAGCTGTAGATAATCTCAGATCCCAGTAAATCTCTGTCAAACCAGACAACATCTTCTGCAGAAAGTCCCATCAGATGCTCAGACCAATCCACCGTATCTGCAGACTCAGCGAAGATACCCTTCTTGGGCAGATGACTCTCAAACCACATATACAGCACATGCACACAACAAGAGACATTCTTGCCCCTCCTATTCTCGTTCTTATAATGCAGAGAGTGATAAAAATCTCCAATCAGGGTAGGCACAGGATTGCCTGAAGCAAATATATGGAATGCATCCAAATCAACAAAGTCAGGCATATTAGGGAACAGTACAATGCCATAGATACACAAAGCGAGGATAGCATTAAACACAATCCAACAGCCACTCTTGGCGTACTCTTGTGCTTTCCCAACCAAGAACTTGAGAGAAAACCCAGAAACTCCATTCCACGAGGTTAACAGCAACTCTGAGGAGTCTAAGTGCAAAGCAACAGCCAAATCCTTCATCTTGAGCTCAGCACCCATGTGAATGAAGGGTACCCTGTTCTGAATGGTTAACTCCAAGATCTCAGCATATTCCTCCATGGTCGGAGCCAAAATGAAGTCAGGGAAAGTAAAACACCTCAGCAGGGGATCATAGAACTGCATAAGCGCGTACAATCCGTTCCGCTCATACATGGATGGTTTATAAACCAACCTAAGAAGTTTCCCATAAATCTTCCTGAAGCTTCTCTTCACATCCTCATCAGCTAGAGATATCAAACCAAGCAGAGAAGAAACATCTAGGGTAGGCAACTTGTATGCCACAGTCTTCTTCAAAGTATCCATAATAACAGACAGAAATCCGGGCAACTAGAATCAGAAGGTATGAAATGCACCTGCAACACAGATGATAACGAGAAAACGCATTGATTACATTGCTAGGTTTCATTAACGTTTTATCGCATATTCACCGATTTAACACTCGATTTCTCGAGTTTTTCTTACCATTTTGCAGGTACATCATTATATGGAGCTAAATCATGAATTAAGAGCAAAAGGAACAAAAGAAACCATAAAGAGATGAAGAAATGAAGAAGCCCGCAAAAGACTGCATAATTTGTTGCAGCCACGATCGTTACAAGGGTGTCACGACCGTGACACCCCAATTTGGGCCATCACGACCGTAAGAGAGTGGTCACGACCGTGACACTAAAAAAACCTCAAGATACGAACGTGAAGACCTTGTCACGCCCGTGACAAGGATAAAATTTGGTTTTTGACTCAGACTACGTCAAGGCATTACGTGAAGACCACTTCTCCTATTGGCAATACGTGAAGACCATCTCTCCTATTTTCTTGCCACGTTCCTGCTTTCCTTCAACAAATCCAGCAAGGCCCATGCAACAAAGGTCCAAAAATCCAGCCCATTAAAGACTCTATAAATAAGTACAAGTTCTATGAACCAGGGACAAATTTCTTTATTCAAATTTCTGCGGAAGCTCTGCCGAACTGCATTACGAACCAGCCTTTCTATTCCCGCCTTAATTTTAGTTTCTGGTTCGTTTTTATTTGTATCCAAACCAACCATATAACAATTTCCAACATCAGGAAATTGTTATACATTTATCTGTTTCTAAACCTTCAGCATTCGTTTATTTTTAATTTCCGCCTACTCCAAGCTTTCCGATCTGTGGAAGAAGGAGTCTGCTCGAATATTTGTTAACCAGGTTTTTCATTATATTGCAATTTAATTTAATTATAATGTTTATTTATTTTTCTGCCATGAGTACGTTATTATTAAATTTTCTGTCTCTGTCTGGTTCAACATCGATGAGTAGCTAAACACCTTAGGGCGGTATATAGTTATAACAAACTTAACCGGTAAAATATAACCATAGGCTAAAAATAATTAATCACTTAACATTCTGGCTGATACTTTTTAATTGAAATAGACCTTTTCGTTACGAGAGTAAGAAAAGAGTATTAGGTTAGGTCAAGACCACGAGAGTGTGAGATTTTAACCAGATAGCTAAAGTTAGGCATTTAAATTAAACACAGCGAGAGCGCTTTAAGATAAATTAGAATTACTTAGTTTCCAAAAATTACCTCTAAACACTTATGGGCTAGCGAGAGCAGGCATAGGGCTTTAGGGATAAGATCTGATATAAGACCACGAGAGTGTGAGTTGAGGGTATTTAAACTGGTAATATCTACCGAATAGATTAAGTGAACACCTTTATAAGCCTAGGTTAGATTGACCCACCTAAGTTAGTATAATTACATACCGACCGCCTTAGTATTACTTTATTAAAACTTAAATTTAATTCCGCCTTTAATAGTCTTAAAAACCAACAAAAATCGTGACAACCATTCGCCTTAGCTAAACTAGAAGTTCATCTAGCACTAAGTAACCATAGAATCCATGTGAATCGATAATCTTAAATATTACTTCGATAGGCTGTGCACTTGCAGTAAGATACCGCTAGACGCATAAGTAGACACGTCTTTAGCCCATCAAGTTTTTGGCGCCGTTGCCGGGGATTCCTTAATTTAGTTACTAGTGCATTTAGGTAGCATTGTCTAGACTAAGGTATCAACTATTTAATTTAATCTAATCTCCGAGTGTATGCCAAGTACTCGCTCTAAAAGCGAAGACTTGCAACCTCTAATCCCTGAATCGGAACGCTTCTTACACGTAAGAAGACGTATATTCGATTTCGAAAATAATTACAATATTCCAGATCTTCAATTAGATCCGCCAAAACCAGTCATAAAATCAGAGGACGCAGAGATGGCTGAAGAACAGACTCATCCACTCAAGTATTACGCTAATCCTTCGCAAGGTGAACCGCATTCAAGCATTGCAGCGCCGGCTATCAACCGAAATGATTTCGAACTAAAACCTTCGTTGATATCAGCCGTGCAACAAAATCAATTCGCCGGAAATCCTACCGAGGATCCGAATCTTCATCTTTCGATCTTTGTGCAATATGCAGATACCGTAAAAGCCAATGGAGTTACCCAAGAAGCTATTAGACTACGTTTATTTCCTTTTTCGCTTCGAGACAGAGCAAGAGCTTGGCTTCAATCTCTGCCTTCGAACTCAGTAACTACGTGGGCAGAACTTAAGAAAGTTTTCTTGAATAGGTATTTTCCACCTAGCAAGACAGCTATGCTGAGAGCTCAGATCAACGGATTTAAGCAAAGAGAAAGTGAATCATTATTCGAAGCTTGGGAACGCTATAAGGATCTACTTAGACTTTGTCCACATCATGGATTAATAGACTGGATGGTCATTCATACCTTCTATAATGGACTCTTGTACAATACAAGAATGACAATTGACGCTGCCGCGGGTGGTGCATTGATGGACAAAGAATATCGTGATGCCTATGCACTTATCGAAATTATGGCTCAAAATCATTACCTTTGGGGAAGCGAGAGAGTCGCAACTGAGAAACCAACAAAGGGAGGTATGTACGAAGTAAGTAGTATGGACCAAGTCAATGCGAAATTTGACCAACTAAGCCAAAAGATCGATAACTTGGCCATAACACCTGCAACCACCGTGGCTGCAGTAACACCTAACTGTGAGTTATGTGGAGTCCCAGGACACGAAGTTTCTGATTGTCAACTATTGGCAGGAACTCCCACTGATCAAGTGAATTATGCTCAAGGAAACCCTTACTCAAACACATACAACCCAGGTTGGAAGAATCATCCGAACTTCTCCTATAAGAATAACAATGCTTATTACGCACCAGGTCAAGCACCAGCTACATCACCAGGATATCAAAAGACTGCTCCTAATATCCCTAGAAAATCGAACCTTGAATTGATGATGGAGAACTTTATAGCTAACCAATCTCAAACAAACAAGGACTTCTTAAATCAAAACATTCACACTAGTGAGCAGATTAAACAATTAGTGAGCAAAGTAGATGCATTAGCTACACATAACAAAATGCTTGAAACTCAGATTTCACAAGTAGCTCAACAACAAGCACCTACTGCTGCACCAACTGGAGTATTCCCTAGACAACCTCAACCTAACCCGAAAGGACATGCTAACGCTATAATATTAAGAAGTGGCAAGGAACTTGACGGACCTACCGATCCAAGACTTGACAATCCAGCCATGTACCAAAAACCGGATAAACCGACTGAAGTGGTGAATGATCCAGAAGAAAAGGAAGATGACAATCGAGAGGTAGTGGAGAAAGAACAACCTTATGTGCCTCCACCACCCTATAAACCACCAATTCCGTACCCTCAAAGATTAATAAATTCCAAGACGACGGGTCAATTTAAGAAATTTGTCGAACTTCTGAAACAGTTGAATATTACTATTCCGTTTACAGAAGCAATTACCCAAATACCCTCGTACGCTAAGTTTTTAAAAGAAATCTTATCCAATAAGAAAAATATAGAGGATAACGGAACAGTTACACTTACTGCCGAATGTAGCGCCATAATTCAGAATAACATGCCTCCTAAGCTAAAAGATTCAGGAAGTTTCTCTATACCCTGTGTAATAGGAAAATTCGTCATTGACAAAGCTCTATGCGATTTAGGAGCCAGTATCAGTGTTATGCCCTTAACGATTTGCAAAAGGCTAGACATGGGAGACCTAAGACCAACTAAAATGTCTGTTCAACTAGCCGATCGCTCTGTTAAATATCCTGTAGGCATACTAGAAAACGTCCCAGTACGTATAGGACAATTCTACATTCCTACTGATTTTATAATCATGGACATCTCTGAAGACTCCACTACACCTATCATACTAGGAAGACCATTCTTAGCTACCGCCGGAGCTATAATAGACGTAAAAAGAGGAAAGCTAACCTTTGAAGTAGGTGAAGAGAAAGTTGAATTTGTTTTAACACAATTCTTACAATCACCAGCTATAGAGGATACATGTTATCTAATGGACGTAATTGACGAATGTGTAAGAGAAATGGAAATGAAAGAGACCACTTATTCTGAAATAATGAAAATTCAAATCCCTCCGATTTTCGAAGATGATAATTTGCGAAAACCGTATCAGGATGATAGTCTAAGCGAAAGTTTAGCACTTACACCGGATCCCATGCCAAGTAAAGATAAACCTACATTAGGATTAAAAACTTTACCTCATAAACTAAGGTACGAATTCTTAGACGTTGAATGTAAAAGACCAGTTATAGTAAATTCCAGTTTAGGAACTATAGAAACAAAGAAACTTTTAGATGTCTTGAAGAAATATCCAACTGCATTAGGATATAACATATCTGATCTCAAAGGAATATGTCCTTCAGTTTGTATGCATTGTATTCTGCTGGAAGAAGATTGCAGAACCTCCAGAGAATCTCAAAGAAGAATTAACCCAACCCTTAGCACTGTGGTAAAAGAAGAAGTTAAGAAATTATTAGATGCTGGGATAATATATCCAATCTCTGATAGTGAATGGGTTAGTCCAATACATGTAGTGCCAAAGAAAGGAGGTATCACTGTTATGAAAAACGCTCAAGGCGAATCGATATCGCAAAGAGTAGTGACGGGATATAGAGTGTGCATAGATTATCGTAAACTAAACAAAGCCACTCGAAAAGATCATTTCCCACTACCTTTCATAGATCAAATGTTAGAACGATTAGCCAAGCATTCTTACTTCTGTTATCTTGACGGTTACTCAGGATTTTTCCAAATCCCTATCCATCCTGATGATCAAGAGAAGACTACATTCACATGTCCTTATGGAACGTTCGCTTATAGGCGAATGCCCTTTGGATTATGCAACGCTCCTGCAACCTTTCAAAGATGTATGATGTCAATCTTCGCAGATTTTATAGACAACATCATGGAAGTGTTCATGGACGACTTCTCTGTATGCGGGCAAAGTTTTGAAGGATGCTTATCGAACTTAGAAATGGTGTTAGAAAGATGTGTAAAAGTAAATCTCGTGCTTAACTGGGAGAAATGTCATTTTATGGTCAACGAAGGAATAGTATTAGGTCATGTAATATCCGACAAGGGAATTGAAGTTGATAAAGCTAAGATTGAAGTAATAAAAGATCTTCAACCCCCTAAAACCGTTCGAGAAATACGAAGCTTTTTAGGACACGCCGGTTTTTACCGACGATTCATCAAAGATTTCTCGAAAATCACTAAACCTCTTACTGGTTTATTAATGAAAGACGCTGAGTTCATATTCAATGAAGATTGTCTTAAAGCATTCGAAACTCTAAAAACAGCCCTCATCACCGCACCAATCATGCAACCCCCTGACTGGAGATTACCTTTTGAAATTATGTGCGATGCGAGTGACTATGTTGTAGGCGCAGTTCTGGGCTAGAGAAAGGAAAAGAAACTTCACGCAATTTACTATGCCAGTAGAACCTTAGATTCTGCCCAGATGAACTACGCTACTACAGAAAAAGAATTGTTAGCAGTTGTCTTTGCGCTTGACAAATTCCGTTCTTACCTAGTTGGAGCGAAAATAATCATTTACACAGACCATGCTGCTATCCGATATCTATTAACTAAGAAAGATGCTAAACCAAGACTCTTAAGATGGATTTTACTCTTACAAGAGTTTGATCTAGAAATAAAAGATAAGAAAGGTACTGAGAACGTCGTAGCGGACCATTTATCTAGAATAGAAGGTATTAAACCCGAACAAGTGCCGATTAACGATGATTTTCCGTATGAACAGCTGATAGCACAAATAGGAAGCGGCCTAGCTCAGTTAGATATAAATGAACCAGAACCCGTGGAAACAATACAGACAACTGTAGGACTGCCATGGTACGCTGACATTGTCAACTACCTAGCCGCAGGAGCTCTTCCACCCGATCTAACCTATCAGCAGAAAAAGAAATTCTTTCATAATCTGAAACATTACTATTAGGATGAACCATTATTGTTCAAAAGAGGACCAGATGGAATCTTTCGCCGATGTATTCCCGAAGAAGAAATAGAAGATGTCATTGCTCAATGCCATTCATCTCCTTATGGTGGACATGCAAGCACTTCCAAGACTTGTGCAAAAATCTTGCAAGCCGGCTTATTCTGGCCTAATCTATGGAAGGATGTCCACATCGCTGTTATAAATTGCGATCGGTGTCAACGCACTGGCAATATTTCAAGAAGGGATGAAATGCCTCAAAAAGGAATATTAGAAGTAGAGATCTTTGACGTCTGGGGAATAGATTTCATGGGACCATTCCCATCGTCTTTCGGTAATAATTACATACTCGTAGCTGTTGATTATGTTTCAAAATGGATTGAAGCCATAGCTTCTCCTACAAACGATACACGAGTAGTAATAAAGCTTTTCAAAAATATAATCTTTCCCAGATTTGGTGTGCCTCGACTCGTCATAAGTGACGGTGGCTCGCACTTCATTTCAAAAATCTTTGACAAATTACTATCTAAATATGGAGTAAGACACCGTGTGGCTACACCATATCACCCACAAACAAGTGGACAGGTCGAAGTCTCAAACAGAGAGATTAAACAAATCTTAGAAAAGACTGTCGCCATATCTCGGAAAGATTGGTCATCTAAACTTAATGAAGGTCTATGGGCTTATAGGACCGCTTACAAGACACCCGTAGGTACTACACCTTTCAAACTAGTTTATGGAAAATCTTGTCACCTCCCAGTAGAACTAGAACACAAACCTTATTGGGCGATCATAACTCTCAATATAAACTATAAAGCTGCAGGAGAAAAGCGAGTCCTAGACATTAACGAATTAGAAGAATTAAGGTTAGATGCATATGAGAATGCTAAGATATATAAAGAAAGAACCAAGCGATGGCATGATAAACGCCTATCTAGGAAAGAATTTAGTGTGGGAGACGTTGTACTCCTCTTTAATTCAAGACTTAGGCTCTTTCCTGGAAAATTAAAGTCTAGATGGTCAGGACCCTTTGATATAACTAAAGTATTCCCGAGTGGAGCAATAGAAATTAAGGGTAAGAATAGTGAACCATTCATAGTAAACGGACAACGTCTAAAACACTATCATAAAGTTGAAAATAGAGATTATGCGAATAATCTAAAGCTTTTAGAATTTTCCACTAATTCCCCTGATTAATCTAAACCTAAGCACTACGTCAGGCTTTTGACGATAAAAACAGCGCTTAGTGGGAGGCAACCCATTTACTTATTTAATTATTTAAACTATTCTTTTCTTTTAGCATATTGTTATTTATCGTTTTACTATTTGTTAAATTGTTTTGTTATTTTATAGTTTTATTTTATACTACTATTATCGCCATTACATTATGCATCTCATTTTCTTATTTTTATCTTAAATCACTTTTTACAGATTTTCTAAAGTCTTTTCCACTGATTTGTTTCCCCCATATTTGCACTGACCATGGCTAACCAACCAATTAACCATATGGAAACCAAATTTAGAGGTAGGAACCAAAGAATGAAGTTTGAAGAGTTATCACAGAGGCAAATGGATTTGACCCTGTACCCGGATGATAAGACTATGGAAACCCTAGGTATACATGATAGTGTCATGTACTTGTTAAACCGACTCGGATGGGAGAATGCATTGATCCAACATAAGTTTGCGACTTACCGCGAGCTCACCCTTGAGTTCCTTAGCTCCTTAATTTACCTACCTGAGCGCGGTTTTGGATTTAGGAAAGGATTTATTAGTTTCCGCCTATTTGGAATAGAGTATGACTTTAACCATAAAGAACTAGATGACTTGTTAGGATTCCCAAGTGGACCATTTGCTTTTACTACCACACAGGTAGAATTGATGGATGTGGAGCTAGATTTCTTTTGGGGAACTCTAACCGGAAACTACCACCCTGAACCAAATAACATGAATAATGATGAGATCCATAATCCTGCTCTCCGTTACTTCCATAAATTCCTTGCCCACACCTTCTTTGGAAAAGAAGAAAATATTACCGGAGTTTCTAAAGATGAAATATTTATTATGTCATGTTTCACTAATGGACAGTCTGTTAATGGTGTACCTTTCATGATGCAAACCTTCACCCGTATCCAAGAAGAACCTGAATTACCTATATTAGTAGGAGGTCTTGTAACCATGATTGCTGATGCCATAGGACTTAGCTACCAACTGGACAGGTGCAACCGTCTAGGAACAATCCGCCCTATGAATCTTAAATTCTGCTTCAATAGGCATATCATAAGGAATTTAGGACACCCACCTTTTGAGTACCTAATCCGGAACGAAGTGGTAATCCTGTTCACATTGCCTAATCATGCTAGAGTAAGTGTTCACAATAAGGATAACTGGCTTTATGAGTTAAACCCACCTGATTATCCAGCTACTCCTGAAACACCTCAGTCTCACAGGATAAAAGATGATATAATGACCGCTGTTGAAACTGACCCTGAGACACCTCCTGGTTACCATGACATTGACCCAACTGACGAAGTACATGAAACCCCTGAAGTGAATCAAGGAGATTATGCTAACAACTTACAAAACATCATGAACACTCTCAATGCTTACCAAACTGACATTAATCTATTTAAAGAAGACATTAAGAGCATGCGATTGGACATTATAGGATTGACTAACATGGCCTGCGAACAATTCTATCACTTGAACTCCGCCATCGAAGACTTGAAGAAACGCTTTTGAAAATGCTATAAGTGATTTAGTTTATTTTTTCTCATTGTTTTCGTTTCTAGTTAGATTTATCTTTCGTAACAATTTCATACCGTAATTTCCGTTTTTGTAACTTCATTTTCAATTACTTTATGCAATGCACCTTTAATTCCAAAAATTTCTCCATTTTTAGCAACTTATATATTTTTTCTATATACTGTTATGCTTGCATTATTTCATATATACAATCTCTCATGCAAGTTAGTATAGTACTGTGTTGCAAATTATATACAATATGGTGTTTATTTAATATGAGTGTTAGTTTTGAAAATACATTATTATTAAATTATGAATCAAGTGAGAAAATGTCTTATTTCTGGAAATTACGTGCCCTCACGGTCGTCACACCCATCTTACGATCGTGACGTTCTTAATTAGCGTCTCACGACCGTCACGCCCCTGTCACGATCGTGACGACCCCTATTACAGGAATCGTGAGAAACAGAACTGTTTCTCATTGTGCCTCTTCTTCTTCTTCCTCCATAACTTCCTCCAAACTACCCATTTTCTCCATAACCTCCGTAACCTCCCCATTACCCTCATTAACCCCCCATTATCATAACCCATCACATTCTCACTCCCCCTTATTTAACCCGATTCAATATTTCTTTCATTTTACCATTTTCTCACAAAACATCCAAACTCTTCATTCTCCACTCTAAGCTCTTGCATGCAATGGATCCTATCACTTTTAGAGAAGGTGATGCTGGAGTAACTCAGAGAGAACGTTTCATCCGATTCCAAAACCGCGGCGTGCAACCTACACGTTATATTGACACCGACTGTTTGAGGGAACTCGGAATGCTCGCCAGCGTTCAAAGCCTGCTGCAAAAGGTCGGTCTGTGGGATCTCTGCAGTCAACCTCAGCCCACATTCGAACTTCCGACACTTGAGTTCCTAAGCTCATTCAGTTACATCACCCCCCCCGGTTCTCAGAGTCAGCTCACCGGTATCGCAACATTCAGACTGCATGGCCAAGAGTTCAACATTCCGCAAACCCGAATAGCCGAGTTGTTAGGCTTCGATCACGGAAATGAAGCTCACCGTCGCGTGCCCGATAATTTTAGTGAACAAGCTTTCACTCTATGGCACGACTTAACCAACACCCGTGCATCCACCTTCCAAAGCCTCAACGCTACGCACATCCACAATCCGACAATCCGTTATTTTCACCGTGTCATATGCAACACCATCTTCGCTCGAGAAAGCAACCATAAGCTCAACTCCAAGGAGCTTCTATTCTTACACTGCGCTCTTAATGATGAGCCGATCAACGCTGCCCCTTTCATGCTTCATCATATCCAGGCCATTGCACACAGAGGCTCCTCCCCGTTCTTCATAGGCGGCATTGTCACCGCCCTCGCCATTCAGTTGGGGCTTGGTGACGCGCTCGTTAATCAACCTCACCTAGCCGCAGAATTCCTCACCAAAAGCTATTGCAGGTCCGCTCACCTGATTGCGCAGCGAGAGGATGGCAGGTATAGCCCTGTTGTCAATGGCACCATTTTCCATCATATCCTTCTGCCGTCCCGCAACCGCATCGATCCATCCAACCGAGCCAACTGGCTCTTTGTTTTACCTGCTGCTGCCGATCACGTCCTTGTTCATGATGATCAGGCAGACCCTCCAGCGGACGAGATGCAGGACGCTATGGATGCAGCGGAGCCTGTCCAGGATATACCAGAGACATCTACCCGACAGCCCCCTGCTCCCGCAGTCACACTTGAGGAAGTCCTCCTTGCGATTCATCAGCAGAACCAGATGAACGCCGCACTGGAGCGAAGGCAGAAGGCGCAGTATGATGCTTTACTCAGCACTATTGCATCAAACCAGGAAGCCACTAATGAGCGGTTTGGAGAAATTTTCAGCGAGCTTGAAGCCCTCCGCATTAGCATCACTGCTGCCTCAGGCACCGGTTCTGATCCTGAAGCGACTCCTTCCAGACGCCGCTCCCGCACCAGAGGTCGAGCCCGCGGTCCTCAGCAGCCATAGTTTAGTTTGCTTATGTTTGTTTTTCGTTTTTGTCGTTGTACTGTATTTGTACCGCAATTATATCACAACATTGAGGACAATGTCTGATATAGTGTGGGAGAGGTACCTTTCATTTCCGCAATTTCCCTTTTTCGCACTTTTCAATTCCGTTGTATTTCTTTTAGCAAATTAATGAAATGAGCAAATCTTTGTGCTATTATCTTTAATTTCGAGCTTTCCCCGATTATTTAGCTATACCAGAAAAAATCTTTAATTATTCGCATTACCCGACTTACCTACGGAATCGTAACTAGGAAGCCGAGAACGATTAAACAAGACCAATACAATCTTGACATCTTTGACTCCCTACTTAAGCAATTCCATCCCGATCACCATTACAAGTACGTTTTTAGTTTCAGTTCAAAAGTAACCCCTAGTAGTTTATACTAGCAGTCAGCACCGTCTAAACACAAACCACGTGGGGAGCCGATGAATATAAGCGTTTGATGCCTAATCAATAATGATCCTTCATATCTCGATGCAAAATGAAAAGAAATTGCACCAAAGTACACGGTCGCATATAAGAAACGAGAAATATGAGAAGGAGTCCGTTGCGAGTTGGTTCAGAGGTACTGGTTCTGAACTCGGTAGGGCATGCTACGGCTCGATCCCCCACAACCTCCAAATCGGATAAAATGTGTAGGGTTACCACACTCGTGTACCAGACTCCGTGCTCAAAAAGGATCAAAATCGCTAACCGGCTACTCCACTACGTGCGTGCTAAGGCAAAGGGCTTAATGTGACTGCGCTAGAATGAAACCGGGCGAAATAAGATCGAAAAACTCTAGGTGAAATCGTAATGTGATTGCCGATTGTTTCGTTTAACGGGAAGTCGACGACACAGCTTGTTGCTCGTGTCATTAGTGTATCGGTAGTGTTCTATCAAAGTACCGGGAAATCCGACAAAACGATCCCTCGTACGGTTTGTTATGAGCATGCGTGAATAAAATCTTGTCCGCCGATTTTCAACCGACTATTTGCTTGAGGACAAGCAAAGGTTTAAGTTTGGGGAAGTTTGATAACGAGAAAACGCATCGATTATATTGCTAGGTTTCATTAACGTTTTATCGCATATTCACCGATTTAACACTCGATTTCTCGAGTTTTTCTTACCATTTTGCAGGTACATCATTATATGGAGCTAAATCATGAATTAAGAGCAAAAGGAACAAAAGAAACCATAAAGAGATGAAGAAATGAAGAAGCCCGCAAAAGACTGCATAATTTGTTGCAGCCACGATCGTTACAAGGGTGTCACGACCGTGACACCCCAATTTGGGCCATCACGACCGTAAGAGAGTGGTCACGACCGTGACACTAAAAAAACCTCAAGATGCGAACGTGAAGACCTTGTCACGCCTGTGACAAGGATAAAATTTGGTTTTTGACTCAGACTACGTCAAGGCATTACGTGAAGACCACTTCTCCTATTGGCAATACGTGAAGACCATCTCTCCTATTTTCTTGCCACGTTCCTGCTTTCCTTCAACAAATCCAGCAAGGCCCATGCAACAAAGGTCCAAAAATCCAGCCCATTAAAGACTCTATAAATAAGTACAAGTTCTATGAACCAGGGACAAATTTCTTTATTCAAATTTCTGCGGAAGCTCTGCCGAACTGCATTACGAACCAGCCTTTCTATTCCCGCCTTAATTTTAGTTTCTGTTTCGTTTTTATTTGTATCCAAACCAACCATATAACAATTTCCAACATCAGGAAATTGTTATACATTTATCTGTTTCTAAACCTTCAGCATTCGTTTATTTTTAATTTCCGCCTACTCCAAGCTTTCCGATCTGTGGAAGAAGGAGTCTGCTCGAATATTTGTTAACCACGTTTTTCATTATATTGCAATTTAATTTAATTATAATGTTTATTTATTTTTCTGCCATGAGTACGTTATTATTAAATTTTCTGTCTCTGTCTGGTTCAACATCGATGAGTAGCTAAACACCTTAGGGCGGTATGTAGTTATAACAAACTTAACCGGTAAAATATAACCATAGGCTAAAAATAATTAATCACTTAACATTCTGGCTGATACTTTTTAATTGAAATAGACCTTTTCGTTACGAGAGTAAGAAAAGAGTATTAGGTTAGGTCAAGACCACGAGAGTGTGAGATTTTAACCAGATAGCTAAAGTTAGGCATTTAAATTAAACACAGCGAGAGCGCTTTAAGATAAATTAGAATTACTTAGTTTCCAAAAATTACCTCTAAACACTTATGGGCTAGCGAGAGCAGGCATAGGGCTTTAGGGATAAGATCTGATATAAGACCACGAGAGTGTGAGTTGAGGGTATTTAAACTGGTAATCTCTACCAAATAGATTAAGTGAACACCTTTATAAGCCTAGGTTAGATTGACCCACCTAAGTTAGTATAATTACATACCGACCGCCTTAGTATTACTTTATTAAAACTTAAATTTAATTCCGCCTTTAATAGACTTAAAAACCAACAAAAATCGTGACAACCATTCGCCTTAGCTAAACTAGAAGTTCATCTAGCACTAAGTAACCATAGAATCCATGTGGATCGATAATCTTAAATATTACTTCGATAGGCTGTGCACTTGCAGTAAGATACCGCTAGACGCATAAGTAGACACGTCTTTAGCCCATCAACAGACACACGTTAATGATATGCAAAATGAGTATGCAACAATGCAATATGCAAACATGCAACAGGGATCAAGTGATATATTGCTGAAGAGATCCCTCCATAATCCTGCCTCATCAGACCCACAATACTGCTCAAACCTGGTCTCAACAGACCCATAACAATGCTCCACCCTGGTCTCAACAGACCTATAACAATGCTCCAACCTGGTCTCAACAGACCCATAACTCTGTCCTGATGAAGAACCCCAAGTAACCACGCATACTAATCCAATATCAAGAAAACCAGGTAGTCTGGAGGTCAAGTTTCCTGCATGCCCTAATCCCTCTCACAGGTAGGTTTCCTATCAACTGACACAAGGTACGGCATCCTATGCGGTCGTCGGTGTCACAGACTTTCAAGACTGATGATACGATACCCAAAAGGTGTGGCATCATCATGTCCTGAAGAGGCCTCACTTAGCCAACTTCCAATTGATCGGTCCCCAGAGTCGACAATCCAACTAACCAACAACCCCCTCAACCCAAAGGGTTGAAAAAGAAGTCAACCAGAAGAACCTCGTCCGAGCGTGGATTTTGTGGGACACTAGTACATGCAAAGCATGCACGCGCCCACTACTTTCCACAGCTAATTCTAGGTGCACTCAAGCCCAGGTCCGGCTTATCTCTCAACAGATCACCCCATCCCCACAACATCAATAACAATATAAAGCTGATAATAAAATGCGGAAAGTAAATACAGAAAGGTAAATCCATACAAAATCCACGACGGGAAAACAAGCGCTAGGATTGACTCGCATAGGGAACCGTTGGAGTCCCCAGCAGAGTCGCCAGCTGTCGCTACTGCGAAAATCGGCGCCGGCTATGACAGAAGAGTCGCCACCGTGCGTTATTTATCCCAACGGAGGGAAAGGAAACGCTCAAAGTAAACCTAATGCAAAACGGGAAAGGAATGGTCTTCGCAACCAAATCCTGGATTCGGGAGTCGATTACGCAAGGGGAAGGTATTAGCACCCCTCACGTCCGTCGTACTCGACGGGATCCACGCTTGTTTTCTAGTACGGATTGTTATTCTATCTACACTAAAGGTCTGGGTTAAAAAGAAAAGAAAATGACTCGGCAAAGTATCACACTTTATGCCTACGTATTCCCGTCTAAAATGAGAAATCAGAGTCAACGTAGTTCGCCTAACTACGGATGAAGGTGGGAAGGTTGCTCGCTAGGATACGGCATCATATGCCTACGTACTTTCATACAGCATGAAAGATCAGAGCAAACGTAGTTCGGGCTACGGAAGACACAAGCTTGTCTGACTGTTTTTATTACCTTCAAAAAGGGTTTTTCTTGATTAAGAGTCCAAGCAGACAAAAATGACACTTTGATGTTTATTTTGAATCTTTTACGAAAGAAGTGTTTTTTAGTTTGTTTGCAATCTCTGACGCACTAGAGACTATGATTTGAGAGTGACTAAGTCGCGTGTCACCCAAAGGGTGCCATACTAAGCAGCTAGACTACTGGAAAGAAGCTCTCCAGCAACCCTTTCTCGAATAGCTTAAGGCTCGTAACGTACTACATCGATTAACCTTATTACCGTGTTTTTGAGTTGTTTTGGGATAAGAAGAGAAAGAAGCTCTAAAAAGCCTAGGGTTGAAAAGGGAATAAAACTAACCTAATGTTGTCATGCATGGATAAGAATCCCAATGTCTGCCATAATTACCTCCTGCACAGAGGAAATCAGATATCCTAGGGGATAAACAGAAAAGAAAGCAAGCAGATATAGTAAAATGCATGCAATGCAGCAATACAAGCGAGGCAAGGGAGTCCCGCTCAACCTCGAACTTGGAAAAACAACAGACAAAGTGAATCAACATTCACTTCAAACCTAGGGGCAAGCTATACAAGCCAAAAAGCAATACAGAGAAACAAAAACCACAGCAGAGGAGGCAGCCCAAACAGCAGCACCAAACTCCTACAGTAAACAGCACAAGCAGCAGCTCTGACAACAACAGTTGATTAAACAGCAAAAAGTTGACAGCAACAACCTTCATCTTCATGACTAGCTCCCATCTTCAAGTTTTAATGACCTTCAAATTTTAGGTAAACTCCTATCTTCAAAAATAATCCAGCTTTAGCAAACATGAACCTCAACCAGTAAACAGCTTCACAAAAAAAAAGCAACAAAACCCTAGTTTCAACAGACAACCAGCTTTGACAGGCACAAGCTTCATCTTCACCAATCTCCAATGAACTTCATCTTCAATAGGTTTCTATCCTCAATGCAATCACTCCAGAAGAGAATCACTTAATAGATGAAGTTGAAATGCTAAACAGCTTATTGACAACCAAAGGAAGCCTATAAGCACCTAGCATTGTAGGAGAAATGTTCCCTCAAAGTTCTACTTCTAAAGTATGTCACTCATCCCCCCAAAGGATGGATATGAATACCTTAGAAGGACTTTGTGTCATAGGGAAGAATAGAAGCACAAGATGCTTTCTATGTTTGCAAGAAGAAGTCAATCTAATCTAGAGCTCTTCCTACATTTCCTATCTCCTAAGTCTTCAAAAGCAGCCTTCAAGGAGAAGAATCCTCATGCCCCAAGCTCCATCCTTTGTTTCCAATCATCCTCCAAGCCTTAAGAAGCTCCAAGAAGCAAATCCCAAGCCCAAAGCCCAATTAAAATAGCCCAAACAAAGTAACCAAACCAAACATCCAAGGGGAAAACCCACAATCACCACACAAGTTGCAAAAATCAAATAAAATACTAAAACTCATTGTAAAATCCCAAGTTAATTTCTAAGGGAACCTAACCCTATACCTAATATCCCATATAAGTCCCAGAACCTAACTCAATTATTAAACCCCAAAACTATGTACTAAACTACACCTAAGTGTTGTGAAACTCTAATTCTAATACCTCTCCTATTCACATCTCAAACTAACCTAAATTTTAGTCATAAAAATATGACAAAATTCCTTAGGGTACATGCTTCCCTAATCTAATCAACCTCACAAGAATCACTCCAAAATTCTTCACCAAACTCTCATGCTAAATTCAGAAAAAAGAAGTATCAAACAAAAATAAAATAAAAGCATTAAAATTGTAAAATATGCCAGAAAATATAAAATGCATGAAATTAATATTTTGTAATCCTATAAAATTCTAGAGACCTTAAGGAAACTAGGGAAAAAAGTCTCATACTA
The DNA here is from genome assembly GCA_963859935.3 of Lathyrus sativus. Classification (NCBI taxonomy): domain Eukaryota; kingdom Viridiplantae; phylum Streptophyta; class Magnoliopsida; order Fabales; family Fabaceae; genus Lathyrus; species Lathyrus sativus. Next base: position 670,903,902 of record OZ012738.1, read on the forward strand.
AAATGACCATTTTTCAATTTATTATGAATTAATCTCTAATCATATGTAAAACATGAAAATAAAAGAAAATCGACTAAAAAAAACAAACTGGCGTGATGAATAGCAATCAGATGCAATTATTTTCCAGACTGGGCCCAGATGAGGGGTACATATAGCAATATGTTATTGAGGCCCAAGCGAAATTCATAAAATAATAGAAAATGCAATGGAAATTGGTAAAGCCTTGTGTCAAATAGCAACAAAATCCTGTGTTAACCTGATTTGGGCCTCTATAAGGGGGTGTCAGCAGCAAAAAAACAATAACACTGGGCCAAGCCCACCAGCAACACACACACACACACACACGGGGGAGGGGGTGCGATTAGAAAAACGGGGGAGATGCCAGCAAAAATACACTTTGGGCTTGAGGCCCGTATCCACCATCATTCCTTACTATCAGCATCTAAAACCCTAATCCTCTAAAAATCTCTACCTACTGTTCATCAACTCTTGCGCCGCTTCCCTCATCTCCCAAACCTTCCTCTCGTCTCAATCTCTTTGTCTTTGTTCTTCACTCTTACTCAAACTTTCCCTCTCGTCTTAACTCTCTATTCACTTCTACCATCAAACATTACCTAGTTCTACAACTAAACACAAACAAACTACCATAGTCAGAAAGTTCAAAGCAAAACCTGGAGGTGCGATGAAGGTGATGGAGCTTTCTTGAAATGCTGATGAGCGAGGAATCTTTGAAAATGGGTGTTCTTGCTGACGAACATGCTGAAGTTTGAGGAAGCTGTAGATGACTTGAAGAAACTGGTGAAGATCAACAACATGATGAAGATTCTTGCAAATCGGACGAAGATCTGGAGAACTGGTTGAAGACTGATGACGCTCGTTGATGATCGTTGTCGAAGATGCTTGAAGATTCGTGGAGATCTTAAAAAAATCTGAAATCTGGATGAATCTTGATGAGTTTCTGGGCGAAGATTCTGGGAGGTCGATGAAGGCGATGAATGCTCTTGATTGATTTCTGGAAAAATGCGTAGGAACCTGGTGACGAGTGTTGGTGAAGGCGTGAATCCAGAAAAAGGTATGAGGATTGATGAAGAACGGACGAATCTGAGAAAATCTGATGAGTGTGTTGATAGATCTTTGAAGATGAATATCGAATCTGGAGAAAATCGGTGATGAACCGATGAATGATGTTGAAGCAGAACGATGAAGATCGGAAGGATTTGGATGAACGATGGACCTGATGAAGATTAGGATGAATAACAGTGAAGCTCTGGGCGAAATTGCAGTTTCAGGCGGATTTTCAAGTTCCGACGACGGTTAGGAGATTTCCGGCGACTGTTAGGGTGACTCCGGCGGTGGTTGCATGGCCGGCGGTGGGGAATAGTGGCTGTGAACGCGTGGCACGAGGTGGTGTGTGGCGATGAAACGTGGCGTGAGGGAGCAGAGAGAGCAAGACGCGTGGAGAGGAGAAAGGATAGTGGAGAGTGCCAAGTGGCATAGAGAGAGAGAGAGTGAAAGGTGAGGTGGCCGAAAAAAAAGAGAAACATGTGTGGCTTGCTTTTATAGGACACCAGGCGCATGGACTTGGACTTTGACTGGGCTTTATGATGGATAATGGCCCACTAACATACTAATGAATGAATTAATGAGAACGAAAATTAATTAATGTTGGTTAATTGGAATGATTAGTAAAACTGAACGAACATTAAATGGCTATCAGCCTCTAATTAAATGAACTAATTAAAAAACTGAAAGTTAATAATACCCTAATTAAAGCTAACGAGAGAAAAAAAAAGACTAAACCTAAACAATTAAGCAAGATCAATTAATATCCTAATTAATATCTATACTAAAAATCTATTTAACAAAAACTATTAAAACAAAATCTATTAATTCTATTAAAATCTATATTAAACTAATAAAATCTAAAAATCTATTAAATTCTATAATATCTATTAAAAAACAAGAAACTAAATTCTATTATTCTAAAAACTCTATTAAATCTAATAAAATCTAATACCTATTTATCCTAAAAAAACTATATTATTCTAATATCTATGAATATTCTATTTAAAACTATATAAAATCTATTCAACTCTAGAAAAGACTAAAAGGCCATTAATCAATTAATAGAGAATGCTAGACCAGATCGAAACAAACGGTAAAAACCCGGACACCCGAAATGTCCTCAAAAACAACAGCGAGAGCTGAAAATACCGAGATGAGCACAAAATCCCAAAATACACCTATTCGAACTGGCCTGAACTGCCTGAAACGTCAGGGGAGGCTGTAATCCCGATAAAGTCAATCTGACTGAAAAAATGCAATGGATGCGGTACGTGAATGCGAATGCAAAATGCATTGAAACATAAACCAGATGTGGGAACCGGTTGGTCAAATTTTGAGGTGCAACATTGATGGATCCAGATTGTTGATGAACACATGAATCCGGAAAAGAGGTATGAAGATTGATGAATCTGGATGAAGATCGCGATGAACGGTTATGAAGAATTTGATGAACAAGTTGAAGATCTTGACGAATCTGGAGAAGAGTTCATGCCGGTGAAGGTTAGATTCATGAAAAACAAAGGTTCGTTGGCGTTTGATGTTGACCGTGAGTGTGATGAAGTTTCTTGAAATGGAACGGAAAAACAGATGAGGATTTGATGAAGGTTTGAAGGATTTTCGGAGGTGAGGTTATTTGAAGGTAGATGAAGATCTGGGTTCAGATCTGAATGTTGGATGAATTTCTGGAAAAAAATGGATGAAGGTCGTTGAAGATTATGAAAATTGTTGATGAATGTTGCTGGAAAAAAGTGTGATGAATGAAGGTGATGAACATGGATGAAGAAACGATGAAGGTTTCTAGAAAAAAGTGGTTGAACTATGAAGGTTGGGATGAATCTGATGAAATCTGGAAATATATTGTATGAACATGAAGGTTTATGAAGCAAATCTGGAAAATAGTATGAACATATGAAGATCCGTATGTGTTTGGATGAATGTATGAAGGTTTCTGGAAAAACTGTGATGAACATCATGAACGTGGATGAACTTTCCGGTGATGCCATAAATTTTCCGGCGAGGTTTTGGTGAGTTTTTCGACAGGATTTGGACGGTTTGATTTCTCCGGTGATGTGAATTAGGGTTTTCTCGAGTACTGTGCAGCCAGCCATGAGAGAGAGTGAACAGGACTATTTATAGCCCTGACACTTGTCAGCAGCAAAACCTGCATGGGACCTGATTAAAGCTGCAAACTTGATTAGTTGACATAATTAAATGATTAATTATATGAACACAGATTAAAACTACTAAATGAACATTAATAAAGCTAAAAACAAAATAATGATGGATTAATAAAAGAAATGCTGATTAACTAAAATCAATTAATTAAAGGCTATTAAATCTAACTAATATTAATGCAATGTGACTTAACCAAATAAAGTAAAGACTAATAAAGCTCTAATATCCTAATTAAAGTTCACTCTAAAATCCTAACCAAATTCAATTTATATTAATTAAGATCTAAATCAATTAACAACCTAAAATATTCTAAGAAACAAATAATTTCTAGAAAAATAATAATTAAAATCTAAAAAATATCCTAAAGTAGAAAATAAAAGATAAAACTATCTAAAATATAAAATCTATGCCAAAAATTAAGAAATAAATTCTAGAAAATTAAATCGGTGAACGTAAAAATGCAAGAATGCAACGAAATAAAACGGTAACAAACCGGACACCGAAATACCACCGAAACCAACAACGCAGACTGAAAACACCGGGAAGAAGCACAACTTCCACAATAAACCTCTTTATTCGAACTGGTTTGAATCGCCTGAAACGCGAGCAAAGGGCTGTAATCCCGATAAAATCAATCCGACTGAAAAAATGCACAGTATGCGATATGCAGATGCAAATGCAAATGAAACGAAACATAAGCCAAATATAAGAAACAGTTGGTCAAATTTTGGGATACAACAGTAGGCATCAAAGTGGAAAACAAATACAAGTCGTCGAAGTCTCGATTAACCAACCAAAACAGCGACAAAATGTCCAGAACATTTCACTTCTAATGCATCGTATTGAACTACGATGATTCGATGCAAAACCGTACCCAAACAAGCAAGAAAATCAGCAAAACAGACCTACTGGCACAATGTTAATCGATTAACCATATATGTTAACCGATTAACCACTTAAAAATGGCTAAAAATCTGGAAATTTGTACATGTTAATCGGTTAACACCAGGCGTTAACCGATTAACACTGTGAAAACTTTGAAAATTTTGAATATTTGAAATGGTTAATCGGTTAACCATATGTGTTAACCAATTAACATTATGCCAACAGCAGAAAAACAGCAACAAAGCAGCATTTTCAGCAAATAAGCACTTATCCGATCAATCAAATGATCGCATAATCACTTAATCACGAAATTAAACCAGCAAGTCATGATTCAAACAGTATATGAACAGATTAACACAACCAAATCATGAATCAAACGGATCAAATTAACTGAAATTCAATCAAAGATGAAAATCCACATGATTATGCAAATAAGCTAAAAACAAATTCGGATCCAACCTTCGGAGCAGAGATTTGCTCCGGTTAATGTTGATTCAACTGTAATCGAATAGATCCAATGCTAGAAGTCTAGAATACTTCAAGATCCACACCAATTCTTGTATTAGCAATGAAGATCCTTCAAGATCAATCCAAAATAAGCCAAATAATCATTTCCAAAATTACTTCCAGATTCAAATCCAATTTTGCACGAAAATTGGATAAAGAAATCAATTCATTGAAGATGATGGATGGAGGTTTGAGCTCAAGAAATCAAAGATTTCAATGAAGAATCAATGATCTCAATGAGAAGAGCTTTGGTGAGGGTTTTGGAGATTGGAAAATTGGGAGATAATGGGATCAATTCAGAAAATGAGAGTGAATTATGAGTGATTAGATCTGTGAGGTTTGGAGTGAATCACTTAAATATCATTTAGGCTTGGATCCAAATGAAAGGTTTGGAATGTGGTGTGGAAAATTTGGTTTGGAATGAGTAATGGGCATTTGGAGGGAAAATGAAATTAACCAAATTTCAAATAGGTTCTAGATCCTTCCCAAAGTGAAAATCAAGTTTGCACATGACCAAAATTGGACCCCAAAATGACTTGTATTGAAAATTCACGTGCAGAGGCAAAATTTGCATTGGTTAATCGATTAACCATATAGGTTAATTGGTTAACACCTTCAAAACTTCATGTTTGACCTGATTTTGACTTGGTTAATCGATTAACCATATGTGTAAATCGATTAACACCTCAAAAATTTGAATTTTGGCGCCTTTTGGAGGGAAATCTGCCTGTTTGCCTGTTTCTTGCAGTTTCGAGCCCTGTTAAGCTTCTGAATCTTGTTTTTGAATATCCTAACCATGAAAATGCTCTCGATGGCCTGAATGCTGCTTTCTGAGCTGAAAATACCCTGCAAAATAAAAATCGGTCGCCCGACCTCTGGACAAAATAAATGCCAGAGCCTCTGATGCTCGCTATTCAGGTTCATTCACTGAGATGAAAACTGAGCCACGGGAAAACCTTGATCCCCTGTCTCAAGAACGAATGCTATGTAAATGCGAAAATGCAAAAATGCAAAAAAGCAAAAGCCAGATGCTTCCAAAACGAAAAGGAAAATTTTGGGGTGCTACAGCTGCCCCTATTCAAATAACTTGGACCTGAAGGGAGGAAAAGCATCTGCTTTCAAACATTCAAGGTATAAGGTGATTGAATACAAAAGAACCCGGAAATTTGCACCCAGCGAGAATGCAACACAACGAATACCAACCAAGAGTTGGAACACGACCCGCTGGGGATAACAATCCAATACGATCTGAACTTCATCCAAAAGATACCAACCAAGAGTTGGGATAATGTCCAAAAGATACCAACCAAGAGTCGGGATAAAGCAAGGCACACCAACCAAAAGTTGAGATAACGACTAAAAGATACCAACCAAGAGTTGGAATAACAAACTCTGGATACCAACAAGAGTTGGGATAAAACAACAAACAGATACCAACCAAGAGTTGGGATAACAACTGAAGGATACCAACCAAGAGTTGGGATAACGAACCAAGAAATACCAACCAAGAGTTGGGATAACAAACCCTGGATACCAACCAAGAGTTGGAAAAACGAACCAAGGAATACCAACCAAGAATTGGGATAACGAACCCTGGATACCAACCAAGAGTTGGAAAAACGAACCAAAGAATACCAACCAAGGATACCAACCAAGAGTTGAGATAACGAACCAAGGAATACCAACTAAGAGTTGGGATAACGATCCAAGGAATACCAACCAAGAGTTGGAAAACAAACCAAGAATACCAACAAAGAGTTGGGATAACGAACCAAGTGTCGCTTGCGCGAAAATAAGGTGCCGGCATGACAGAAGAGTCGCCACCTTTCGTTATTTATCCCTCAGAGCGGGAAAGGAAACAATCGGAAAAACCTGACGAATAAGAGGGTAAGACAAGGTCATCGCAACCATTGTCTGGGTTCGGGAGTCGGTTACGCAAGGGGAAGGTATTAGCACCCCTCACGTCCGTCGTACTCGACGGGATCCTCGCTTGTTTGTTTACTTGGACGGGTTGGTTATAATCTATCTACCTATCAAGGCTGGCTGAAAAAGAAAAGAAAAATGACTCGGCAAAGCGTCGCACTTTATGCCTACGTATTCTCATCAGAGAATGAGAAATCAGAGTCAACGTAGTTCAGCTAACTACGGGTGAAGATGGGGAAAGTTGCTCGCTAGGATGTCGCATCCTATGCCTACGTACTTTCATCTGGCATGAAAGATCAGAGCAAACGTAGTTCGGGAAACTACTGAAAATATGGCTCAACTAGGAGGGAGACTATCAAGTCCTACTGTTATCATGCCATGGATTCATCCTATGGTTGAGGTTTGAACAGGGAACTCCTAGATGTTGTCATGCATAGGTTTCAACCTAAAAGTCTATCATCAAATCCTCATCAGAGGGAATGAGAGTCCTAAGGGATCATATCAATGATACACAGAATACAGATAAAAACATCAGTTTTAACAGTAAAATGCATGCAATGCAAGTGAGGGAGGAAATGTGTGTGGGGTTTCAGCCTCCACAAGCTCATCTCAACCTCAAGCCAGTCATGAAATAACAGCAATCATACTGAAAATAATCAACATGCTATCAAGCAATAAACAGATAAAGGAAATGAAGTGCTATCAGGCAAACAAAACTCACATGAGAAAGAATCATCTATTCTCTAACCCTAACCCTAATCACAGAGTCCTAAACAAACCTAGGCAAAGCTCTCAAGCACAACCCTAAACAGGAGCAATCATTCCCAGCCTTCAAGCTTCAGAATAAGCTTACCAAAGAAAGGGAGCTAAGCAATCAGACTCATAGTGTCTTCCTCAGGAAAGCACTAGGAGGTGTATACTCAGGAATCATACCCTATGTGGCTCAACCACTGTGATCAGTTTACATCCCTCCTCAGGAGAGATTAAACTCACAAGCAGGCTCCAACATCACTGGATATTTAGAAAATCCTATTTGAACTAGTGGAGCTAAGTGAATAGACCCATAGGACCTTCCTCAGGAAAGTACTAGGAGGCTTCCACTTAGGAGTTGTACCCCATGTGGCTCAACAACATGTGATCAGTTTACATTCCTCCTCAGGAGAAATTAAACTCACAAGTTGGCTCCAACATCATTGGATACTTGAGAAATCCTAGATCAACTAGTGGAACTAAATGAATAGACTCATAGGACCTTCCTCAGGAAAGTACTAGAAGGCTTCCACTTAGGAGTTGCATCCCATGTGGCTCAACAACAAGTGATCAGTTTACATTCCTCCTCAGGAGAAATTAAACTCACAAGTTGGCTCCAACATCATTGGATACTTAAGAAAGAGGTGAGAAGGAAGAATGAAAGTCATTCATAGTGCCTTCCTCAGGAAAGTACCATGAACTTCCTTCAAACTTCAGGCTCTCAAACCTCACCAACAGGGCATCAGCCCAGCTCTGGGTCTCTGCACCTTGATCTACAAGCTTCCCTTCATGATGCTCTCCATCAATATCCTCAAGGCAACACAAGCCCTCCAGCAAATTCCTCAGAAAGATCCCCACAGATGAACAGATAACCCACTCAACAGACCAAATCCTCAGGCCACTCAGAAAATACCTAAAAATACTAAACTAATGGGGAAAAAATTAACAAATATTCACAAGGGTCCTCAACACCTACTCATAACATCTATAAAGGTTTCTACCTAAAAATCAAGATAAAACTCAATCAAAGAAAGGAATCATCACCTATGCACAATTCTAACCCTAATTAGACTATCCTAAGTCAACCCTAATTAAACTAATCAAGATTAATTCTAAAAAATCTAGAAAAAATCCTATGGGGAAGTATGACTCATCATCTAATTGCATAAAAAAGAATGGGTAAAAAACCCTAAGGGAATGTCCTACAATAATTCCTACAAAATCAAATATCAAAATGAAACAATTAAAAAGCTATTTAATTGAAAAATCTACTAAAAATATTAAACCTAAAAATAAAATCTCAATTTTATTTTTATAATTTTCTATACATTTTAATCTACTCATAGAAAAAAGAAGAAATTAAAAATCATTTTTTAACTATTTTTAATGAATTTTACAAATCAGAAAAATAAAAGAAGAAAAATAAAAAGAATTAAATGAAATAAGGGAGGGGGGGTCTGAAAAGCAACGCGCGCTAGTTATATTGGTTGGGCTACACCAAAAGGGGGGTGGGAAGAGAAACCGAGCCCAGGACCGGTCTTAAGTGAAACGACCGTGTTTCGTTTAGTTTGAAATTTCCCTCCAATCTTCAGATGCAACCACAGCCACACGATCTAATGAATTGGTCAATCCCTGGAACGAATCCAACGTCTCACCTTCATCGTCCCCAATGCAAACCCTAGGTTCTCAGAATTCTCCCTCCATGCCATCAACTTCGAGCCCTTCTAACTCCCTCTACACGCCACGGCTTGCCACGATATAAAAATGAAAGTTGCTCTAAATCTCAAGGGGAACACAACCCTACGTGCAGTTTTTCTTGATTCTTCCTAGATTGCTCTAACAGAGAGCTAGAAGATCTTGGCACCACCATGGTTCAGAATTTCCAACTGATGTTAATCTTCATCAAACTTCAATTTAATGGCTTACAGATACTCTACAAGCTATCCTGGTCATTATACACTAATCCTTGCTGATTAAAACTCATTAAACAACTAATTATTGAAGATCCAAGAATCATGGTTCTGTTATGCAACCTCACCAATCTTGCTCTAATTCTCAGGGATTAATCCTCTACCCTAACACAATCTTTCTATGGCTATAAAACTAATCGAGACTCATTAAATTAAGAGATAGAGAGTGAAGAAGAACCTGTCAAGAAGTTAATGGTGAGGCTCGAGGGGATGCTTGCAGGGCTTGAAATGGCTTCAATGAGACCCTACAATGGTGAAGAACCTTCTGTTTGCACTTGTTGTGAAGGTGGTGGCTTGAAGTGAAAGATCTCTTGACTTGCTTCAACTTGAAGAAACTTCTCCAATGGCTATGCACTTCTCTCTCTCCTCTGACTTGGCTCCAATTTCACCAACCTTTCATCACTCTTTGATGCCCTCTTTAAATAACAATCCATGGAAGTCTCTAGATTCATCTAGAATGATGTGGAAGTTTCATGAATTTCTCCTTGAATGAGAAGTTGGTTATCTCATCTCCCATGCTTCAAGCCTTCAATTTGGTCTCAAAATGTCCTTATGTGAGTTATTGAATGAGGATGAGTGAAAAACAAGTGTATTTGTTGCTTGTGTAGGGTTTTCTAACATTGCCTTCTTTCTTAAGTAACAAATTTCCAAAGGAACCTCATTTTGGGAGCCTCAAATGAAAATTCTACTTAAACCAAAGTTATTAAAATAGTTTTTCCAATCAAAATGATATATTGGATGACCTATTTTGGATTTGTAGATCTTCCAAAACACTTTTCCATTTCAACTTTTCAAAGTTATAAGTCATATTTAGTTCATTTTTGACCAATCATGGAATCTTGTGCTATGAGCTTTTTCAACAATTTGTGACCTTCTTTCTAGACTTAAAATCACATTTTGAGCAACTTTCATGTTTTAAGTTTTTCCATTTGAGGCTTGGAAATAGGAGTTTTAGGCATTGGCTAAAATGACCTATAACTGACAAATGACCAAAATACCCCTGCCTTGTTCAAACCATAAGTTGAGTTCCACAAATCCAATCAAGGACTTCTACCACTCAAATTAAAGCTAAGAAGATCCTCTTCAACATTCATGTTGACCAAGAAACCATAGGAATCAACCTACTAGGGCAAAAGTTGTCTGGAAGTTGGGTGACTTTCAAGGACCCAGATTCACACACATCAACTGACCTGTAATTTGTCAAAACCATAACTTGAGCTCTGTAACTCCTATCAAGGACTTCCACCACTCAAATTAAAGCTTAGAACAAGCTCTACAACATTCATGTTGTGGGGAAAATGAGATATCAAACACATCTAGTGCTAAAACTGCCTGGAAGATAGGGATCAAATTAGGGTTTTTCACTGACAATCCTCAGAAACCCTAACTTGAAACTTCTCAAAACTCCTCAATCATGATGAGTTGGTCTAGTAATCATCTTTATAACATCTCTATGCATCATTCCATGATCTCATGGCCCTTGGATTGAGTCTCAACCTTCTCCAAGTCTTCAGTTATCCTAGGGTTGACCCAGTCAAGACCCTAATTCATCCATTCATGGTTGAATCTTCTGAATTCTTGCATAATGACCTCTCTGGGCTTCATGATGGCTTTCAAGACATCTCATAAGCTTTCTCAAAACATCAAGTTCATTCTCAAAGTCTCAAAATCATCTGAGGGGCACCCACAACTTTCAAACTGTGAAGCACACAACCCTGGTTTCAAACCACTCTTCTGAGGATCTCTTGAACTTTCTGATGAAGATATCAACTTTCAAACACTCAATGAATGAATAATTGTTGGTCAAATTTTGGGGTGCAACAGCTGCCCCTATTCAAACGGCTTGAACCTGACTGGGTGAGAAGCGAACGGCTCTCAACCAATCAAGGTACGAGACGGTTGAATATCAGTAAACCCGAAAATTTGCCAACTGCACGAGCGCACGGTACTCTGCGGGGAACAAATCTTCGAACACTGCAACACTAGCTGCTCAACAACTAGCTGGAGAAATATCGACCTGACATCACCGTCAGTTATCCACATTAAATTCTTCTGACGTTGCCTTCAGACAACCACAACACCCAACATCACCGCTGGAAGACTAAACCTTCTGGCATTGCCGTCGAACAATCAAAACACCCAACATCGCCGCTGGAGAACTAAATCTGACATCGCCGTCTGAAACAAACATCGCTCTGAGAGACACTCGACATCACCGTCGTACCAACATCATCTCTACTGGGGATTTAAAGAGTCTGACATTGCCATCAAACAAACATCCAACCTCGCTGCCTGAAACAAACATAATCTGACCTGGGGTTCACCCCTGGTGAATGGAACAAAAAAGTACACTTACATACCTGAAGCTACTCCGCTGGGAAGGAGAGACTTAACCGAGCACACTCTGATCTGGGGTTCACCCTCAGAACCATGACGAATATCGGAATACTGCTGCACACTGCCCGCCGTAGAACTTCAACATTAAAGATATATGAAACCCTGGCCCCTGGCCACTTCCAGCTTCAGCTAGAAAAGATCTTCAAGCACTTATGAAGATAGATGAAACCCTGGCCCCTGGCCACTTCCAGCTTCAGCTAGAAAAGATCTTCAAGCACTTATGAAGATAGATGAAACCCTGGCCCCTGGCCACTTCCAGCTTCAGCTAGCAAAGGTCTTCAAGTACTTCTGAAGATAAGCATCCTTGGCCTCCAAGGATGGCAACTCTGCAGGAGGTATCTTCGACTTCAGTCGGAAGAAAATGATCCTTGGCCTTCAAGGATACATGGATCTGCCTTCAGGCAACTCCGCCTCTGCTATAGAGCATCCGAGACTTCAGTCAGGGATATACTTCGGCCTTCAGCCCGAATATTGAATCCTAGGTCCTTCACGACCTTGGGGGATAACCTTGCCTTCAGGCACCTTTGCTTCAGCATAAGAAATCTGTGACTTTAGTCAGAGAAATGGTATCCTGAGCCACTCATGACTCCACGGGGATTCAAACACTTTGCCTACAGGCAAAACTCCGCTTCAGCTGGAGAAACATCTTCGACTTCAATCAGAAGACGTATCATTCACTTGATCGCGCTCAATCATCACCTCAGGACAACTGACTTGGTCTTCGGACTCACACGAATCACTCTGTTGTATCTACAACCCTGGAACCTTGTCTTCAGCTACTTGTTGATTCTTCAACACGGAAATCTGGACTCACCGGAACCTTCTGATATCGCCTTCGGGCGCTTACGAAATCCATCTTCAGATTAGACATCGTTGTTGGAGCAGACATACCACGCTGCTCTGGTCTTCAAGAATCATCTTGACCAAACAGATCCATCGGGCGTCTTCAAGAATCGTCCTGAACTAATAACCTTTCTGGAGCAAACATTCTGTTGGGTATTCCAGGAATCTTCCTGGGCAACTCTTACTGGGGACGCTTTTGGGGAACTCAAGTATCATACTAGGCGAACCACTCGGGAAGCTGTACTGAGGTCTTAAGAATCGTCTTAAGCAAATGACCCTGCTGAGGGGTTTGAGAATCATCTCGAACCGAAGTCTTTGCTGGGGATCTCAAAAATCATCTTGAGCGAGCGACTGTGGGGATCACCGGGGTCTTCAGAATCATCTAAGAAAATGACCTTGCTGGGGAGAACTTCAAGAATCGTCCTGAGCAACCGGTCTTTCGGTAGTACATCTGTACAATAAGGATGATAATGACCTAGATCATGCTTATAATGCATATGCTGCTGCGCTATGCCCCACACGGCGGGAATGATATGTATTTATGCTAAGTGTCATGCAATCATGCACAATGCTATGCAGTGTTGAATGCTATGCAGTCATGCACAATAATACGATCCCGTCAGCAAAATAAATGCCGAGGGGGGAATCCTCCTGTCAAGGAGAAAGAACCACTCAGGTAGAGGAATCATCCTGCTGAGGAGAATGTGAACACGCCAATATCAATTAGGCTCTGTCTAGGGAATCAATCTTCCGCGAACTGCTGCAGGGGAACAACTTTAGCTGACTGCTGCAGGGGATGAAGCTCTACGAGAACTTGGATCTGCTGATATCAATCGCTAGAATGAACTGCGTGGCCGTCTCGGCTACTCTTCTGGGGATAACTATTCCGTGGGGAACCAACTTCAGCTGTTCAACACTCCACTGGGGAAAAACCAATCATGATCTGATCCACTTCCCAGGATTCGGATCCCTTGGACATCTGCAGACTCGGCTGAGGAGGGAGAAATCATTCTGCTTCGCTGGAAAGAGTGCGACTCTGGGGAAATGCAGCATCAGCTGCTCTACGCTCTGCTGAGGAGAATTGATCATGATCTGATCAACTTCCAAGGATTCTGCTTTTCTGCGGACTCAGCCGGGGAGAGAAATCATTCTACTTCACTGAAGAGTACGACCCTGATGGGGAATTTCAATTCTGCTGGAGACTTCAGTCTGGCACTATCAGTTACTGCATACTTCGGCATACGACTAGCTTCCTGCGAAACCTGCACTTGTGACCCGGTGCGGGGGAAAATCCTGCTTCAGCGACTTTACTGGAGAAAACACGAGCTTCGGCACCCGAACACTTCTTCGAAATCTGCACTTGTGACCCGGTGCTGGGGAGACACGACATCATTCTTCGGTGCTTAACTCAGCTGATGAGGTGACCTTCCTTCAGGAGGCGCCTGCTTAGGGAAGAGAATTACCCCTACCTGGGGGAGACATATCAATGCTCACTATCTGATTCTGATTCGGCGGAGGAGAGACTACTGAACTCTGCTGGAGAAGGAGGACTCATCCCGCTTCGGGGATACGCACGGCACATCTTCTGGCGAGGTACTACACCTGCAACAACACAAACAAACAGACAAGATACCCTCCTCAAAGGGGCCTATCAGGGTTATTATCTCGTGATAGTGTTTAGTTAGTTAATTGTTTCAACAATCAATGGGCTTAGGCCCGCAGGTTTATGTATGCGCATTTTATCAAAAAAACACATCGGCGTTATCATTCGCAAACAAAACAGATAAATGCAAAACAGACAAGTAGAATTGCTGAATAATGTGCACTTTATTGATGATGAACCCCTGAATGGGCAAAAATGTTTTACAACAGAGGCAAGCTCCTGGAATGAGGAAGCCGCGCAAAAAAAGAAAACATAAATATACATCAGTATATACAAATGTCGGCAATCAAGGCGTAGACGAACACCATGAGTTGATCCCTCTAAGACCCACTCGACTTCGATACTTCTCCGATGCTTCAGCTTTGGAAGAGATTGATTCAGATAAACGGCCCTCAGGTCTTCCGAACCACTAAACAATGAAAGCCCATACGCGGAACGCAGTCATTTGCTTATTCAAATCCCTAACTTTTGCGTGAACCGCCCTTTCGGGTTTTCAGTTCACCGGGATACCCTTTTTTGCCGAAGCCGCCCAGTGTAGGTTTTCGACTTCGCGGGTGTACATTTTTTCAATATATCCCTAATTTTTGCCCGAACCTTTTATTCTGTTTTTGGTTCGTCGGGATGCCCCTTTTTTGCCTGGACTCTTTCTTTTTTGTCCAGCGGGTCGCTTTCAAGCAAAGTATTTTTTAACTGCGTCCGCGTTCACCGGGGATGCAAAATCTTCACCATCCATCGTGGATAACAGCAAAGCTCCTCCCGAGAAGACCTTGCTGACGACATACGGCCCTTCGTAATTCGGAGTCCACTTGCCCCGGTGATCGGAGTGTGGCGGAAGAATCTTCTTCAGGACGAGATCACCCGTCTGAAAGCTTCGAGGACGCACTTTCTTATCATAAGCTTTCTTCATTCGGCTTTGGTACAGGCGACCAAATGCAATCGATGCTAGCCTCTTCTCGTCCATCAGGCTGAGCTGGTTCAGGCGATTCGTCACCCATTCTGCCTCATCAAGCTTCACATCAACCAAAACTCGCAAAGAGGGAATCTCCACTTCTAGCGGTAGGACAGCTTCCATACCGTACACCAAGGAGAAAGGAGTTGCCCCGGTCGACGTACGCACCGTCGTACGATAACCGTGCAAGGCAAACGGCAGCATCTCGTGCCAATCTTTATACGTCACAACCATCTTCTGAACAATCTTCTTGATGTTCTTGTTGGCCGCTTCAACGGCGCCATTCATCTTCGGCCGATAAGGAGATGAGTTGTGGTGTTCAATCTTGAAACTCTGGCACAGCTCCTTCATCATCTTGTTATTCAAATTCGAACCATTATCAGTAATGATCCGCTCGGGAATTCCATAGCGACATATGATGTCCCTCTTAATGAATTTAGCAACCACCTGCTTGGTCACATTAGCGTACGAGGCTGCCTCCACCCACTTGGTGAAGTAGTCGATAGCTACCAGAATAAAACGATGACCATTGGATGCGGTGGGCTCGATCTTGCCTATCATGTCAATGCCCCACATGGAGAACGGCCAAGGGGAGGACATGACATTCAAGGGGCACGGCGGCACATGAACTCTATCAGCATAAATCTGGCATTTATGACATTTCCTCGCGAATCTGAAGCAATCCGACTCCATAGTCAACCAGTAATATCCTGCTCTCAGGATCTTTCTCGTCATGGCATGCCCGCCGGCGTGCGTACCAAATGTGCCCTCATGGACTTCCTCCATGAGCATACTGGCCTCTTTCTCATCTACACATCTGAGTAGCACGAGATCGTGGTTTCTTCTATACAGCACTCCATCAGGGTTGAGATAAAAGTTTCCAGATAGCCTCCTCAGAGTCTTCTTATCCTGGGTTGACGCACCCGCCGGATACTCCTTAGTCATAAGGAAGGTCTGGATGTCGTGGAACCATGGCTTGCCGTCAGTGGCATCCTCGATTGCGAACACATATGCTGGTCTGTCAAGACGCGAAAGAACAATGCTTGGAGCCTCATTCCAAAGATTGACCTTATACATAGAAGCCAACGTGGCTAAAGCATCAGCCATTTGATTTTCAGCCCGTGGTACATGATGAAGTTCTACTCGGTCGAAGAACGGAAGCAGCCTTCTGGCGTAATTCATGTACGGCACTAGATTCGGTTGACGAGTCTCCCACTCCCCTTTGATCTGATTGATTACAAGCGCTGAGTCACCATATATGTCTAGATTCTTGATTCTCAAATCAATTGCCTCTTCTAGACCCATAATACATGCTTCGTACTCGGCTTCGTTGTTGGTAACTGGAAACGTCAGTCTCGCAGTAAACGGGATGTGGGATCCGTGAGGAGTCGTGATGATAGCCCCGATACCACTTCCATAGGAATTGACTGCTCCGTCGAATATCAACTTCCACTGAGACTTCCTATCTGGCCCCTCGTCGGGCAACGGCTCTTCGCAATCCTTTGCTTTGAGAAACATAATGTCCTCATCAGGGAACTCGAACTTCATCGGCTGATAGTCTTCGATTGGCTGTTCGGCAAGGTAATCAGACAATACGCTCCCTTTGATGGCTTTCTGAGAGACGTACTGAATATCATATTCTGTTAACACCATTTGCCATCTGGCAATCCTGCCCGAAAGAGCCTGCTTCTCGAAGACGTACTTGATCGGATCCATCTTCGAAATCAGCATAGTGGTGTGATTGAGCATATACTGTCGTAGACGTTTGGCAGCCCAAGCTAATGCACAACACGTCTTCTCCAGCATCGAGTATCGAGATTCACACTCAGTGAACTTTTTACTCAAATAATAAATGGCATGCTCTTTTCTGCCCGTCTCGTCGTGCTGACCGAGAACACACCCCATACTATTCTCCAGAACTGTCAAGTACATGATTAATGGCCGTCCAGCCACTGGGGGTATCAAGATTGGAGGTTCTTGAAGATACTGCTTTATCTTATCGAATGCCTTCTGGCAATCCTCATTCCAAGTAATCGCTTGATTTTTCTTTAACAACTTGAACATCGGTTCACAAGTGGCCGTGAGCTGAGAGATAAACCTTGCAATGTAGTTTATTCGGCCCAAGAAACCACGAACTTCTTTTTCTGTTCTCGGCGCTGGCATTTCTTGGATAGCTTTTATCTTTGCAGGATCAACTTCAATACCTCGTTCACTAACGATAAACCCCAATAACTTTCCGGACCGCACCCCGAAAGTGCACTTGTTAGGATTCAGCCTCAGCTTGAACTTCCTAAGCCTTTCAAACAGCTTCAGCAAATTGACCAGATGCTCATCCTCCGTTTGGGACTTTGCAATCATGTCATCAACATAGACCTCGATCTCATGATGAATCATATCATGAAACAAAGTTACCATTGCTCGCTGGTAAGTGGCCCCTGCGTTCTTCAGACCGAAGGGCATTACCTTGTAGCAAAACGTGCCCCAGGGGGTAATAAACGTCGTTTTCTCCATGTCCTCCGGCGCCATCTTAATCTGATTGTAACCGGAGAAGCCATCCATGAACGAAAACACGGAAAACTGGGCTGTATTGTCGACCAACACATCGATATGAGGCAACGGGAAATCATCCTTAGGGCTCGCCCTATTCAAGTCCCGATAATCGACGCACATACGTACCTTACCGTCCTTCTTCGGTACAGGCACTATGTTGGCGACCCACGGAGGGTAGGTGGTGACGGCTAGAAATCCTGCGTCCAACTGCTTCTGGACCTCCTCTTTGATTTTTACAGCCATGTCTGGTCTCGTCCTCCTAAGCTTCTGCTTGACTGGAGGGCAATCTTCTCGCAACGGCAAGCGATGAACCACGATATCTGTGTCAAGTCCAGGCATATCCTCATATGACCAAGCAAAGACGTCACTATACTCTCGAAGCATCTCGACCAGTCTATGCTTGACATCGTTCTGCAGCGCAGCCCCGACTCTGACATTCCTGATAAGCTCCTCAGAACCCAGATTTATGATCTCAATCTCCTCCTCATGAGGCAGAATAACCTTCTCCTCTTGTTTCAACAAGCGGGCCAATTCTTCCGGAAGGTCTTCGTCTTCATCAATCTCATCCTCGGCTTGATAGATCGGGCAATCAAAGTCGTAGTGAGCCGTAGAGGGTCCAGAGTCGATGTCGTCTGTTACGTGGATCCTGCAATAACAAGGGTTAAGTTTAAAGCAGGAATATGCAGGTTAGCACGAGCCTCGTCGCCCTTTTGCTGTTTTTCAAAACAAGCATAAAATATGAATAACAGAGAACACAATATTTGATTACGAAGAAAACGCCCTTTTATTTATTGATAAAATGTATACACATAATCCAACAAGGCCCTGACAGTAAAACCACTATGCCCCGGGCAGGACATAGGGTTGTACAAAAGATTGTAAAAAGCAAATCATTACTCTTCACTTGTCAGCTCGATAATCTCCTTGATGGTCCAGTTGTGAAGGCGCTCGCCTGGCTTGCTCGGTTGAATCCAGGCATCGAGATCACAGTCACTGTCCCCGCTGTCCTCTGACGCTGCGTTGACACTTTCGAAGATCACCCCCCCTTTGGTGAATAGGATCGGCCCCTTCCCACGAGATGAGCTACCAGAAGAAGTTGAAGCTTCAGCTTCCGGAGAATATCCCAATCCAAACTTATCTTGTTTGAATGGTATATCCAAGACATGCCCCCAGCCTGGGGTAGAACCAGCTTCGACAACGACTCTAGCTTCCTTAAACGAAGAGAGGTTCACCTCCTGCTTCTCTGCAACAACGGGAGCTACCTCCTTCACCTTGACGGTCTCAAACGCCTGGCAAAGAGTCTCATGGATCTCGCCATCCATTTCGACATACTTGAAGGACGACAGGTGGCTTACCATGATGTCCTCCTCTCCGCAAACTGTCACTATGCTGCCCCCAACAGCATATTTAAGCTTCTGATGCAACGTGGACGTCACGGCACCAGCAGAATGAATCCACGGCCGACCTAAGAGGCAACTATAGGCGGGCATGATATCCATAATATAGAACACTGCATTAAACGTCTCTGGTCCAACCTGAATTGGCAGGGTCAATTCTCCAAAGACGTGGCGTTTGGTTCCGTCAAAAGCCTTCACGACCAGATCACTGGGCGTGCACAGCAGTCCCCGGGTATCCAACTTCATTAGTGCTTTCTTCGGAAGCACATTCAGCGAGGAGCCCGTATCTACTAGGACATGTGACATAATCGTGCCCCTGCACTCTATCGAGATGTGCAAGGCATGGTTGTGGTCTCTTCCCTTGGGCGTCAGCTCCAAATCTGTAAAGCCCAGCCCATTACCAGCGTTGACATGGGCTACCACTTCCTCAAGTTGGTTAACTGATATCTCCTGCGGCACGTAAGCAGCATTCAATACTTTCAGCAACGCGTTGCGGTGTGCTTTAGAACACAGCAACAGGTTGAGAATTGAGATCTTTGACGGAGTTTGGTGAAGATGATCTACAATCTTGTAGTCACTTTTCCTGATCAGTCGCATGAACTCTTCTGCGTCTTTAACCAACAAGTCTTTTTCTGCCCCTGCAGGAACCTCTTCAACGGCTTTACCTTTGCCCTTATCAGCAGCATCAGCCCTGACTACCTTCTCTGCCGCACCCTCTGCCGGCGCGAACACTCTGCCACTTCTGGTGATACCACTGGCCTCAGCAAGACTCTGCGCAGTCGATCTGGGCGGCTCAATCTCTACCTTCTGGCCATTACAATACACTTCAGCGCCGTAATGCCATGGCACGGCATTGGTACTCTCGAACGGGATTGGTCCAGCCCTGGTGATGGTAATAGTAGGAGGACGAGGTGCAGAAATGGTGATAGGGTGGCGAGGAATGGTGATGGTAGCAACTTCGTCCGCCTGCTTCAGCACGACTTCCCCTGACGCATTCTCAATGCTTCGACTAAACTGCAAAATACCCTCGGTCATCAGACTCTGGATACCTTCACTCAACTGCTCACACCCGTCAGGAAGTGTAGCACATGCCATACAAAATTCCCCACATCCGGGAAAGAAACCTTTCTTCAGCAGTTTAGCCTTAACAAAGCTCAATGGCGTTTTCAAATCTCTGACATCAGTCAGCAAGTCTGAATTCTCTTCAGTGATGACAGCATTTACTCCGCCCCCCCTATGATGAGGCATCGGATTCTTGGTGACGTTGGGCACGTTGTCAGAAAAATTTATTATCTTGGCGTCAATCATGTCCTGGACCTTATGCTTAAAAGCTTTGCAGTTCTCAACTGTATGGCCAGGTGCCCCAGAATGAAATTCACACGTAGCATTAGCATCATACCCGGGTGGTGGTGCCCCTGTCAAGGGAGCTAGCGTCCTCTTCTGAACCAGTTGGAGCTGAAGCAACGTCTGCAGAAGCTGTGCATATGACATGGGAGGAGTTTCCAAATGACGGTTTGCCAGGGGACCCCGATGCTGATATTTCTTATATCCCGGATTATTCTGTTGCTGAGGCTGCTGCTGCGGCTGCGGGGGAGCAACTGGGATGTTTATGCTAGCGATCTGAGACTGAGGGCCCTTGCCCTTTCTCCTAGCATTAGAGACAGCACTGGCATCGCCCTCCCGACGCTTGCCAGTATAAGGTTTCTTGCTGGCCCCTCCAGATGAGGATGATTCGCCTTGAATCTTGCCGATCTTTATACCATTTTCAACATGCTCGCCCAAAGTGATGAGGGCCGAGAATGTCCCGGACATGCCACTAACCAACTTCTCATAATAGACTCCGGGAAGAGTAGCCACGAACATCTGTACCAACTCACGCTCAACCATCGGCGGTTGAACCCGAGCAGCCAATTCACGCCACCGCTGGGCGTACTCCTTGAAGCTTTCATTGCTACGCTGCGAGAGATTCTGAAGCTGAACTCGGTTGGGAGCCAAGTCGCTATTATACTGATAGTGGAGAACAAATGCTTCAGCGAGATCTTTCCACGTTCGTACAGCAGCGGGTTCCAAACCCATATACCATTCAAGCGATGGGCCAGAAAGACTATCCTGAAAGAAGTGCATCAGCAACTTCTCATCATCAGAGTAAGCAGACATCTTCCTGTAATACGATCGGAGATGAACACGGGGACAAGTAGTGCCTCTATACTTCTCAAAGATAGGCACCTTAAACTTGTGAGGTACTTTAAAGTCAGCAATCAGCCCAAGTTTGGACATGTCAACGCCCAATGTGTTCTGATTTTCTATATCTCTCATTTTATCTTCCAGTGCCTTGAACCTGAGTCTAGCTTCAGCAGTTAACTCAGCCTCTACACCCCTCTGAGAGAAAATGTCGTCCTGATGGTCCTCCAGCCACGGTTGAGGCACCACCATATTTCCTGCACCAACATTAACATTGGCTCCCAAACCACCATTGACGGCGCCCGCCGCGTTAAGTCCGAGATTATTCATAAGATTGCCGTTAGCACTACCGTTGCCCCCGGCAGCAGGAACAACGTTCTGAGGAGTATCCACTTGAGGAGGAGGAGTGGGTACGGCCCCGCCGTGAAGAATTCCATTGCTGTCAACCCTGGAGATGAGAGGTTGAACCAAAGTACGAAGTTGCTCTTGCCCGTTCGCAACTACTTGCATCAACTCCATAAAACGATCCATCCTTTCACGAAGCTCCTGAACATCTGATTGTACTTGGTCCATGATTCTCGTTTGATTGGCGCGAGTCGAGTAGCGGTGGATGAATCTTTGATCAATCCTGAAAGCAGCTCGGAACCTGAGTACCTGAAAAACCTGTCAAGATTAAAGGTTAGGAAAAGCAACAGAATGTATGTCATGCAAGAATGCTTCATGCAAATGCATGCGTGTGTCTGTGTGCTTGAGAGATTTCCCCGGTCCTGGCATCTGCTGATAATAATAAGGGGAAGAATCTAGGCCCAATCATGGAGACAGCAACCTCACAGACACACGCTAATAGAATGATTATGCAAGCTAATGCAAAATGCAGGCATGCAACAATATATATCCAAGGCTGCTGTGGAGATTCGATGTCAACAGTCACTGCTGAGAAGGAAACCCCGGTGTAAACCCACTGATCTGATCTGTTGTGAATAACCATCTGGTAGGATCAAGATCAAGATTCTGCTCTGACAAGAACGAAGGCCTGATAATGAAAACCCTGGATGCAAGATCAAGGAATATCTGTTGGAGAAGTCTTCAGACCCCAAATCACAAATCTGCCCTCTCAAGATCAAATACATAGCCGCTGATGAGATCTTCAAACCTCACTCAAAACCTGCCCTATCAAGAACAAAATAACAACTGCTGACGAGATCCTCAGACCCCACTCAAAAATCTGCTCCATCCAGGACAAACTTCTGATAATAATACACTGATCAAAGCCTGCTCTATCAAGAACAGACAAACATCCGATGATAAGATCCTCTGATCAAATCCTTGCTCTATCAAGAACATATCTGCAACTGAGAACCCAACATAACTGATTCACTGTCAAGAAAACCAGGTGGTCTGGAGGTCAAAGTTTCCTGCAATATCCCAACCCCACTCACAGGTATGATGGACCTAATCCATGGACAAAGGTACGACATCCTATGCGGTTGTCAGCGTCACAGACATTCATGAGTGACAATACGATTCCCAGAAGGAGTGGCATCGTCAAGTCATGAAGAGGCCTCTCTTAGCTGACTTCCAAATGATCGGTCCCCAGAGTCGACAATCCTCACGTCTGGACTCCCCTCAGATCCTCAGGACCGGAAAGGAGCACCTCTGCAAGAATCTCGTCTGAGCGCAGATTTTCGTAGGGAACTGTGCCTGTTCAACAGACAGGTTCGTCTACTACTTCTCTACAACTATATCTAGGTGTGTACTCAAGCCCAGGTCCGGCTTTTCACTCACAGTAACATCCCTCTCCCACAGCAGCACAGATAATCATATCAAACTGGAAATAAAATGCAGGAAATAAAATGCGGGAAGTAAAGTGCGGGAAGTAAAGTGCGGGAAGTAAAAATGCGATAAATAAACGCAACCCAACAAGCAAACACACAAACGATAGGATTGACTCTCATAGGGAACCGGAGAACCAGAGATTCTGGGTTCGATCCCCAGCAGAGTCGCCAGCTGTCGCTTGCGCGAAAATAAGGTGCCGGCATGACAGAAGAGTCGCCACCTTTCGTTATTTATCCCTCAGAGCGGGAAAGGAAACAATCGGAAAAACCTGACGAATAAGAGGGTAAGACAAGGTCATCGCAACCATTGTCTGGGTTCGGGAGTCGGTTACGCAAGGGGAAGGTATTAGCACCCCTCACGTCCGTCGTACTCGACAGGATCCTCGCTTGTTTGTTTACTTGGACGGGTTGGTTATAATCTATCTACCTATCAAGGCTGGCTGAAAAAGAAAAGAAAAATGACTCGGCAAAGCGTCGCACTTTATGCCTACGTATTCTCATCAGAGAATGAGAAATCAGAGTCAACGTAGTTCAGCTAACTACGGGTGAAGATGGGGAAAGTTGCTCGCTAGGATGTCGCATCCTATGCCTACGTACTTTCATCTGGCATGAAAGATCAGAGCAAACGTAGTTCGGGAAACTACTGAAAATATGGCTCAACTAGGAGGGAGACTATCAAGTCCTACTGTTATCATGCCATGGATTCATCCTATGGTTGAGGTTTGAACAGGGAACTCCTAGATGTTGTCATGCATAGGTTTCAACCTAAAAGTCTATCATCAAATCCTCATCAGAGGGAATGAGAGTCCTAAGGGATCATATCAATGATACACAGAATACAGATAAAAACATCAGTTTTAACAGTAAAATGCATGCAATGCAAGTGAGGGAGGAAATGTGTGTGGGGTTTCAGCCTCCACAAGCTCATCTCAACCTCAAGCCAGTCATGAAATAACAGCAATCATACTGAAAATAATCAACATGCTATCAAGCAATAAACAGATAAAGGAAATGAAGTGCTATCAGGCAAACAAAACTCACATGAGAAAGAATCATCTATTCTCTAACCCTAACCCTAATCACAGAGTCCTAAACAAACCTAGGCAAAGCTCTCAAGCACAACCCTAAACAGGAGCAATCATTCCCAGCCTTCAAGCTTCAGAATAAGCTTACCAAAGAAAGGGAGCTAAGCAATCAGACTCATAGTGTCTTCCTCAGGAAAGCACTAGGAGGTGTATACTCAGGAATCATACCCTATGTGGCTCAACCACTGTGATCAGTTTACATCCCTCCTCAGGAGAGATTAAACTCACAAGCAGGCTCCAACATCACTGGATATTTAGAAAATCCTATTTGAACTAGTGGAGCTAAGTGAATAGACCCATAGGACCTTCCTCAGGAAAGTACTAGGAGGCTTCCACTTAGGAGTTGTACCCCATGTGGCTCAACAACATGTGATCAGTTTACATTCCTCCTCAGGAGAAATTAAACTCACAAGTTGGCTCCAACATCATTGGATACTTGAGAAATCCTAGATCAACTAGTGGAACTAAATGAATAGACTCATAGGACCTTCCTCAGGAAAGTACTAGAAGGCTTCCACTTAGGAGTTGCATCCCATGTGGCTCAACAACAAGTGATCAGTTTACATTCCTCCTCAGGAGAAATTAAACTCACAAGTTGGCTCCAACATCATTGGATACTTAAGAAAGAGGTGAGAAGGAAGAATGAAAGTCATTCATAGTGCCTTCCTCAGGAAAGTACCATGAACTTCCTTCAAACTTCAGGCTCTCAAACCTCACCAACAGGGCATCAGCCCAGCTCTGGGTCTCTGCACCTTGATCTACAAGCTTCCCTTCATGATGCTCTCCATCAATATCCTCAAGGCAACACAAGCCCTCCAGCAAATTCCTCAGAAAGATCCCCACAGATGAACAGATAACCCACTCAACAGACCAAATCCTCAGGCCACTCAGAAAATACCTAAAAATACTAAACTAATGGGGAAAAAATTAACAAATATTCACAAGGGTCCTCAACACCTACTCATAACATCTATAAAGGTTTCTACCTAAAAATCAAGATAAAACTCAATCAAAGAAAGGAATCATCACCTATGCACAATTCTAACCCTAATTAGACTATCCTAAGTCAACCCTAATTAAACTAATCAAGATTAATTCTAAAAAATCTAGAAAAAATCCTATGGGGAAGTATGACTCATCATCTAATTGCATAAAAAAGAATGGGTAAAAAACCCTAAGGGAATGTCCTACAATAATTCCTACAAAATCAAATATCAAAATGAAACAATTAAAAAGCTATTTAATTGAAAAATCTACTAAAAATATTAAACCTAAAAATAAAATCTCAATTTTATTTTTATAATTTTCTATACATTTTAATCTACTCATAGAAAAAAGAAGAAATTAAAAATCATTTTTTAACTATTTTTAATGAATTTTACAAATCAGAAAAAATAAAAGAAGAAAAATAAAAAGAATTAAATGAAATAAGGGAGGGGGGGTCTGAAAAGCAACGCGCGCTAGTTATATTGGTTGGGCTACACCAAAAGGGGGGTGGGAAGAGAAACCGAGCCCAGGACCGGTCTTAAGTGAAACGACCGTGTTTCGTTTAGTTTGAAATTTCCCTCCAATCTTCAGATGCAACCACAGCCACACGATCTAATGAATTGGTCAATCCCTGGAACGAATCCAACGTCTCACCTTCATCGTCCCCAATGCAAACCCTAGGTTCTCAGAATTCTCCCTCCATGCCATCAACTTCGAGCCCTTCTAACTCCCTCTACACGCCACGGCTTGCCACGATATAAAAATGAAAGTTGCTCTAAATCTCAAGGGGAACACAACCCTACGTGCAGTTTTTCTTGATTCTTCCTAGATTGCTCTAACAGAGAGCTAGAAGATCTTGGCACCACCATGGTTCAGAATTTCCAACTGATGTTAATCTTCATCAAACTTCAATTTAATGGCTTACAGATACTCTACAAGCTATCCTGGTCATTATACACTAATCCTTGCTGATTAAAACTCATTAAACAACTAATTATTGAAGATCCAAGAATCATGGTTCTGTTATGCAACCTCACCAATCTTGCTCTAATTCTCAGGGATTAATCCTCTACCCTAACACAATCTTTCTATGGCTATAAAACTAATCGAGACTCATTAAATTAAGAGATAGAGAGTGAAGAAGAACCTGTCAAGAAGTTAATGGTGAGGCTCGAGGGGATGCTTGCAGGGCTTGAAATGGCTTCAATGAGACCCTACAATGGTGAAGAACCTTCTGTTTGCACTTGT
Source organism: Lathyrus sativus (assembly GCA_963859935.3). Taxonomy (NCBI): domain Eukaryota; kingdom Viridiplantae; phylum Streptophyta; class Magnoliopsida; order Fabales; family Fabaceae; genus Lathyrus; species Lathyrus sativus. The sequence continues at coordinate 670,930,312 of OZ012738.1, forward strand.
TGTGAAGGTGGTGGCTTGAAGTGAAAGATCTCTTGACTTGCTTCAACTTGAAGAAACTTCTCCAATGGCTATGCACTTCTCTCTCTCCTCTGACTTGGCTCCAATTTCACCAACCTTTCATCACTCTTTGATGCCCTCTTTAAATAACAATCCATGGAAGTCTCTAGATTCATCTAGAATGATGTGGAAGTTTCATGAATTTCTCCTTGAATGAGAAGTTGGTTATCTCATCTCCCATGCTTCAAGCCTTCAATTTGGTCTCAAAATGTCCTTATGTGAGTTATTGAATGAGGATGAGTGAAAAACAAGTGTATTTGTTGCTTGTGTAGGGTTTTCTAACATTGCCTTCTTTCTTAAGTAACAAATTTCCAAAGGAACCTCATTTTGGGAGCCTCAAATGAAAATTCTACTTAAACCAAAGTTCTTAAAATAGTTTTTCCAATCAAAATGATATATTGGATGACCTATTTTGGATTTGTAGATCTTCCAAAACACTTTTCCATTTCAACTTTTCAAAGTTATAAGTCATATTTAGTTCATTTTTGACCAATCATGGAATCTTGTGCTATGAGCTTTTTCAACAATTTGTGACCTTCTTTCTAGACTTAAAATCACATTTTGAGCAACTTTCATGTTTTAAGTTTTTCCATTTGAGGCTTGGAAATAGGAGTTTTAGGCATTGGCTAAAATGACCTATAACTGACAAATGACCAAAATACCCCTGCCTTGTTCAAACCATAAGTTGAGTTCCACAAATCCAATCAAGGACTTCTACCACTCAAATTAAAGCTAAGAAGATCCTCTTCAACATTCATGTTGACCAAGAAACCATAGGAATCAACCTACTAGGGCAAAAGTTGTCTGGAAGTTGGGTGACTTTCAAGGACCCAGATTCACACACATCAACTGACCTGTAATTTGTCAAAACCATAACTTGAGCTCTGTAACTCCTATCAAGGACTTCCACCACTCAAATTAAAGCTTAGAACAAGCTCTACAACATTCATGTTGTGGGGAAAATGAGATATCAAACACATCTAGTGCTAAAACTGCCTGGAAGATAGGGATCAAATTAGGGTTTTTCACTGACAATCCTCAGAAACCCTAACTTGAAACTTCTCAAAACTCCTCAATCATGATGAGTTGGTCTAGTAATCATCTTTATAACATCTCTATGCATCATTCCATGATCTCATGGCCCTTGGATTGAGTCTCAACCTTCTCCAAGTCTTCAGTTATCCTAGGGTTGACCCAGTCAAGACCCTAATTCATCCATTCATGGTTGAATCTTCTGAATTCTTGCATAATGACCTCTCTGGGCTTCATGATGGCTTTCAAGACATCTCATAAGCTTTCTCAAAACATCAAGTTCATTCTCAAAGTCTCAAAATCATCTGAGGGGCACCCACAACTTTCAAACTGTGAAGCACACAACCCTGGTTTCAAACCACTCTTCTGAGGATCTCTTGAACTTTCTGATGAAGATATCAACTTTCAAACACTCAATGAATGAATAATTGTTGGTCAAATTTTGGGGTGCAACACCAAGGAATACCAACCAAGAGTTGGAAAACAAACCAAGGATACCAACCAAGAGTTGGAAAACAAACCAAGGATACCAACCAAGAGTTGGGATAACGAACCAAGGAATACCAACCAAGAGTTGAGATAACGAACCAAGGAATACCAACCAAGAGTTGGGATAACAAACCCTAGATACCAACCAAGAGTTGGAAAAACGAACTCTGGATACCAACCAAGAGTTGGGAAACAACCAAAGATACCAACCAAGAGTTGGAAAAACGAACCAAGGAATACCAACCAAGAGTTGGGATGACGAACCCTGGATACCAACCAAGAGTTGGAAAATTGAACCAAGGAATACCAACCAAGAGTTAGGATAACAAACCCTGGATACCAACCAAGAGTTGGAAAATTAAACCAAGGAATACCAACCAAGAGTTGGGGTAATAAACCCTGGATACCAACCAAGAGTCGTGAAACAACCAAAGATACCAACCAAGAGTTGGAATAACGAACCAAGGAATACCAACCAAGAGTTGGGATAACAAACCCTGGATACCAATCAAGAGCTGGAAAAACAAACTCTGGATACCAACCAAGAGTTGGGAAACAACCAAAGATACCAACCAAGAGTTGAAAAAACGAACCAAGGAATACCAACCAAGAGTTGGGATAATGAACCCTGGATACCAACCAAGAGTTGGAAAAACGAACCAAAGAATACCAACCAAGAATTGGGATAACAAACCCTGGATACCAACCAAGAGTCGGGAAACAACCAAAGATACCAACCAAGAGTTGGAATACCACCACAGGATGCCAACCAAAAGTTGGAACAATGACTCCCACAAGATACCAACCAAGAGTTGGGATAACGAACCTGCTGGGGAACACACGAGAACATTAACCAAATAGTCCTGTGGTGACTTCACTGGGGAAAGAGCAGACTAACTAGATGACTCTGTGGGGAACAAGCATCTACCAAAAGATAACAATCAAAGGATACCATCCAAAAGATGGGATAAAGGTTACTCTCTGGGGATAAAAACCAAACATTACCAACCAAGAGTTGGAATCGCCACAACACTAACCGAAATTTAAATGGCGAGACGACTTCGCTGGGAAGGTATACTGACCAAAATTCGAAATCAACAACCAGGAAACAAAGGTTATCAACCAAGAGTTGAAATAACGTCAACAAGACGACCAAACCAGATATCACGACCCTACTGAGGAATCAAAGACTACTAACCAAAAGTTGGAATTGCAGCAAAAGTTACCAACCAAGAGTTGGAATGACCCCCTCAAAACCGACGATCACCAACCAAAAGTCGGAATAAACATCAACAAAACCTCACTAACCAAAAGTCAAAATAACAACCCTGACAAGTCACAAATTACCAACCAACAGTTGGGATAACACTCCACAGGAGAGACCAAAGGCTACCAACCAAGAGTTGGAATCAACCAAAGCTAACAACCAAAAGTTAGAATCAAATCTGCCGGAAAAACAATACCAAAGGAAAACCAACCAGAGGTTGGGATAACTCTCACACACCGAAGATTACCAACAAAAAGTTGGAAACAAACACCTGCCGAGTTCCCAATTACCAACCAAAAGTTGAGATAACGCCTCCGCTGATGAGTAAAGGAGGACTACCAACCAAAAGTTAGGATACACATCCAACAAAGGAAGACTACCAACCAAAAGTCGGAATAAACATCCAATCAAGCGACAAACTACCAACCAAAAGTCGGAATAAACATCCAATCAGGGAGGACTACCAACCAAGAGTTGGAATAACGACCACGTATACCAACCAAAAGTTGGGGTAACAACCACGAATACCAACCAAAAGTTGGAAAACAACGATCCTGGGTACCAACCAAGAGTTGGGATAAAACGACCAACAAACAACAGGCTACCAACCAAAAGTTGGAATAACGACTGCAAACGACAGGCTACAAACCAAAAGTTGAAAAAAAGATGGCAGGGGATAACATCCAACCAAAAGTTGGGAAACAAGGCTACTAATCAAAAGTTAGGATCACCAGGACAAATCATTATCGATCAAAAGTCGGAACACAAGTTACTAACCAAGAGTTAGGATCGTCGGGGAAAGATCAACATCGATCAAAAGTCGAAACAAAAGCTACTAACCAAGAGTTAGGATCGTCGGGAAAAATCCTCATCAACCAAAAGTCGGCACAAAAGCTACTAACCAAGAGTTAGGATCGCCGAGGACGCTAAACGAAGCTGACTCCACACAGAAGACTACCAAACAAAAATTGGGATGATCATCCAAAATTACTAACCAAGAGTTGGAATAAAAGGCTACTAACCAAGAGTTAGAATACAAAGATTGACAACCAAGAGTTGGAACGAAGACTCTGCAAGGGGAAACCAGAGGTTACCAACCAAAAGTTGGAAAAACATCCAAACGCCAACAGGTCACCAACCAAAAGTTGGAATGAAACAAAGATTACCAACCAAAAGTTGGAATAAGGACTTTGCGGGGAACCCAAAAGACTACCAACCAAAAGTTGGAATAACAACCGGAATTACCAACCAAAAGTTGGATCACCAAACACAACGATTCAGACTACGCTGGGGGATACCAACCAAAAGTTGGAATAACACATCTGGAATAGGCAGCAAAAAAATCAAACGACTCCTATCATCAAAGGCAAACCTCTTCGAAGGCAACAAACCTGACTTATGCTTCAGATGCATATGTTTGAAAATGGCGTAATGCTCCATACAAAATTGAAATGCTACGCATTTGGGAGGATGTTATGCAAAAATGCAAATGCAAAGGCACCACTCTAGCAAAATAAATGCTAGAGAGAAAGGACCGACTCTGCCGAGGATGAAATCAAACTCTGTTGCGGGAAACATTCTTGATGGCCTACCAGGAACCTTCAATCCGCTGGAGAAAACACATCCAACCTACTAGGGGGAATCAAGAGCATTGCCGAGAGTTCCACTCTGCTTCAGAAAGGAACCCACTTTGTTGGGGATATACAAGTAACAATCTGCCCTACTTGGGAACATCAGAGACTTCTACTGAGAAATCCACTCTACTGGGGAAGGGAACACCCTCTGCTCAAACATTGTTACGTCGAGGGAATCAGCACTGAACTCTTCTCGAGGAAGAAAATCATGAATATCGACATTACTGGAAAGACACCAGAATGTCGACTCCGTTAGGGAGAGGGCGTCGAAAATGTCGTCGCCGCTGGAGAATAATACTGGATTGCAATCTACCCTGCTGCCGAGGGAATATCCTTCCACCTACTTTGCTGGGAACATGTTGCAAATGAATTCACCCTATTGGAGATTAGCCTTTGTAAGGAGACAAAACTTTCTTTTGTTGGAGATACACTACACACCCCCGCTGGTGACATTACTTCTGATTTAGTAACAAGACTTTGCGTGAAAACCTAAATCCTCTGCTGTGGGGAAACGAACAAAATGCCTACCTGCATTCCATCCGAAGTAATCGCCCTTTCAAAGACTCGCTGGGCTAACTGCCCCAGTGCAGTTCAACTTGCTCCAGTATGATCTCTAGGATAATTTATCTTGAACAGAGAAGCTTACCATGAAACTACCTCGAGATGGCTTGCCCCAGCATCTATACCATGAAAGGATTTATCCCTGGTTGACCAACTCTGATAAACTCTGAAGGTATGGAGAGGAACAAATCTTTTGTTTCCAATTTTGCCCCAGCCTATGGGATCTCTGCAAAAACTTCCTCACTAGAAGACTTGAAATTTATGTACCTGATGGGTTGAACCGCCTCAGCACTTTGAACTTTGAAATGGTGTTGGCTTCTGGATAAGGATAGCTTCTGTGCTCTTAGGGTTGCCTGCCCCAGTCTTGCAACGACCTTGCCCCTGACTGACTGATTTATGGAGCAGTACCCTTGGCTAATCTTTGAGAGGTTTAATGAATCTCGACCTGATTTCCCCAGATTAACTGACTTTCGGATGGTTGACTCCCATGATACGATCATTTAATATAGCTTGCCCCAGTTCAACGGAGTGGGCGTTCTGCATTCTATCCCGATCAAACTTCCCACTGTGGAAACTTTCTTGATATCAAGTGCTTACTCACAAGTAAAACAGATTGTTCTACACAGAAGATATACTAATGCAATGCATATGACAGTTTTGAAATCCAAGTCTGTTCACTGGAAAAAATTTGTGACATATAATGAATGAATCACCTATCAAAATGTCAACCTTAGTGGAAACCTGATAAGAAGAATCCTTTTAGGAGTCAGTTTCGACGCGATCTTTACCGAAGTATGCTTTCAAAACCACCATGCTTCAATTAGGACTTTTGAAGGTTGTAACTTGGTCAGGTTCACGGTTTTTAGAAAGGATATAAGGCTCAAAGTTTATTCTAACCCACTCATTCTCCTTGATGTTCTCCGCTCCTAAGTTCAGCTAATTCGACACTAGTGCTCACCCTTCAAAGGTTGAGTGACAGGAGTGATGGTTCAGGAAACCACAAGTTTTTCGGAGTGACAGTCACTCGCTTTTCGTCTTTTGGTACCTGGAGTCACACGACTTGTTTTTCTCGAGGATTTTTCTTTTGTAATCCTTTTCGCTTTTATGCTTTTTCCCTAAATCTTGCCTGGAATGGCTCCTTTGAGCTTCTTTTGATTTCAAAGTCCAGCGGGATGCCCTCATTTTTGCCTAAGTCGCTTTTTTTCAATATTCGACTTAGCGGGCTTCTTCTTTTGATTCTTTTTCCCCTTTTTTTTGAACAAATTGTATGACACCGGCTTGTCTGACTTATTGAAGGGATTGTGACTGCTTCACTCTTTGGTCGGAAAGGGATATCCACTGAGGTTTTTTAGGCACGACCTATAGAGGTGTGATTGATCCTCGAACGAGAACACTCCTTTTGCAATTTGGACGCTCGGTCAAATTAACTGACACCTACCCTGCCACAGGTTAAGATTGAGGGTTTTTCGTTTTTCAGAAAGAAACTCCTACTACTAGGCTCAAAGGGGTTGAGAAGGGATTACCATCCTTATATCTCCAGTGTTTAGGAATTTGAAACAATGCCTGTACATCATCAGCAGGTTTCATTCAAAAGCATACAATCGGAAGCTTGCGCGTCTTTCCATTTCGTCATCCTCCTCGGATTCCGCTTAAACAAGCGTTAGACATCAATTAAAAACATAAGTGAACACAAATGGATTTAATCAAAAACATGCATATTCATTTCATTATCAATATCAATAAAAAACAAACAAGTTTTACAAATGAGTTTGCACTTCAACATAAAAGAAACTACAAATGCAAAGAAATGACATGATAAAACAAAGATTGCCAGCTTTTAGGGAACCGGGCTTTCGAATCTTGACTTGCTGCTGAGTCAGCCATCTTCAGAATTGCCTGTCTAAGTCAATCTGATGTTCTTCTGAACCTCTGCCCTCAGTGGATTCTTCCACGACATGAACTGATACACCCACATGGCTGGATGAAGGGAGTTTGTTAATCTGAATACCCTAAAGCGTGATCGAGAACATGTTGGAGTCCAGCAGAGTCTGAACCTGGCTCTTAAGCACCTTACAGTCCTCAGTTGAATGCCCCTGTGCCCCATCATGGTACTTACAGTGGGCGTTGACATCAAAACCTGGCGGACACGGCGGAATCACGAGATTAACCTTATTTGGCATTACCAATCCACCCTTGATCAAATTCAGCAACAACTGGTTGTATGATATCGGCAGCTGAGTAAAATGTCTCTATGGCTTCCTTGGCCTTTGCCTGGCGTGCTGACGCGGCTGATGACAGCATGACCGTTGACTCTAGCGAGAAAATGACATATGATGCAAAGACCCAAAAGATTGTTGACTCTGAACAGTTGAAACATCTGGAGATTGAGTCTGAATCATCAGGGACTCCCTTTGTTCAGGTACTTTCATCCTCAGGCTTGACCCAGGAACCGACAATAGCTGTGGGCACGGGGATTCAGAAGTCATAAATTGTAAGACATCCTCTTGGCTCAATGCAGCTTATGGGACGAAAGCAGGAATGTCCACCTTTTCTGTAGTGACTGGAATGAGACCATCTTCTACACTCATGCCACCCGGCGTGAATTTAACTGCCTTTGAATCAATTAAATCCTGAACTACGTGCTTAAAAGCTTTGCAGTTCTCGATGTTATGCCCCAGTGCCCCAGCATGGAAATCACAATGGGCACTTACATCATAGCCTGGTGGTGGCTCACCAGTTAGCGGAGACAACTTCCGTAGTTCGACCAACCGAAGCTGAAGCAAGACTTGTAGCAACTGAGTATAAGTCATTGGGACCTGGTCAAATATTCTATTGGGCTGCTTCAGCCTTGCAGCATACCTCCTAGTCTTAAGATTGTCTTGGGGAGCAAGAGGCAGCTGTTGACGTGGAAAATCTGGGATCTCAGGTTGTGCAGCAGGTCTCCGAGGCACATCACTCCTTGGGAGAGGTTCCATGGACAAAAGTGGAACGAGCATCTCTACTGCAGCTTTAGGAACTTGATCACCCTCCTTCCTTAGCATTTTCCGTATCACTTCTGTGATCAGGATCATCCGGGTCTTCAGCTGATGAACTTCTTCCCTTAGCATCTTCTGACCCTGACACAAGGCCTGCATGTCCACCGCAAATCGCCCCATCTGGCTTCGGACCTCCCTCAACTCTGCTTGAATCTGATCCATTACTCTTCGCTGATTCCCCCGAGTTGGATATCCATGGAAACTGAACTCCTCAACCCTGTTACCTTCGAAAACCAAGCAGAGTTAGTAACAGAAGGCCACCGAGAACACCTGCGATGCAAATGAAAATGCAAGATGTAAAATGCAAACATGTCTATGTATGCACAGAGAGATCTTCCCCCTTGATTCCATTTTCAAAAAAATGAGAACAACAAAGATGGATAAACACGCCACAATAATATTTTTAGTTAAAGCTGAGATAATACAATGACCAATGAGAAATATCCGCATACAAAGATGTATTGATCTCATCCAACATCCCTGGTGATGATCAAGATACAAAAGCAAATGAAACTACACAAGATAAAACACCCTAGTAGTCATGATCTCTACTCCAGTCCTGAGACTCCTTAAGCATTTCTTTTGTATCTGGGTGTTCTGGTCTGGCAACCAACTCTCTGACGAGGACATCCCTCTTACGTATCACATCCCAGAGATAATGACAATGATCCTCCCAAGCATCTTCACCGAAGGCATCCTCAAGCCTGGGTTTCTTCACCTCTGTTTGAATCTTGAACTCTTCAAGTGCTGATAAAGTTTCCTGGTATTTCTACTCGATCATGCTTCTACGGAACGATTCTAAAAATACCTCTCTCTCCTTAGCCTTGAATCGTGCCTTCAGCTTATCAACCTGAATACAAAGTTGGTCCTCTCTGTTCTTTTGGCAGTCAAGGTAGAATTCCATTGCTCATTGAATTTGGATATCTTCAGATAGGCTCTGTCTAAATCCTCCTTCTTACTCTTCAAAATGTCACAAGTGCTTTTCAGATCAAGACCGACTTGCTTTCGTGCCTGTACCTGATCAGTAAGTTCTTTCTCCAACTTGATAAAGGATTCTGACTTTGTCTTGGCCAAATAAACAACTCCACCCTTATCATGTTTCAGTTGACTGATTTCCTGCTTCAACTCTTCATTCTCTTTGCGCAGCTCTTCCTTCTCTGCCCAAAGCTTGGTATATCTCAGGATGTCGACGGTTGTAGGAGGCTCGAAGAATAAGGGATACAGTAGCGCTTCAACAGGAAACGACAGTAGTACCTCTTCAACCCTCTTCTGAATCCACTCCAAGTAGGGATCATAGGCTCTACAATCTCCTTTGCCTAAAGAAAGCTTTCCTTTCTTGTGAATTTTACCCCAAGCATCCACAAATATGGCCGAGATACAAGGATCAGCTACACCTGTGAAGTACATAGATTCCTGCACTTCTTCTTCTTTCGGAGGTCCTTTCAAAGCATAACCAAACTGTCTGACAGCCAGAGAAGGATTATAGTTGATGCCGCCTTTCCTCCCTATCAAGGGCACATTAGGAAAGCTACCACAACTAAAGATAAGCTCGCGACCCAGCAAGTCTCGGTTGAACCATACAATATTCTTTTTTGTTAAACCTATAAGCCTCTTTGACCATTCAGACGAATTCCTCAAATCCACAAAAGCTCCAGAGCGAGGAAGATGATCAACAAACCACTTATGCAACAGCGGTGCACAACAAGAAACCATTTTTCCTCTTCTTTTCTCATTCTTGTAATGTACCAAATGATACGAATCTCCCAGAAGAGTAGGTACAGGATTTCCAGAAGCGAAGATATGAAAAGCATCAAAATCCACAAAGTCCGGTACATTGGGAAACAACACAATGTGATAAACGCACAAAGTCAAAATAACACTGAAAACTACCCAACAACCTTTTCCAGCATACTCTCGGGCTTTGTCCACCAAGTAAGATAAAGTAAATCCGGAAACTTCATTTCTGCTGATAACATGGTCTACCAAGTCAAAGGCACTCAAATAAAGAGCGGCGGATAATTTCTCAAGATTAGGTTCTTCCTCGGAGCTGAAGAATGGTACCTTAATTAGGATCGGAACACCTAAGATGAAGGCGAATTCCTCCAAAGTCGGAGCCAACACATAGTCTGGGAATGTGAAACAGCGCAGTGGCGGATCATAAAACTGTAACAGGGTATGAATAGCACCATACTCATAGCTCGTGACCTTACAGACAAGATTCAGAATACCCCCATAATCTTCCTTGAAGGTTTCCAAACACCATGATCAGCCAGGGAAATCAGACCAAATAAAGGTCCTAACTCAGGCGCAGGAAACTTGTATACAACAATCCTCTTTCTGCTTGCTTCCATCTCTACAGAAGACCAGTACCAGAATCAAGGGAAAGACAAGAACCTGTAACACACACAAACATGCCATGTTAGTTGTAGGATGATTATGCATATGCGAACATGGGATCAAGGTATCTAATGCCCAAATTTTGCTGCTGTGTCGTTGACTGAACTCAACCAGAGCTCCGCTCTAATCAGAATACTGAGATAACAGAAAACTGGAGTACTCAGGATCATAAGTCCGCACTGACAAGAAAACCAGGGTTGGTTGAAGGCCAGGTTTCCTGCAAAACCCATCCCCTCTCACATGTGGGTTCTAGTCTTGAAAGGTACGACATCCTATGCAGGCTGTCAGCGTCACAGACTTTCGAGAAACGATGATACATTCACCATTTCTGGTTTGGTATCATAGTCTAACGAAACGGCCTCACTTAGCTGACTTCCCAAATGAACGGTCTCCAGAGTCGACAGTCTCTCTAAGTCAATATTCCCTCAACTGCACCAGACGCGCAGGATATAATATTTCCAAAGAAAAGCCTCGTCTGAACGTGAATTTCACGCGAACTATTGCATGGCCAAACGTAACACAAGCTCCCGCTACTCTCCACACTAGTCCAGTGTGTATACTCAAGCTCGGGTTCGGCTTATCTCTCAATGAAACAACCCAACCCACAGCACAACAACAACATAATATGATAATAAAATGCAAATGCAATAATATACAACATCTAATGTACATAAAGCAAAAATAACTGCACAAAAATAAACATCCAAAGACGCAACAGACAAGCGCTAGGATTTACTCGCATAGGGAACCAGAGTCCCCAGCAGAGTCGCCAGCTATCACAACTGCGAAAAACACCCGGCAGAAAACAGAAGAGTCGCCACCTTTCGTTATTTATCCTAAAGAGAGGGAAAGGAAACGATCGTAAAAACCTAATGAAAAAGGGAAAAGACGAGGTCATCGCAACCAAGTCCTGGATTCGGGAGTCAGTTACGCAAGGGGAAGGTATGAGCACCCCTTACGTCCGTCGTACTCGACGGGATCCACGCTTGTTGTCTATCTAAGGGTGTGTTTAATATATCTACGCTAAAGGTCTCAGGACAAAAGAAAAGAGACTCGGCAAAGCATCGCCGCTATGTGCCTACGCATTCCCTCGTGCAATGGGAAAGTCAGAGTCAACGTAGTTCGGCTAACTACGGGGAAAAAAGGGGGAAGGTTGCTTGCCAAGACATCACGTCTTATGCCTACGTATCCTCGTCTGGTACGAGAAATCAGAGCAAACGTAGTTCGGGTTGACACGAAACCACAGATTGATTAAGTGTTTTAACCGAGTAGGGCTAAACCTTCGTTCCAGCAGTTAGGGACAAAGCCTGTTTGCGGTAGAACCAAAGCTTAATAACACTCTTTTTATGAAAAAAGGTTCCGATTAATCTCGAAGGAAAAATGTTTGAAATTTGTTTTGTGTTTTTTAGTGAAGTGAATTAATTCGGTTTGTGATTCACGTTGCACTAAAGACTATGACATAGGAGCGAATGTGTCGCATATCGCCTCCAAACGGGACGTACACTAATCACTCTAGACAAGTGAGAGGAGACCCCTCACTCATCATTCCCCATGTAGCTTAAGGCTCATAGCGCACAACGTTCATCTCATTTATTAGATGAATTAGAATTGTTTTGAGATGAGAAGAAGAGAGACGCACGGAAGGTCTAAGGGAAACTCGTCCCTAACGTTGTCATGCAAAGTGGTCCTAAGGTTAGGATAAAAGGGGGAACTTCTACCCTAATGTTAGCATGCTTGGATTGAAAACCTAATGTCTCTCCTACTCCCATCCTAAACGGAGGGACTAGGAACCCTATGGGGATCATGGCAAAAAGCACAAGAAAGCACCAGATAAATTCAATCACAAGTGAAAGATGCAAACATGGAATGCAACACACAAGCAAAGGGAGGAAAAAGTGTGGGGTAAATACCTCCACAAGCACATCTCGATCTTTATTAATGCAAGAAATAAAGATGCAAAACACAAGAGGAAATGCAATGCAAGAATGCAAGCAAACATGAATATTCAAGCACAAAAGATGAATATCACTTTGAACGACAAACTACGAAAGTAGGCATCAAAGTGGAAAACAAACACAAGTCGTCGAAGTCTCGATTAAACAACCAAAACAGCGACAAAATGTCCAGAACATTTCACTTCTAATGCATCGTATTGAACTACGGTGATTCGATGCGAAACGGTACCCAAACAAGCAAGAAAATCAGCAAAACAGAACCACTGGCATAGTGTTAATCGGTTAAACATATGTGTTAACCGATTAACCACTTAAAAATGGCTAAAAATCTGGAAATTTGTACATGTTAATCGGTTAACACCAGGCGTTAACCGATTAACACTGTGAAAACTTTGAAAATTTTGAATATTTGAAATGGTTAATCGGTTAACCATATGTGTTAACCGATTAACACTGTGCCAACAACAGAAAAACAACAACAGAGCAGCATTTTCAGCAAATAAGCACTTATCCGATCAACCGGATAATCGCATAATCACTTAATCACGAAATTAAACCAGCAAGTCATGATTCAAACAGCATATGAACAGATTAACACAACCAAATCATGAATCAAATAGATCAAATTAACTGAAATTCAATCAAAGATGAAAATCCACATGATTATGCAAATAAGCTAAAAACAAATTCGGATCCAACCTTTGGAGCAGAGATTTGCTCCGGTTAATGTTAATTCAATTGTAATTGAATAGATCCAATGCTAGAAGTCCGGAATACTTCAAGATCCACACCAATTCTTGTAGTAGCAATGAAGATCCTTCAAGATTAATCCAAAATAAGCTAAATAATCATTTCCAAAATCACTTCTAGATTCAGATCCAGTTTTGCACAAAAATTGGATGAAGAAATCAATTCAACGAAGGTGATGGATGAAGGTTTGAGCTCAAGAAATCTAGGATTCCAATGAAGAATCAATGATCTCAATGAGAAGAGCTTTGGTGAGGGTCTTGAAGATTGGAAAATTTGGAGAGAATTGAGAGAGAATAAGATCAATTCTAAAAATGAGAATGAATTATGAGTGATTAGATCTGTGAGGTTTGGAGTGAATCACTTAAATATCATTTAGGCTTGGATCCAAATGAAAGGTTTGGAATGTGGTGTGGAAAATTTGGTTTGGAATGAGGAATGTGCATTTGGAGGGAAAATGAAATTAACCAAATTTCAAATAGGTTCTAGATCCTTCCCAAAGTGAAAATCAAGTTTGCACATGACCAAAATTGGACCCCAAAATGACTTGTATTGAAAATTCACGTGCAGAGGCAAAATCTGCACTGGTTAATCGATTAACCATATAGGTTAATCGGTTAACACCTTCAAAACTTCAGGTTTGACCTGATTTTGATTTGGTTAATCGGTTAACCATATGTGTTAATCGATTAACACCTCCAAAATTTGAATTTTGGCACCTTTTTGAGGGAAATCTGCCCGTTTGCCCGTTTCTTGCAGTTTCGAACCCTGTTAAGCTTCTGAATCTTGCTTTTGAATATCTTAACCATGAAAATGCTCGCGATGGCCCGAATGATGCTTTCTGAGCTGAAAATACCCTGCAAAATAAAAATCGATCGCCCGACCGCTGGACAAAATAAATGCCAGAGCCTCTGATGCTCGTTATTCAAGTTCATGCACTGAGATGAAAACTGAGCCACGGGAAAACCTTGATCCCCTATCTCAAGAACGAATGCTATGCAAATGCGGAAATGCGAAAATGCAAAAAAGCAAAAGGCAGATGCTACTAAAATGAAAAGGCAAATTTTGGGGTGCTATAGGCGTGTGCTTTTTGCACTCCTTGTTTTTGGAGTGTTTTTTTTGTTGCTATCTTCCTTCTTTACTTAGGAAAATATGGACATGACCAATAATCAAGATATAAAGTTTAATCAAAGAGCTACTATGAATTTAAAGGTAACCACTACAAGTATGCCTCGGTCCGCATTTCTCCAGAGGGTCAAACGTGTTGATCTTGTACTCCACTTCGGACTCGAGCTGACTTATTTTGGTAAGACTTAATGATCCTCTTCATACCAGTATCGACCTCTCCAAGGCTAAACTAGAAGAATCTGATCAACATCTTTACTAATTTTTTCATTTTGTAGTAGCTGTGATCACCTTATATATTGACCCGACCATCTTTGGAATTTTAACATCTTGTAACGACTTTTCCATTTTGGCATTTTTTTAATACCATGGTGGCAGCTCTGTTTTGTTAGTGCGTTACTCTTTCTTAATTTGAATCTCTTGTAGCATATGCTTATACCGTTTTAGGTACTTACCGTTTACTCTAAGAATTCGTTTGTCCGCAGACAGTTCTTCAACTTCATAAGCGTTGTTTGAAAACACTTGAAGAATTTGAAACGGTCCTTCTCAACTTGGGGAACATTTGCCTAAGGTTCGATCTTTTTGATCCATAGGCAAAATCACTTTCCAAGCGTAATCCCCATTTGAGAATATTTTGGACTTGACCTTCTTTTTATAGGCTTTAGCAATTAGATCTTTTTCCGAATTAACGTATCTAATGCTGCTAGCCTTTCTTCGTCCAAATCAACCATTTCGTCTAACATCATCCTCCAATATTTTTCGGATGGAATTTTGTGTTGGCGTTGAATTCGGACTGAGGTAAATAAATCTCTACATGAAACACAACTTCATGGTTGTAGGCCAATTGAAATGGTGTTGTTGCAATTGCCTCTTTTGGAGACGTTCGACAAGCCCATAGGACTTAATCTAACGTTCGATGCCAATTTTTTGGCTTCTTCCTAACATGTTTCTTGATCAAGCTAATAATGGTCTTGTTAGCAGCTTCGACCTGCCCATTTACCTAAGCATAATAGGGCATTGAAGTCAACAACTTAATTTCCATTTCTAGCGCAAATTCTTGCATCTTTCGACCAATAAATACTGACCCTTGGTCAGTCGTAATACTTTCAGGAACTCCAAATCTGTGGATAACGTTATTTCCGATAAACTCAATTATGGCCTCTTGATCAGCTTTTACTAAAGGTATTGCTTTAATCCACTTTGTAAAGTAATCAATATCGACCAATATATAGTTATTGTCTTTAGAGGACACAGATCGAATTTCGCCAATAAGGTCCAAAGCCCATCCTCTAATGGCCAAGATTTCACTATTGCATGTAACTCACTTGCAGGGACATGTTGTATGCCTGAGTCAACTTGAAATTCTTAGCAACCTTTTGCAAACTCCTTACAATCCTTAAGCATGGTAGGCCAATAAATGCCCTGGCGGCATAATAGCCATTTCATCTTGTGCCCTACTTGATAGGCACCGCAAGCTCCACTATGAGTGTTCGACACATCCAGATGTGCCTCTTCTTCACTAAGACACTTGAGCAGAAGTCCTTCAGCAGTCTTCTTGAACAACTCCTTCAGAACTCTTTTCCAATGTGACATAGTGTTCAGCTTCACTACGTGGTTAATATAGAATGTCACTCAATTTCACTAAGTCCCCATGCTTTTTATTTTCTTCGACCATGCAACCTCCGACCAGCATCACCTTGGGTGATTTCCGACCTTGAGTCATGTTGACCATATTGACTTGTCCTATTTTCATCTCCCACGTGGCATATTTATGGCTAGCTTCATGGACACTTTCCATTTATAACTAGGTCTAAAAATTCAGTGTAACACAAACAACATCAACAATAAACCTTTTACTTATCTAAACAAAAACAACAACATATAACATTCAATCTTAATCTAAACAACAATGGTAATAACGACATAAAACCTACAATCTCAATCTAAACAAAAACAAAATTACACTAACATGTATGGTGGAAATATTTCACATACCAGAAATGTGATGAAGAAGTCAAAGAGATGAATTTCATTTTTCCTTCTTGCGAGTTTCATGTTTCCTTTTCTTGCTTCATGTGAGTTAGAGAATATATGTTGGATGTTATTGAAGAAATTGTGCTTTGTAAATTTATGGAGATGGGGTTTCACTAGGTCGTTGTTCAGTTTAAGAGAAATAAGACAGAGCTTCGTTTATGTAATCTGTTTAAGTTAAAATAAAAAAGAGTGGAACTTTTCACCTCAGTTTGTTTTACAACCCGTGGAGAAAGGTAATATGTTTTAATTTAAAATGAAAAAGGAGTAACTTTTCACGTCGATATTTTTCACCAACTGTGGGGAAAGATAATAATTTTTAATTTAAAATAAAAAAGGAGTTAACACCTTTCACCTTGGCCACTTTTACCAACCATGGAGAAAGTTTAGCCAACTTTATCTATAAAAGCTCTACGTTCATTCACCTTTGAACTAAACCTAACTCATTCCACCATCAAACTTCATCTCCCATTAACAAAACTCTATTTCTTTCGTAAACCAAACTCAAAAACATAATTTCTTCTATAAACTAAACTAGAAAACATCATTTCTTGTTATGTTGTTGTTTGTGTGTCACTGACTTTGAAGATGTTAAAATAGTATCTTGAAAATTTTGGTTTAAAGATTATTATCAAGTTTTACTCTATAAATTAAACGACATGCTTGAACCTTAACATTGATCATTAATGTCAAAATTTTCAAGATAGTAAAAAATTGAGAAGATGTTGTAACCTAAAAAATGGTGAATGGAAAAAAATTTGGAAAGTGTTTCCTTTTCAATTTTTTCTCATTCATTATTTTTTTTGCAATATAATCCATTTCTTCTAACAATTTCTAAAATTGACCGAGGAGAAAACTAGATAACCATCTTCATCCAAATCACCATGTTAAAAGTTTGCGTTTACATCTAGTTGGCGAAGGTCTGAATAGTTAGATGCAGCTAAGGATACAAGAATGTGAATGGTAGTCACTTTAACAACTCAAATACAATTTTCAAGGTAACCAGTACCTTTAGTTTGATATAATCCCTTAGCTACTTAACAAGCCTTCAGATTGATAAAATCCCTTACCTTTATCGGAGAAAAGGCTAGTAGACTCATCAGAAAAATTCTCCCAATATTAGATTTACTGGAAACACCATTATACCCTAAGCTATCAGAGTTAACCATTGGACTTGAATCAGGGAAAATATACACCCGAGAAGTAATATACAAATCATTTAGGGTTCATACCTCCATAGATGAAGAAATATTTCCATCAACAATACTACTTCCCGAATTAGTAGGCTAATCATTTATATAATTCATTGTAAAGATAAAGGGACATAAAATATAATGTATGATTCAAGAGTAAAAAGTGGTACTTGGAAACATAGGTGAATCAAAAGGGCAAGGACAATAATAGGATATCGAAAGTTTGAGGAAAACACAAAGAACATAATGCTCCAATAGAGAAATGGGCATCATAATCAAGAATTTCTAGAAGAAGAAAAACAGTTTCTTATAAGACAAGTATGATTCAATTAGTAATAAGAGAAAAAGTACATCCGAAATGTTAAGTGACCCTTGTATAGAAAATGGTGAGCCAAGCAAGCAATGGTCTAGATGAAAAGAAAATGGGAAGAAAAAAGTAATGGTCAGATCACACCTCAGAAATACCATAACACTTAAGTGTTATAACGCAAAAAATGTAACGTTTATTTCAAATCCATACGTACACAATTTAATGTCGTTTTAATTTTTTTCCGTATTATTATGTCACATTATGTTTGTGTTTCAGGTATTTATTGAATAAGAGCACTCGTGCGAGAAAACCGGGAAAAGAGAAAGAAAATGAAGAAAAAATGCACAATTTTCCATTTTCTGGTACATGGCGTTCGCCATGTATCCAATCCATGTAATTGTAAAATTAAAAGTAATGGCATTCACCATTAGCCTAACGGCGGTCGTCGTGGACATACAATGCAAAATTTTCAGAAAACAATTTTTTCTCTCTCCCCCTCTCCTATATTTTCTCCCACTACTCTCACTTCTTTGGCATCAGTTATTTTAGCATCATAGCACTATATATTAAAATTTTAACGTAAAATTTGGTATCCAAGTTTTGTATGCGGAAGCGCTATTCGTAGTTTTAGGCGGAAATCACAATTGTAAAAGGGGTAGTTTTCTCACATTGAGAAATTATTCCACCATTAGTGTTTAGCTCTATAATCTGTGTAACTTGCTTGGATCAACAATATTTCCTTTAATTTAATTTCAGTTTTTATTTCAGGTTCATTTATTTTTATCACACTTTATTTTCTTGCCTTTAATTTTCACCATTTACTTTTACGCTTTATTTTTCTACCATTGTTATTGTTTCAAGCTTTTACCCTTTTTTCTCAAACATCGCTTTAAATTATTTTAAACCACTTATTATGTATTTAGTTAATTCAAAAACACAAAATTGTTCATTTGTTTCCACAATCATGTCTCGCTAAATTGTCTTGAGACCGGTATATGAAGACCTTCGTTGCCAATGAGACTAGGTAATGAATTAGGTGTGAAACGTTAGTAAATTTTGTTTTGGCTTTAGTTTCCAAGTTTAAGTCTTAATATTTTGTCATGAGAGTGAAAAGAAAATTAAGGTTCGAGCCGATAGCGCAAGAGTGTGAGGATTGAACCAGATAGTGGGAACTGGGCATTGATCCTAAATACATCGAGAGCGCTTTAAGTATTAATTAGAATCTAATTATTTTTCAAAATATGCTTCTTAATTAAAATGGGCGAGTGAGGGAAAAATCTCATGGTTAGAATGTGTGACTTTAATCAATAGCGTGTGAGTGTGAGATAGAGTTTTTAAACTAGTATATTCTACGGAATGCAGTTTAACCAAAATTCAACGCCTATAATTTACAGAGTCCCAGAGGAACACGAAATCCATATTCCAACCTCTCCTTATTGATATATTTTCTAAGTTCCATTTTAGTTTTCATTTTAATTCTGTTTAAACCAAGTAATCATTAGCCTTATCTTTATATTGCAGCAATAGATAACGGTAGGTTGACATTGGTCTCTATGGGTTCGACAATCTTTTATATTACTTTGATATTTCCATGCACTTGAGAAGGCATCAAGTTTTTGGCGCCGTTGTCGGGGACCAACAGTCAATATTATGATTTCGTTGTTACACCATATAGACTAAGGCACTTTTATCTCAATTACTATGTATCACCCAGATTTCCTCTACGATTACCACTCCCAGTGTTTTAAGAAACCACAAAATTCCCATAAATTCGACCTCGAAATATTAATGGAGGATTTCAATGCGACGCTAACTCACTCTCACCCAAATTTCCTCTACGATAATGAGGTTTAGGAGATTTCTGGATAGAAAAAAAGTAGAGATTGAGAAAAATCCACCAACACCTTTCAAATGGGAGGTTGTCAAAAAGGTAAAGAAGGAAGCATCTATTGTTATTCCTCCTCCCTATACCCTACTGGTTCCTTTCCCACAAAGGCTTGTGGAAGCTAAGGTAGACTCCCTTGCCTGAGGTCATACATAAAAAGAGAAAATTAGAGGACCATGAAACTAGGGAAATCTTCATTATCAAGAGGGGAAGGTTAACCTTTAAGGTGGTGGATGAAATAACTAAGCCCAAACTTGAAAAGTTGAACTCTGGATAGATCTATAACTACCACCACAAGCTCAAAAGAATGAACCACCCTACTGAAGAAAGAAAAGAAAAGGTGAGGGATATGAGAGATGGCTTGATAAGTGGCCATGGAAACCTAAGACTATTAAAAGTTCGATGTTGGAATCATTCTCAAAAGAACCACCATGAGTGTTTGTACTCCTGAATAGTCGAGCTACCGACGCTAAATGAAGCGTTGTGTGGGAGGCAACCCACGAGCTTTTAATTTAATGTTTTCCTTTCATTATTTGAATTTATAGAAAATAAAGAGATGGACCGCTTGTCACGTCTTAGCTACTTCTAGGCAAAAAACCTCAAGGTTCTGCCCTCCAAATAATTTAATGATTAATAATGTTGTTGTTCTGAATTTTATTTTTACCATGCCCAAACCACACCAGTGTGTAAAATTGGGAGATTTAGTTCTATGACACGAATGACAATCTTGGAGATGAGTTAGTGCCCACGGACATTCCTACGAATGTCGCTGCTGGTGGTGACAGTGATGATGAACATGATAGGAGAAAGCATGTCTCTCCCATCCGTAACTCATCTCTTCCTCGTTCTTCGCATGGTCTATTTTATGTCTCATATCAACAGCAATAAAAGATTACATGCAACATATGCAAGCATCACAAGCTCAAACAAACGAAGGTATCTCAAAATGCCTAGCGCCGAAGCAAAAGTGGTCAGTGAAGACATGGACAATAAGAACAGGATCAGAGAGGATTTGGCAAACAGTAGCATTCACACAGGTTCTATCTTTCCTTTTTCCACCTTTTATCAAAACATTGAGGACAATGTTTGGTTTAAGTGTGGGGGAGGAACTTTACCCCTTTGATTTTACTTCTTTCTACTTAGGTTTATCATTTTCTAGTTTATTTCATGTTTTTAGGACTTTTATCTGTTTTTAATGTTTTTTCGAGTCTTTACATCTGCTGTCGAGTCTTTATGCGTGGTTTTCACTTGTTATTAAATCTCCCAAAATTTTAAAATTTTAAAACTTTAACCTCCAACAATTTTTTTGCTTTGATTCATGGCACGACACTCTGAAAGTATATAGGTTGTTTTTAATTTAGGATGTGTTAGAGAGACTTGGGAAAGTTTCGATAAAATCGATACAGTTCTGACACCCTAAACCCTTTAAATATGCAAAATCAATTTGAGTACCTATTATGCCAAAACATTAAGCTCTAGTTTTTAAAATAATCCCTAAGTAGTTTATTTAAGCAGCCAACGCCATCCTAAGCACACACTAAGTAAGAAGCCGATGCAAATAAGTGTATGATCTCTAGTTTAAAATGAGAAATTAAGAGAGATAAAATGAATGATAAGATATGTTCCTTCTAAGTTAGGTGGTCCTCACCCGATCACTTAGCTCAACGGTACAAACTCTTTAAGTTCAATTGATGCATAAGCATATTTAACGAGAAAAATAAAATAACAAAGGGATCATAGTCACTAACAAGTTTACTTATCATGAATATGTACGGATAATGGGCTTAATATGATTGCATTAGAATGAAATCGGGTGAAAGAGGGAAAGAGATATAGGTTGAGTTATAATGGCATGATTCAGATTGGTTTGCATAAGGAGGGAGTTTTTGAAATTGTGTCATTACAGTATCCTTGGTAATGATATTTAGTACCTATCGATCGAACATTAGCCTAGCAGCCACGTATAATTAAAGTCTGGTTGTGTCTTTGTTTCAAACCGCGCTTATTTGTTTTTATCGTGCTGGTTGATTGCTTGAGGACAAGCAATGGTTTAAGTGTGAGGGTGTTGATAATGCAAAAATGTATCGTTTATTTTGACTCGATTCGCACGCAATTTAATGTCGTTTTACTTGTTTTCTATATTATTATATCGCATTATGTTTGTGTTTTAGGTATTATTCGAATAAGAGCATTTGTGCAAGAAAACCGGGAAAAGAGCAATAAAATGAAGAAAAATTGCAAAATTTTCCATTTTCTGGTATACAGTGTTCGCCATTAGCCTAATGGTGTTCACCATGTACCCAATCCACATCATCAACAAATTAAAGCTAACGACGGTCGTCGTGGATGCGCAATGCAGAATTTTCAAAAAATAGTTTTTCTCTCCCGCTCTCTTATATTTTCTCCCACGACTCCCACTCCTTTGGCATCAGTTATTTTAGCATCATATCACTATATATTACAATTTTAACGTGAAATTTAGTATCCAAGTTTTATACGCGAAAGCACTATTCGTAGTTTTAGGCAGAAATCACAATTGTAAAAAGGGTAGTTTTCTCACATCGAGAAACTATTCCATCATTAGTGTTTAGGCCTATAATCTATGTAACTTACTTGGATCAACAATCTCGCCTTCAATTTAATTTCAGTTTTTATTTCAGGTTCATTTACTTTTATCGCACTTTATTTTCTTGCCTTTAATTTCTGCCATTTACTTTTACGCTTTATTTTTCTGCCAATGTTACTGTTTCAAGCTCCTACCTTTTTTTGAAAACATCACTTTAAATTATTTTAAACCACTTATTATGTCTTTAGTTAATTCAAAAACCTAAAATTGTTTATTTGTTTTCGCAACCATGTCTGGCTAAATTTTCTTGAGACCGGTATATGAGGATCGTCATTGCCAACGGGACTAGGTAATGAAGTTAGGTGCGAAACATTAGTAAATTATGTTTTGCCTTTAGTTTCCAAGTTTAAATCTTAATGTTTTGTCCCAAGAGTGAAAAACAATTTAAGGTTCGAGCCGATAGCGCAAGAGTGTAAGAACGAACCAGATAGTGGGAACTGGCCATTGATCATAAATACAGCAAGAGAGCTTTAGGTATCAATTAGAATATATTTAGTTTTAAAATATGCTTCTTAATTAAAATGGGAGAGCAAGAGAAAAATATCATGGTTAAGAAGTGTGGCTTTAATCAATAGCGCGAGAGTGTGTGATAGAGGTTGTAAACTAGTATATTCTACAAAATGCAATTTAACCAAAATTTAACGCCTATAATTTACAGAGTCCCTGAGGAACACGGAATCCATATTCTAACCTCTCCTTATTGATATATTTTCTAAGTTTCATTTTAGTTTTCATTTTAATTATGTTTAAACCAAGTAATCATTAGCCTTAGCTTTATATTGCAACAATAGATAACAATAGGTTGACATTGGACTTAGTGGGTTCGACAATGTTTCATATTACTTTGATATTTCCGTGCACTTGCGGAGGCATCAAAGTACACTCAAACACCCTAACAGAAAGCATCCCATCCTAACCTGTTAGCCTAGGGCCACATGTTTAAGATTCACGTAAGGCGTCTCAATGATTAAAAAGGCATTTAATGTGCATATTCCCTATTTCTCATTAGTCAGACACATCAATTCTCGTATGCGGTCAACTCGATAGTATACGACCCTCACGAATACTAAAATACTTCTTGTTTAATACTTCCTAGCAAGCCTTAAGGAAAACTGTTATGGGCTGGCCAAATGTCCAATAAAGTGAGGCCCACTTAGTTTTCTAAAGAAATCCAAAGGACTACTTGATCCAAGGGTATAAATTCTTCTACAAGCATAAAGACCTAAGGCACACACACACACACACACACACACACACACACACACACACACACACACACACACACACACACACTTTTCATACTTCATTATACATTTTTTTGGACTCATTCACTAATTTGGGCGTTGAAGTGCTAGCATTGCATGTCCAACCTCGTGGTCAATCATACCATAAATTTGTAATATCGCATAAGGAGTCCAACATTCTAATTCAAGAGCATACCATAAATTTGCAATATCGCATAAGGAGTCCAACATTCTAATTCAAGAGTAATTATGGTTCTGATCTAACATTTTAATTCTAATATCCGAAACATTTGAATTAATTTCTAAAAGAAGGGTCCGAATCAGCATAAGAAAAGAGTTGGCTCAAGTGAACAAGACTTAAGCATAAAAAAGTTACATTAGGTAAGATGATGATAGGCTATTGGTAAGTGGGATAATAAATGAAATTTAGTAATAGTAGTAATAACCCAAAAGAGCCTTTGATATTAAAAATAGAATCTTGGAATTTCGAAAGTGTATTATAGAGATAAGCCAGACATTAAAAAAAAGTTTGGCTAGTAGTGAAGTTGCATGTCTCTAATATATTCAGGGGGAGTACTCCCAATAGGGTTTTATTGTCCGCCTCTTAAGATTTTGTTTCGTTTATTATTATTTATTGAGTCTCTTTCATAATTGCACGTATTTGAATCAAGTTTTGAATTGATTCATTTTAGCATGCATAATTCAATTGTTTGTATTTGAGTATGACCATTATGGTTTAAGATAATTGATTGAGTTAGTGGAACAAGAACCATATTTGAGGCTAGTTCAAGTTATGTGGGAAGTGGAATCTCAAACTATTTTGCAAAACTTGAAAAATTGAAATTGTGTATGACTCGAGTCACTCACAATCTATGACTCAAATCAAATTAAACAGAGGAGAACATAAAGATTCTCCATGACTCGAATCAAAACTTACACATTATTCGAATCATGCAACTTATGACTAGAATCACAAGTTGTACATGACTCGAATCACATATCTCGTGTTAGCCACTGCCTTATTTGATTCAAATCACACATCCTACATGACTCGAATCATAATTTGTTTCACTTTTTTCTATTTGGTTATGACTAATTTGGTTCGAATCAAGGCTTATACATGACTCGAATCACAGGAAATGAATCACTTTTTATGTTGATCTTGTTTCACATTAGTTGCTCATTTGACTCAAATCAATAAATGCTCTTGACTCGAATCTAACAACTATTTCACCTATTTTTATGCATAATATCTAACAATTATAAATTTGTTTTGTCACTTCATTCTCAAAAATCACTTTCATAACCAACATTTTGATTGTGTGAAATCAATAAACTCTTATTTTTGAAAATTAAAAAAATCTCTTGTAAACACAAATTCTTTCATCTTCAACCTCTAGTCTGATTTAAGATATTAATCATGGATATTTTTTATTATTAAGAGAGACGTGTCTTGAACTAACAACTTTCAATGGGAAACCATTGGAGAGTAGAGTAGGCTCCTGCGAGGATGATAGAGTCGAACCACTATACGTCTTAGTGTATTCTCTCTCTCTCTCTCTCTCTCTCTCTCTCTCTCTCTCTCTCTCTCTCTCTCTCTCTCTCTCTCTCTCTCTCTCTCTCTCTCTCTTGAATTTTAATTTTTGAGGGCTATTGCATGTTTAGGTAATTGTTTCTTAGCGTAGTTTATCGATAATTCCTATTGGTAGCAATTTATTACTTAAGTGTAGGTTTTGTTAGAATCGAAACCTATTTGTGTTTTAGTGCTGATTAAATTCTGCAAACTATGGTGTTAGAATCTTATAGAGATTGAACTTGGTAAATGAAATATATTATGTAATTTATGAATTGTCAATTGAATATAGCTTGGAAATATTTGAGTTGTTGTCTTTGAATGATCTGAGGATAATTATGAATTGTAGTATAATTACATTTGTGATTCCTTCCAAAATAAGCATAACATCTATATTTTTGCAAATCGCTTTTTGCAATGAAAACTCTGATTTTTCATTTTGAAAATCGGTTAAATTTTTCTAAAGGGTATATTCACTCCCCCCAACTCTAGAACATTTCTCTATCCAACAACTGGCCTCAGAGTCGGTCTTTTGATCAAGTTTAAGCGACTCAAAAGTTTTGGAATATAGGTGAAGATGACGATCCAAAGGGAATATATAATAGAGAACCAGTTTTTAAAGGCGATAACTATGCTTATCGGAAAGAAAACATGTATGTACATTTACTATTAGTTGACAAAAATCTACGGGTAACAATCATCGATGGTCCTTTCATCCTAAAAGGCGACAATGACGTTGTTAAACACTCAAAGGATTGGACAAACGATGAAACCAAAAAGGCTTCATATGATTTGAAAGCGACGAACATACTTAAACTAGCTTTAAGTGTGAAAGTATTATACTTTGTTCACATCATAAAAGAGAAAAAGTTATGTAAGATGATATTCAAACCCTTTATAAGGGAACAAATGACGCCAAAGATTCTAAGATCAACATGTTAATACACGAGTTTGAATTATTCTATATGGAACCCAGAGAATCCATAGAATCCATGCAT
Organism: Lathyrus sativus; assembly: GCA_963859935.3. Classification (NCBI taxonomy): domain Eukaryota; kingdom Viridiplantae; phylum Streptophyta; class Magnoliopsida; order Fabales; family Fabaceae; genus Lathyrus; species Lathyrus sativus. The sequence continues at coordinate 670,956,471 of OZ012738.1, forward strand.
ACTAGTTTCCTCCATTTAACCAACACACTAAACAACTAAGAAAAGTTCATTTTTAACAAAGATTTTGCTAACAAAATATTAAAATCTATGTGTAAGGAATGGCAGCCGAAGGTTACCGCCGTAAAATAATCTAACGATTTTAGTACTTTGAACATCACAAAGTCGCTCGAGAAACTTGCCAAACACGAGAATGAGATTAAACGATTCGCGCATAGAGAAGTAAATTTGAAAAAGAAAGAGAAAGGCAGGGAAGAGAAAAGGGGTCTCTCTTTGAAAGCTTCATCATCTAAAGAGAAGAAGTCAAAGGAAGAAATTCTGACGAAAAATCTCCTAAAGAAGAGGAGATGAATTTATTCTTTAGACGCTACAATCGATACTTGAAAAGAAACAAGCTCCAGAATTTCGACAAAGGCTTGGTAAATTTAAAAAAGAATCATCCGCCTAAAAGAGATCACAAGAAAAAAGGCGATGATATCACATGTTATGAGTGCATAAAATTAGGACATTATAGAACTACTTGTCCAACTCTCACTAAACATCATAAAAATAAGGATAAGGAATTCTGCAAGAAGAAAGGCAAAAGTGTCGAAGGCCATATAACCTATATCACGTGGGAAGAAAAGGATGAGAGCTTTTCATCAGATTACTACTCAATCTCGGATGATGATGTTAGATTATAGGCTTCGATTTAAAGGAGGGGGTAAATAGATCACAAATTTAAAATCAAAAACTTTTGGCAAAAATCTATTTTTAAAAAATATGGCACAACAGAAACAACTTGAATTGAATCGTCTAATCGAACCTACTATCAAAAAGTTTTATGCGTAACGTAAACCAAATGGAATGATAATGAACATAAACTATTCAACAACGATCAAGTTACAAATCAATTAAATGCCAAGCTATTCGTAACGTTTATTTCCAATGAATGGAAACCAATTAAAATGCGCACAAGCAATTTATCGAATACTTGATGTGTGATCGATAATAATTGGAAATTCAATTTGTTTTGTTGATGCTAAAAGCCAATCACAATCAAAGTGATTATGATTATATCAACAACAAAACTTTTAAAAGATAATTGAAAAACAATTTCCAATCGAATTGATCAAACAATGATGAACTCAATAAGAGATAAAAAGATAAAGAGAGAGAGGCACAAGATATGTTTAGACAGTTCCCAAATCGGTCTCGCTATGGATACGTCTGCTCTTAATTCAAATCAAATTTAGATACTCGCAACTAACCTTTTCTTTGCAAAAATGTTTATACAAGAGGTGAAGAACTGTAACCTCACAAACCCTATGATTTGTTGTTGATTCTTTCACCTCTAAACCCTTGATCAAAGCATGATCAAGTGGCCAACAATGCGGCTACAATCCACTGATTATCCCAGACACACATTTGTTGAACCCAAGATTCTTGAACACAATTCACCGTCTCGCGCGCTACTCCCTTGTAAGGAAACCACCTTGTCCCAAGGCCTTCACTCGGTCAAATCTGTGTTGACGTGATCTAGTCCAAAACCTTCAAATCACACCGATCTTGAAGGAAAACCCCACTTCGATTTTCTTATTTGAAACACACAATGATCCCAACCCAATATTCTCGGTTACACCAACCTAATTGGACGTTATCAACCCTAATCTAGATGATCACCCAATCGAAAAATGATTATGTGCAGTCCAATTGTGTTTATGCATAGAAGAAAGGTTAAATATGATGGGAAAGCTTTGTAATTTGGTTTCGTTTAGGTTTTACACTAGTACCTTGCTAGAAAAAGGTGCATGTATGAGTATATATATGTGTATGTGAAAATAGGAAAAGAGGATGCAACAAAAATAGAATGCAAAATGAAATTTTAAGTTTTGAAATCGTATAGGTCGACCTGTCAAGGTGTTCAGGTCGACCTGAGTCAGGTAACCTGTGGGCAGAGCCTACAGGCTTTATTCTTGGAGCGTGGGAGACGACTTGAAATACCATGTGTCGACCTATCTTGAAGAAAAATGCTTCTATAGTTCTATAGGTCGACCTGAGCTCATATAAGTCAGCCTATGCAACTGTGTTTCCATGCAAACTTGGTTTTTGATGTGTTTGGCATGCCTAAGGCTTTTCAATCCTTTTCAAAAATATTTGTATACATCCTAAGGATAAAATGATTCAATGGACATCTAAATTTAGGTTGATACCACCCAATGTACAAAATCGATAAGTTACACTCTTAGTTTTGACATCATTCAAAACATGGCTAGATTGAAGAATGCACTCACATATGAGTGTGCTAACCTGTGTCTAATGGCACGAAAGAAAAGTGAAGACTCACAAGTATATACTTATGATCCTGGAAGTGAACTTTCATATAGAGAATTGTCCAAAGCGTTTAATGATATGTATACAGATTCTATAAACGCTTCTAAGAAAATTTCTCTCTAAAACGAAATGATTGAAAAACTTCAAAAGTAGATTAATGATATTAATAGCCCTTTAGATTCCTTGAAAGAGGCATATACATCTTTAACTGATGTGTGTTTTAATGTTTCTGAACTTTAGTTGAAAATATAGAAAAAATATAGTGTGTTGCTTATCCAACTTTATAATCTGAAATTGAAAATCTCAAAGGACAATTAATTCATGATATTTCACTATCTACTACTAGTTCTACTTCTTCAAGTGATAGAGGGATCATTTTTAAGAAAAACTCTCATGTTACTAGAAGAAATAGAAAAGTAATTCATCTAAAATTGTATGTCATTATTGTGGTGATAAAGGTCACATTAGACTTCTTTGTCATATTAAGAATGTAAAGTTTCTAGTGCTAAAATGACATGGATACCTAAGTGTTCCTTAACTAATTCCAAGGGGTACTTCATGGTTTTCGATACTCTAAGTTGCTTAATTGAGCATAAAACAAGTAGAAACCTTGTATTTAAGGGTTTTAGGATTGAAAACATCTATATGCTTGATTTGGATGATGTTTGAATGCATGGAGCTAAATGCTTAGTCGCCAAGAGTGGAAATTCTGGGTTATGGCATATGTGTTTAAATCATGTGCATTTTGACTTAATCAATAAAATAACATCTAAGAGTCTAATAATCGGTCTTTCAAGAATTAAATTTTCAAACGACAAACTATGGATGTTTGTTAATTAGGAAAGCAAACAATAGTGTTGTTTAACAAAAGAAGATTATTTCGACGTCAAAATCTCTTAAACTTCTCCACCTAAAGATGAAAATTTTAAGGGTTTCATTAACTTTGTTAAACTTATCTAAAATCTTTTTAGTTTAAAAATAATCATCATGGTGGTGAATTTGCAACGTTCTCGTAAAGATGCAAATATCTGCATATTCTCAATCTCACAGGCCTTTACATGAAATATTAAATGCTTTCATGTTTTAGAAAGAAAAAAAATGGAGTTCTTACTAATCCACAGTGCCACAAAAAGATGCACTTAATTGCACCTCTTTTTAAAAATATTAAAAACTTAACAACCTTTCAAATCGAGGAACTACCTATAAACCTGAAAACCAAAATATTTAAATTTCATTATGGTCTAAGTATGGTGGGAGAGGGCACCAAAATGCTTTAAATGGAAAAGTGATGGATGTTGCCATGAGATTGCTACACGTTCACTATGGTCTAAGTATGTGAATGTGAGAGAGGCATTATGACTTATTATATGAGACTGAATGAACCCTTTCTTTTTATGCATGAAAATGACGCAACCATTACTTGTTGGGCTCACAATTCATGAGGGTTTAGGACCACTGATTTACACCAAAGTTTGCTAGATATAAATATGTCACAACCATCAGTCATCCTAATAGGATAGGCACTCAATGCTTTGATGAATGGAACACAAGTTTAGCACTTGATGCATTATTTAGTTCTTTCTTTTTAACAAGTGGGACATGCTATCATGTGATGATAGCTTTTTTTGTCCCAACAACATTTATTAAACATTTGATTTATCTAAGTTAATACAATTTCGACGAGTGTATTTTATACATTTTTTATTGGAAAAATAACTGTATCAAAACATTTGTTAAGTACATGCAATTCTTAGGCTGTTAATCATAATAAATATTGTATAGAAATGAAAGGTAATTAAACAACAGACTCTACACTTACCTCTTTTTATTTATTGTGCAAACTCAATTCTCTTAAAATTAAGTTTATCTTCTTTAGATTATTTGTAAAAAGTATGTTATTAGAAAACTAAAAGTTTCAAATGCAGATAGTAGGAAAGAATATGGATTGGCGTTATTTTTTAATATTTGATCACTTTATTTAAAATAATTTTAAATGTTTTTGTTTTCACAGTAAAATTTCTAGTTCTTAGTCTTGAAATTCTATTTGATCATAAAGAAGGTGTCACACAAATGTTGAAATAAAAGACAATGAAGAAAATAATAAATAAAAGACGCAGATTGTTTATCCAGTTTGATACAAGGAATGAAGTAACTCAATAGAAAGAAAATTCACTAATAAAAGTAATCAATGTTACATAATGATCTTATCTAACATTCTTCCTCAATTCAATGCTCATTACCTATTACTATCCGTGAATTTCAACTATTACTCTCCCTAAATCCGAGATTCTCTCACTTCCACCGAAATATTATTTACAGGACTTAATAATAAGAACATGACAAATTTAACGAATACAAACTAAAATCTCTCTGTCTCTCTGTCTCTCTCTCTCTCTCTCGTTAAATGACGGTAATGATCTAAAATGGGGGTTAAATAGATCACTTATTTAAAACAGAGTCGGCGCTTAATATAATTTAGTTTTTTTAAAAGTTTTAAGCGGAAGCGACCGAAGAACTATAATCGTCTACACAAACCGTTATCAAAAAGATCGGATATATGCTATGCCTATATGAAATACTGATAAAGACGAGAATTAGAATCAATAGTTTGAACACAAGTCAATCAGATTTTGTTCACTCAAAGTTGAACAATTTCCAATGCTTGTAAAATATAAACCAAATTGAAAAACAACTCAAATGTTTGTATTCATGCAATTAGTCGAACACTTGGTGTGCGAAGCACCCCAAGTAAAATTTAATAAGTGAATGAAGTGCTAAGATTTTTTGATTACAATCAAATGGATTGTAATGAGGTTTCTAAAAATGTTTCAGCACTAACACACACCAGAATTTTAGTCAACTAATATGTTTGCACACAAACTCAAAATTCAGCAATGAAAATAGTAAAGAGAGAACACCAATTTGTTGAGGCAGTTCCCCCGTCATCCTCGCTCAGGGTACGTTTGCCCTCAATTCTAAAAATAGAATTGAGACCTGTATATATAACCTGTTGCAAATTGTTTTTACAAGAGAAGCAATAGAATTCAAACACTCAATCTCAAACGTTGATGTTGAGCCTATGTCTTCTCTTCCCTTGATTCAAGATGAATCAAGTCCTTCAAACGTGATGAGTAAACCTCCGATTACGACACCACCTTTGAACAACCCTCTGCTCTTCAAATCTTGCCCGACTGATTTCAAACAGCAACAATTAGAACCCAAATCTTACTTCCACAATCCTCTGGTTAACGCTACTAAATTGACAGAACTTCTCGTTCTTCAATTACCTTCGCTCGGCTGAATCTGTGAAGAAACAATTTGTGCAAAACCTCCAAAATCCAAGATTCTTGGAGGACAAAACCCTAAAGGTTTTATTCAAGAAAAACCCATTGATTTCTCAACCCAAACCCGATACACCAATCCCAGGTTTGGACGTTATCACCTCGATGATGCAGAATGCACAACAAAAATGATTATGTGTAGTTGTTGAGAAAATGCAAGAAAGAGGATGAAGATGATGAGAATCAAATCAGTGTATATTTTCACTTTTCTTGTTCTTTTTTGTGTTGAATGAGCTATCTCAATATATATGAAAATCTATAACCAAATAACCAACATAATAGTCATTTTGAATGTTAAACATAACATAAAATTTATGAGAAATTAGCGAACGGTCGACCTAAAACAAGGGGGGGTCGACTTGGGCTCTCCCGAATTCAGGATTATGCAGAAAAACGCTCTTTGCATTGACCGGAACAGGTCCAAGCGTCAACGCAAACCACCCCATTTTTGACAAATATAAATGCACACAGTATGAGTCGACTGGAGGGTCGACGCGAGCTCTCCTGAGAGCAAAACATGAAAATTAACTTCTGCATGAGTCGACCTAAGCAAGCTTTGAGTCGACTCAAAGACTTAGAACTTGCAAAAATGCAGATTTTGATATGTTTAGTTACTTCTAAGTGTTCCTAATGCATCTCTAACTCGACCAACATGATCAAACTCATATAGAACACATATAGTGCTTTTCCTATATGAACCATGACACATTTTGACAAATGTTTTTGACACTAGAAAACTAACATATGTATATGCGACTTGATGATACCGTCCAAAGTACATTTTTCTAACCATGTATGTTTTAAAATCATTAAAACAAGTATAATCAAGTATGAGACACTTTGCCCTCACATACTCCCCCTTTTTGATGATGGCAAAATAATAGAAACATAGTTGAGCATAATGTGTAGTATCATCCTCCCCCTCACTTTACGCATGTTTGATCAGTCTTGTAAAGTGATTTGTTGTTTCTTCTTGGTTTCTTCTCCCCCTTTGGCAACATAAAAAAGAAAGAAGAAATAGGTTAATGAAAGACATAGTATATTGAGATAAGCATATTCACCAAATTTGTAATAGGATAACACTAACAAACATTTACATATAATGAAGTTAATGAAATCATATAAAAGAACAAATAGATAACACCGCAAATGATCAAATGAAGTATGCGTTATTACCAATATTAAAGATTAACAAAGCTTCATGTCTTGATAATTCAAACAAATATAAGAAGAGATTATCACTAGAATGCGATGAACAATATATGAAATAACACGCACAATGATAAACAAGGACTCCTCAAGGCCTCCCCCATAAAGTGATGGCCCCTTCCGCGAAATGGATAGTCATGAGGTGGAGGAAGTTGTTGCTCATCTATCTGCTCTGTAAGCTCTAGGACAACTCAATTAAGAGTGTTGAAACTGGTAGTGAGAGTACGGTTTTGACATACAGCAGATTCAACCATGCTATCAAAATGACTCATCACTGCTGTTGCGAATAAGTTGAAGTTATTCGTGTGAGCCTGAAGTTGGTTCTTCAAATTTGTGAACCACTCATCCTGGGCAGTGATAAAGTTTTGTTGTTCGAGCTGCATGATACTCATCATTTTAAGGAGTTCTTCATTGTTCTGTTGGGGACGCGGAGGTGATGGATGCATGTAATTCCAATCAGGTGTCTCTTGATAATCCTAATTAGTTGCTTGAGGCATGTAATTTTCACCAAGTGAGGTCCAACCTGTGTGTTTCCAGGAACCCCATCCTTGGTTTCCATCATATTCCAAATGGGCTGATTGATCTAGCCAACAACTCTTATTCTATTCATCAGTATCCATGTGATTTCCACCCTCTTCTCCTTCTTCTTCTTTGTCTTCATCACCCTCATCAGATTCCTGCAGACGAGAGCTTGTTGCCTTAACAATAAGTTTGTAGTGTGTGTCGTGAGGATCCCAAATATAACCCATCATAGTTAGAGTCTTTTGACAAAACTCTTGGTCGGTTGTCAAGGTTGTTTATGGGATACCGGGTACTACTACATTTGCATTATTGAGGACATACTGGATGAAAGAACCATATGACAGTGCGGTTCCTCGGCCAAAGTCTTTTAAATAGTAGATTCTACTCGAAATGTATTGAGGCCAGTTAATTTTGATATGCTTTTTCAGAATGTAAACCAAGTGAACCTCGGCTTGGTCAACCCGAGAATAATCACCTTTCTAGGGTCGAAGAATGTGAGAGACAATCCACTGTAAAATCCTGTCAACTGATTTCAACCTACCAGTTGTGACTAATTTTAGAAAGAGGTCGTTAGCGATAATGTCATCAGCATATGGTTTCTTTAGCATGGAGTTCAAGGCTTCCTTGAACCCATACCCGTCCATGGTTTGAGTATCTGTGACCTTAATCAGCGGTTCAACAGTCATAGGAGACATATTGAAAAGATCTTTTTAGACAGAGTCATTGACATAGTACTGAACTCAAAACCTTCAAATTTTCCTTGAAGACCAGTGTAGAAAATTTTGACCAAGTCCTCATTATATTTATTATCGCATTCCAAAAACTTGTTGAAGTTTTGAGCATCCAGAAGTTCAAGTACTTCTTGGATGTGCATTCTTTCAGCAGCTTTTCAATAATAAACATATTGTTTGACAATGGATATCTTGCTCAGATTTTTCTCATAAAGTTCAGTGTATTCAGGAGGTAAAAGAGAAAAAGCGGTTACCGGTAGAGCAGCTCTTAAAGTACCAGCTTGAGCTGATGGAGCTATGGTTGTTCTTTTCCCTGTTACTCTTTGTGTAGCCATGAGATCAATTCTTGAAGAAGATGAATAGTAAAACAAAGTTTTTTTTTGGTGTAGAGGAGAAACTCACTATACTCCTTGACTATATAGTGAAATTAGGTTTTGAAAGGAATTTTGGGAAGAGGAGATGTAGAGAGTAGCCTTGAGTAGGTGCAAAATACCAATGTAAATGCTAATGATGATGTTTGAATACATAAAAAAAGTGAATGCATTAAATGGATAAAATAATTGGAACGTTTCATCAAAACAGAGATTTTTCAAAAAAAAACGCGCAAAGCATTGACCCATATAGGCTTTGCGTTGACGCATACTGAGAAAACATAGATAATGAGAAATGTTCAATGTTTGAGTCAGCCTAAGGGTCGACCTGAGCGGACCTGCTTCTAAATCATGAAAAATTGTCATTTTATGAGTCGATCGGTGTTCTGTATAGGCCGACTCATCCAGTAAAAATCAGCACAAATCATCATTTTGAGTCATACAAACATCAAAAAGAGATAAATAGATAGCTTATACATATTTCAAACATTCAAAAGGATAAAACATTCTTAATCATGCAATAAACATCAATAATAACACATAATTTGGTACACCAACTTACACATATGAAGTGATCAAGAAAGTTCGATAATGAGGAAATATATTACCTCTACCGCGATCGATGATAGATGCCTCACATATGGCTTAGTTGCTTCTTCACTTTGTTAGATAAAGCAATAAAAAACATATATAGAAGGCATGCAATAATAACTCCTAAACACGATCTGAGATGTTGCGAACGCCTAGTTCCCTACGAATGTGAAAGAAAGGCTCTGTAGCGAGTGGTTTTGTAAACATATCCGCAAGTTGATTTTTGCTATCAACGTGCTCAAAGACCACACCACCCTTCTCCACATGATCCCTAAGGAAATGATGATGTATTTCGATATGCTTGGTGCATGAATCTAATACAGGGTTCTTGGTTAGATTAATGGCGCTTGTGTTATCACAAAAAATAGGAACATGCTTAAGCTTTATATTGAAGTCGAGTAATTGTTGCTTAAGCTATAAGACTTGAGCGCAACAACTACCGGTTGCGACGTATTCCGCTTCGGCTATTGACAAAGCAACAAAAACTTGCTTTTTGCTATGCCAACTCACCAAAGAGTTTCGAAAGAGATGACAAGTGCCACTTGTACTTTTCCTATCCAGTTTACAACTAGCAAAGTCGGAATCGGAAAAGCCAACCAAGGAACAATCACTATCCTTAGAATACCAGAGCCTATACTTTGGAGTACCAGAGAGGTACCTAAGTATACATTTTACGACTTTCAAATGAGATTCCTTGGGACATGATTGATACCTCGCACACATGCAAACACTAAACATTATGCCGGGTCGAGATGTGGTAAGATAGAGGAGAGAGCCAACCATACCTCTATACTTCTTCACCTCCACATCCTTACCATTCTCATCTCGATTTAGATTTGCACATGTCGGTATCGGAGTATCAATCGCCTTGGAGTTTGCCATGTCAAGACGCTTGAGAAGCTCAGGGCAATATTTTTTCTGGCTCACAAACGTACCCTCTTCGAGTTTCTTGATTTGAAATCTGAGGAAATAGTTGAGCTCCCCCATCATGCTCATCTCGAACCATCCCTTCATTAATCTAGAAAACTCCTTGACCATATTCATGTTAGTTGATCTGAAAATGATATCATCAACATAAATTTATACCAATAATAAGTGTTTTCCTTGATGTTTAATAAAGAGAGTTATGTCAATCTTTCCTCTTGAATACCCTTGATCAACTAGAAATTTTCTAAGACGGTCATACCAAGCCCTAGGGGCTTGTTTGAGTCCGTACAAAGCTCGTTTTAACTTGTCGACATGATCAGGATACTCATGGGATTCAAACCCAGGAGGTTGGGCTACATAAACCTCTTCATTAATATATCCGTTGAGGAAGAAACTTTTTACATCCATTTGAAATAATTTGAAATTTTTCGCACATGCGTAAGCAAGCAAAAGGCGTATAGTCTCGAGTCGGGCAACCGACGCATAAGTTTCCTCATAGTCGATTCCCTCCTCTTGGTTATACCCTTATGTGACTAAGCGCACCTTGTTATGTGTTATAACTCCATTTTCGTCTAGTTTATTCCTAAACACCCATCGGATGCCAATTACTCGGTGGCCTCACGGAGGAGGGACAAGGTCCCAAACCTCATTTCTTTTAAACTGATTTAATTCCTCTTGCATTAATAAGAACCAATGTTCATCGAGTAATTCCTCTTTAGGGTTTTTAGGTTTAACTTGAGAGATGAAAGCAAAATCATAATAGAAGTTACTTAACTTAAATCTTGCGGTCACTCCCTTTGAGATATCACCGAGAATGTTGTCAATAGGATGGTCTTTAGAAGACTTCCAAGCTGGAGGTAAGCCACCGGTGTTAGTCAGATGAACCTCCTCAATCTCCTCATGATGGTGATACTTTTCCTCCTCAACTTTCACTGATTCAGTTTGATCAATTCCTTTCTCAGTATCTTTGAGTATGTCTTCAGAAGATACACCTGCACCATGAAACGAAATACCTTTTCTGACACTTTTCAGATAAGTTTCATCAAAAGTGACATGAAAAAAATCTTCAACAATAAGTAACCTTTTATTATGTATCTTATATGCTTTACTTGACTGAGAGTATCCAAGAAAGATACATTCATCTGCCTTGGAGTCAAATTTACCAAGACTCTCCTTACCATTGTTCAACACGAAACACTTACAACCGAAAACATGAAGATGAGACACATTGGGATTTCTCCCTTTCAAAAGTTCATACGGAGTTTTGTTAAGAATATGATGGATGATCACCCTGTTTAAAAAATAACAAGCCGTACTAATGGCGTCGGTCAAAAAATATTCAGGAAGTCCACTTTCTTGATCATAGTTCTTCCAAACTCTTCCAAAATTCGATTTTTATGTTCCACGACCCCGTTTTGTTAAGGGGTATGCGGAGCGGAAAAATCATAATAAATTCCATGTCTACCACAATATTCTTCAAAAAGATGATTTTCAAACTCACCTCCATGATCACATATAATTGATATAATGTTTTTGTTCAACTTGTTTTGAGAAAGTTTAGCAAATTTTTCAAAGGTGAAGAACGTATCGCTCTTGCTAGCCGAGAAGATAGTCCAAAAAAACATAGAGAAATCATCGACTATAACAAAACCATAGTATTTACCACCTAGACTCTTAATTCTATATGGTCCAAAGAGGTTCATATGAAGAAGTTCAAGAGGTCTCGTAGTTAAAACAATGTTTTTAGATTTAAACGAGATCCTTGTTTGCTTCCCCATTTGGCACGCATCACATAAGTGATCCTTTGAAAAATTAATTTTCGGTAAGCCAATCACTAGGTCCTTAGAAACCATCTTGTTTAGCAAGTCAAAATTGACATGCGCCAAACGTCTATGCCACAATCATGAGTCTTCACTCATAGTGACGAGACATTTGTCGCTACTCAATGACACTTTACTCAAATCCATCATATACATATTACTTACCCTCAAGTCATTAAACACATCCTCTTTTTTATAATTATATTCAATCATGCAACAATCCTTTGAAAAGGATACTTTTTATCCCTTGTCACATAATCGACTAATGCTTATGAGGTTGTGTTTAAGACCCTCAACTAGCAATACATCAGAGATAATAGTAGACAAGGGATTACCTACACTACATTTTCCAAGTATTGCTCCCTTGTTGTTGTCTCCATAGGTTACAAATCCCTTCTTCTTTGCCATAAAGTCAATGAAGAAAGATATTTCTCCTGTCATATGTCTTGAGCATCCACTATCGAGAACCCATCTTCTCTTTGTAGGCTCAAGACTTTGTACCTATAAAAAACAATCAACAAAAATAGGTACCCAATTGTTTATTGGGTCCTTGGTTGTGAGTGAAATCTTGGTTGCATTTAAAAAACCATTGATAAACCCCTTTAGGAACAAGAAATCTCCTAAATCAACATTTAGCAATGGTATGACCCCTTTTGCAACAATACAAGTAAGTGAGGTTAACCTTTGTATCACTTTTATTACCTTGATTTTTTTATCACATATGTATATTTTTGATAAGGATTAATCATGATTTTTCTAAAATTTGATCTATCAATAGCAAAAGTGATCATTGGTTCTAGAGCCTTGTTAAGTTTGGCTTTAAGAGTTCTGACCTCTTTTTGCCAAATATGACAAGTATCACACCCAAAGTTTACCCATCTACTTCTTTCTTCCTCAACATCTACCTTTGTTACTTCTACCATGGATGCCTTTAGAGCCTTCAATTTCCTTTCGGAATCGGAGATCTTTTTCTCCAAGTGAGTAAAAGTTTGTTTGTTTGAGGCCAACCGTTTAAAGGCTTCCTTGGCTTTGATGTTGTGATTTGTAAGTGCACGAATAAGATCAGAGTAATATAAAAGATTATCGATCCCACAGAGACCAAACGTCAATCTATTGATTACTGTTGTTACAGTGTTTATCTAAGGTAAGTCAATTTGGAATTGGGTTATGCAAAATAAAAGTAAAGTGCAAGAATATACTCAATAATAAAACAGCAGGCTTGGATGTAATTCACATAGCTAGGCAGTATTCCAAATGCGTACAAATAGACTTCTTAAGGAGTAATGTTTTCTACTCATGAAAAGAACTAATTTAACGGGAACTTTCACTTTCGCGTATTCAGAACCGAGTTTATCCCCTAATCGATCCCTTTTATTGTCACTTATAAAAAGGCGCGTATTGCATTAGAGTGACTAAACTTATTTTTAAGAAATATAGTTTCTTGACTTAGTTGAAAAGTATTTTGACCTAGAATTTCTAACAAAAAGAGGTTCTTGCGAACCAGACTTTAAATCCATAAATGCGTCCGAAAATAGTTTTAAAATTGTTTTTCTAAAGCATTAAAGATTCCTGCTTAACTGGACTAAGCGCTTTCGCTTCCTTTGAACAGTTAACACTAACCAAATTTATCTAAAGGTTGGACGGCTTTCGATCTTACCCAATAGATTTTAAGTGCAGAAAAGATGTATTAAAAGTCAGAATAACCCCTAAGTGATTCTATCGAAAGTCGTATGGAATACCACTTTTAACTATGATCCTCACATCCTAACCTCTAAGATTTAGCCGGACATGGAAACGTAAATAGACATGGTAAATAAAGTGCGATAAATAAGGGCGGTAAATAAATTGCGAGCAAATAAAGTGCAGGAAATAAAGTGTAAGAAATAAAGTGCGAGTAAATAAAGTGCAGGAAATAAATGCGGATAAGTAAAAGCGGAAAATAAATAGGAACCTGCTCCAAACGGGAGGTTTTAAATCTTGGTACAACTTGAAGTAAAAGACTGAAATAAAATGGCAGCAAGATTAACTTCTACCAAAGTGCTCCAAACCCGATTACAGACTCGATTAGACAATGTGATAACTATCCAATGTGAGAAGTTTATCACTTTACAATAGATGGAAATCTATGGCTTGAGTTCTGTAACTAAGCTTGGATGCTTAGAAATGAGGCAAAACTCTTCTATTTATAATGCTAGGAAAGTACAAGGAAAGACTAGAATGCCCCCAACTTCTTTTTGGAGGGAAAATAGAATACAAGGGTGGCGTCCGTCATGCCCTCATGCCGCCCGCCATGTGTACTAGAATGGAAAGAAGTGAGATACGTGGCAGTTGTCAGAAGTTGGTCTCTTATCCAAGTCATGGCTTCTCCTATGGCGCTCGCCATGGTGAGTGCCATGTGTACAATTTCCTGAAAAGCTGGTCTTTTTGCTTGTTTTTCTTCATTTCTTCTTGAGTAGCTCTGAAAATATAAAATCCTGAAAAAGAGATAAAACGGAGGCATAATACAAGAAAACAGAGATAAAATCCTAAATAACACGTGTGAATCGAGTCAAATAAACAATATATTTTAGGTCTATCACTACGCCAAATAAGACCTTTAGCAGCGCTTTTATTGGCTTTTAGCAGCACTTAAAAGTGCTGCCTAAAGTGGCGCTGCTAAAGGTAAAGGCAGCGCTTTTTTTATGCATAAAGCGCTGCTATAGGCCCCCTTTAGAAGCACTTTTAGCAGTGTTTCCCTCCCTTTAGCAGCGCTTTTCATAAGCGCTGCCTATTCCCTCCTCCCCCCCTTTAGCAGCGCTTTTCAAAAGCGTTGCCTATTCCCCCCTTCCCCCCTTTTAGCAACGCTTCTGAAAAGCGCTGCCTATTCTCCCCCCTCCCCCCCCCCCCTTTAGCAGCGCTTTTACTTAAAAGCGCTGTCTATTCTTCACGTTTTTAAATATTTTTTTTAAATAATCACTTTTTTATATATTTTTTCGATAAACCTACTTATAACAATTACATTCACCTGCTTATAATTCAGGCCTTTAATTCAACACTTTGGCCTTATATATACATTGTAATTCAACACTTTGGCCATAATCATTGTAATTCACATAAACCTGCTTATATATAATTCAACACAAGCCGATCCTCAGAACAACTTCACAAATACAGTTACTTTACATATAATTACAAAACCAATAACTTTACAAATACATACGACTTCCAGAAATATTATTATCCCGCATCAATATTTGACGATACATATACCTTATACAATTCTCAACTCAAGAATGTATTGACACCATTCCTCCTTAATTTCTTCCAATCCTGCTTTCGAGTAAGTACCACACTTGAATTCATCAAAGTACTACATAATATAACAGAACATGCACGATTTAGTTTTAAAACTAATTACTCAGATGAAATATCGGTTAATTATTAAAATAAATCATATAACTTATGAAGTTATCCATACCATGATTGGAATATCTATTTCTCCCGAGTGAATAATTTCCTTCATAAAGCGCAATATAAAATATCTGCAATCAATCTCATTGCGCTGACGATGACACTGTAATATATATACATAAGAAGTATATACATAAGAAATATATACATAAGAAATATATAAATAAGAAAAACATATATATAATTTTATTGAATGACATAATATGTAATTTTATTGCATGATATAAATATGTAATTTTATTGAATGAGACAATATGTAATTTTACAAGTACCTTTGTCACTAACATCTCTTTCTTTTCTTCGTTGGAACGTGGTTTACTTGTCTCTTAACAACACGGGCGGATGGATTGATCCAAATTTCCTCGTTATGATCATTTCCAATATATGATTTGTCCGCTCTAATATGCCCATCTTGATCATCTATAATATAAGACTCATTCTCAACATCAACATCAACCTGATCTCCAATGTTATCATCGATTACTTTGTTGGAAAAAAGAACTATAGACCATTTCGTACTTGTCGGATCAGTGACGTATAACACATGTTTAGCTTGCGTGGCTAGAATAAAAGGCTCATCTCTGTACCCCACCTTATTAAGATCCACTTGCAAAAATCCTGAGTTATCCATTTGTATGCCACTATTATTTTCAACCCATTGTTGGTGCAGTAAAGCAGCAAGCAAAAAATAGTAAGTACCTAGTTTTGTCGTCTCCACAGGGATTAGTGTAATATGAACGTCGTTCAATGACCTCTACATTTCTAAGCTTATTATTCAAAAGCTTTGGTTTAAAAGGTTCAAGGAACCATAAATAAAAATAGAAAATATAAAATAAAGACTGAAATATAAACGGAGCCTTGTTGGGATTGGATTTCATCAATTGATAATATATGCATTCTTCTGATCAAATTAAACACAGCGCAACCATTCGTCTAATATCATCACGTATCACCCATGACAAAGCTTATCTCTAAAGCAACGTCGAGAGAACAACCATGTTGTCTCATTGGAGATCTCTCTTCAATTAAAAACACAACACAACACATTAAGATCTGATACTCAAGCAAATGCTAAGCCTAAACCTATCTCTAGAATTTAGGACCTAACAGGTAATCATCCTAGATCCAGATCTGAAAAGTATATCTCTATCACAATTCAAATCAATGATAAACAGATAAGCAAGGATAACACCCATATCGGATAAACGATTGTTTTACATAAAACACAATGATCAGAATACGTACACACGATTAACCCTTTTTTACATGTATTCATCTAATCTGCCAAATGTCAGTGAACATCGTTCTTCATCACTATTATCACATACCCATATAATATCATGTTGATCCTACCCATGCTACCCATGCTACTTAATCAACACAACACCATAAAAGATACAATGAATATCAACTTCAAAACCATGTCAAAAGTTTGTTCATTGATAGAAGAAAATCTGAGATCAAAGATGTGAAAAGGTTTTGTCAAGACCCACAAATACATAATCAAAGATAATCAAACAATAGAGAATCCAAACTAGTTCACAAACATAAATTAGATGAAATACATAAGATATCAAAAGATTACAATCCAAACTCCAACAAGAGATCGAAGATATTACCTCCTCCATCTTATGGTTTTATGTTTCTCTCTCTAGAAGAGATGAAGAGAGATAAGTTCTGATGTTCCTAATGTTACAATATGGAATTCTGACCTAAAAAAGCAAGAAAAACACTTAAATACACATTCAGGATCTGTTATGTTCGCCTAGCGAACAGCTAGCGAACCTAGCAAACTATTGGTACTTTCGGTTCTGTCTAATTCTGGGACTGTTCGCTGTCCTGCTCGCCTAGCGAGCAAGAATGGTTTTCTTTGCTGGCACGTTCGCTACCTACTCGCCTAGCAAGCGTGACAGCATTTTGGTGGTTTGCATGTTGTCTTGGTTTCCTTGCCCATTTCTTGTGTCTTACTCTTCACTTGTTTTGTGCCTAATTCCTGCACAATAACACACAAATCAAAGGTACCAAGAGATTTTCTCATAATGTTACAAACCAATCAAAACAAGAGTGGTTTTCAACACTTAATTGACGAAAATGAGTGAAAGATGCCAACATTTGATAGATCAAATAAGTGAAATTTGGCGTCTAACACCCACTTGCATCCAAAGATAGGAATCTGAAACTTCTCATAATCAAACACCCAAATGCACTCGATAACCCCAAAATACGACAGATTCGCATATTTGGGGTTTAATTCCTTCACACTTAAAATGTGCATTGCTTCGGAAAGCACGGTGACACCACTATTTTGCATTATACTTTTGTCATCTTGTTCTTTGGTATAAAATGTGTATCCATTAATTACGTATACGCTATAAGAAAACACATGCAAACTTGGACCATATGCTAAACATCTCAACCTTTCTGTTATTGAAGCGGGATCAGAATAAAACTTTGAAAAAACATAATCCTTGAACCATGTTATAAAACTTTGATTGTGCTCACGTACTATCCAATTTTCATTTCTATTCATATTTAAACCTCGGAGAACATCCTTGTGCATTTCAACATATGGCTCAACCTCAATGTCATTGTGCAGAACATACAAATGCACTTGCTCCCGTTCATCCCTTGAAACTGTCACAATTTTATTTCCACTTAACTGTTTTCCTACTATTTTTTTCAACAACATGAAATTTTGGGAGGCCAATGGATTGAACATTGGACAAATATTCAGTACAAAACTCAATCGCTTCTTCAACAATGTATCGTTCAACAATACAACCCTCTGGTCGACTTTGGTTTTTCATATACCCTTTCAATATTTTCATATAACGTTCAACAGGGTACATCCATCTCATATAAGTTGGTCCACAAAATTGTGTCACTTTCACAAGATGAACAACTAGATATACTATTATGTCAAAAAATGATGGTGGAAAATACATTTCAAGCTCACACAAAGTAATAACTATTTCTTTTTGCAATGTTGGTAAGATCGCATGATTGATCACCTTACTACAAATTGACCTGAAGAAAAAACACAATTTAGTTATTGCCCTTCTCACTTTTTCTGGCAAAATAGAATGTATACCTATTGGTAGAAAGTGTTCCATTATAACATGGCAATCATGTGTCTTTAAACTCTTTAACTTGAGGTCTTTCATAGAAACAAGTCTTCTAATATCTGAAGAGTATCCTTCTGGAACTTTAACTTCACTCAGAAACTTACAAAATATATTTTTCTCCTTTCTAGATAAAGTATAAGTAGCAGGTGGTAGATATGTTCGATTTCCTTTCTTTAAGGGTCCTAATTCATTTCTTATTCCCATTGCTACCAAGTTCTTTCTTGCTTTAAGGTCATCTTTAAACTTTCCTTGTATATTGAGTAACGTACCAATAACAATTTCAAATACATTTTTTTCAATATGCATACCATCAAGAAAATGTCTTACATATAACGACTTCTAATAAGGAAACTCTAACAAAATTGACCTCTTCTTCCACCCATGTGTGACAATCGTATGAGCAAAAGGCTTGCCAAACTTAGTATTCACATCTTTCACCTTTTCAAAAATTTGTTCGCCGATCAATGTAGGTGGAGCTCTACCTTGTTCTGAATTTCCATCGAAAGCTTTTCTCCACCCACGGTAGTGATGATTAGAATTTAAGAATCTACGATGACCAAGAAAGACATTCTTCTGAATAAATTCCAATCGCGTCCAATCTCTGTTTTCTTCACAGATAGGACACGCACATTGACCTTTAATGCTATACCCCGATAGATTTCTGTATGCTGGAAAATCATTAATTGTGCCAAAAAACATCACCCTCAAATTGAAACTTTCTTTCCTATATCCATCATAAACCTCCACATCGTTCTCCCACAAACTCTTTAAGTTTTCGATTAAAGGTGTCAAGTATACGTCTATGTCATTCCCTGGTTGTTTAGGGCCAGAAATTAACATATATAACATCATGTACTTACGCTTCATACATAGCCATGGAGGTAGGTTATAAATCATAATAATTACAGGCCATGTGGAATGTGAGATACTTTGTAGACCATGCGGATTCATTCCATCAGTCGATAATGCCAAGCGAAGGTTTCTAGCTTCTTCTCCAAAATCAGGATACTCATTATCAATTTTCATCCATTATGGTGAATCTTCCGGATGTCAATACTTCCCATCTATAATTCTATCATTTGCATGCCAAGTCAAGTGTTTTGCATCTGTTTCACTATGAAACATGCGTCTAAATCTCGGAATTATAGGAAAATACCATAAGACTTTTGCTGGTGACAACGTTTTCTTATACCGAGATACACCGCATTTAGAACACTCGTTTAATGATGCATATTCATTTCGAAACAAAATGCAATCATTTGGACAAACATGTATCTTATCATAGCTCATGCCAATAGAGCATAACATTTTTTTAGCTTCATAGGTTCGATTGGGAAGAACATTATCCTTCGGAAGCATCTCTTGTAGTAGGGCTAACAACTCTGTGAAACTTTTATCCGACCATCCATTACCCGCCTTTAAGTTGTACAACTTTAATACCACAGACAATCTTGTGAAAGTAGTGCAACCTTTATACAACGGTTTCTCTGCATCGCTTACCAACCTCTCAAACATCTTGGGACAATCCTGAAGATCTTCTTCAAGTGCTTCTGCAATCTCTTCGACTCAATCACAATCATATGTATCTCTGCCATTGTCCTTTGAAGCATAGGTCATATTATCCCCCGGTTTGACATTCTCGTTACTTATCTCACCATGTAATGTCCAACATGTATAACTTTGATCAATTCCATGTCTCATTAAATGAGATTCCAACTGAACTGCGTCAATCCGACGCCCATAACAGCAACCTAAGCAAGGACATGTGATCCTACTGGGGTCTTTGGCGTGTTCAACAGCAAACTTAACGAATTTTGATACCCCATTCTCGTACTCTTTTGACAATCGATTAGAAGACATCCATTTTTTATCCATACTAATTAAGTAGGCTAAACTAAACTAAGAAAGTTAAACAAAAACAGCGAATACCTGTAGCACCTATAGAGAAATCACCAACTTCTAGAACTACACAGTAGGATTCTTGGAAACGATCACAATCTTGCTCTACACAGGTAACCCCTATAACAGACAAAATTAATAACATCATCAACATTAAATAATTCTTGGAAACCTAAAATTAAAAATCATACACAAACATAGTTCAACAATTTTTTAAAATAATCAGAAATACTTTAGGTAGTAATACACAAAGCTCAGAATAAATTAATAACATCATGATAGAGATACTTTTAGAAGCAGAACTAGCATAAAGCTGATTAAATTGTCATCATAGCCAAATGTTAGAAAAAATTGAAACCTAATTTCAGTAAATTAAATAAAATGCAAAAATATAGAAAATAGTCTTATGAAATTAAATTTGGCTCATATAAATAAATTCCACCATTTTTTCTGATTTACTTCATGGTGAAAACTCAGAAGCGCAAATAATATGTAATCATAGCCGAATTTAATCAAAAATACGAATGATGCATAAAAAATGTGGCTAATTTTTTTAGAGGCATAAACATTGAAAAGTTAAAGCACCACGTGAAAACCTTTAACATCAATGTATTGTATAGACTACACATTAGAAGAAGAAGAACAACAACAATGTTTCCATCAACATTGTCATTTTAACATCAACAACAACATCACTAACATGCAACAACATTATTTGTTTCCATCAAAAACATTTTTTAAAAAACTTGAAATACCTTAAAAATGGTGGAAATACGCTGACAATGGAGGTGGAGGACGAAGATGACGGTCAAAACGGACGGACGGAGGCGGAGGACGAAGATGACGGTCAAAACGGACGGAAGGCGACAGAAGAAGGCGGTCGGACGGAAACAATGGACGGAAGTTGTCGTCTGTGACTAGGGTTCTATGTGCGGCGGGAAAGAAAGCAAAACCACGACTGTTCTGTTTTATGAAAAATTCTGGGATTTTTTAATTTTATGCTACTTAAACCTATAACAGCGCTTTTTCATGGCCTTTAACAGCGCTTTATAAAAGCGCTCTTTAAGGTCTGCCTTAGGCAGGACCTATAACAGCGCTTTTATAAAAGTGCTTTCTTTTGTACCCCCTTTAGCAACGCTTTTGTAAAAGCACTCTCTAAGGTCTGCCTTAGGCAGGACCTATAGCAGCGCTTTCAAAAAGCGCTTTCGTAGGTTACACCTATAGCAGCACTTTCTAAAAGCGCTTTCATAGGTCCTACTTTTAGCAGCGCTTTTTGTAAAGCACTTTCTATTGTTAACCATAGTTGTCACCTTTAGCAGCGCTTTTCTAAAAGTGCTGTCTAAAGTCTTTTATTTTTTTCTGACTCTTTAGCAGCGCTTTTGCAAAAAGCACTGTCTTTTCTGCGCTGTCAAAAATCGTTTCTGTAGTAGTGTATCAAATTCTCCCACACTAAAACCTTTGTTTGTCCTCAAGCAAAACATCATGACAAAAGAAAGGTGGTATCCATAAGTGATCTGGGCAAAAAGGGCTTCTAAGTTCAAGTTGGGATGAAGCGATAGGTATTAACTCAGTGAACCATGGGTATCAGAATGACATTTCTCCGTAAATATGGACATAGGCTTCGTTCCTACAAAAATCAATATGTACTACCCTACTATACCTAAGCCTACTTTTAAATCTCCTTTTGGGTCCTTTTCATTCAGGCGCAATCACATTAAGCCCGTTATCCGTATGTGCTCATAGTGAAGTGACCGATTAGTGATTTTGATCTCAAGCATGGGGCTCTGGTACAAAAATTGGTGTAACCCCTTTTATTGACCTTATTGTAGTTGTGGGAGATTGAATCGTAACCCGACCTACCGAGTTCAGCACCGGACACCTCTGAACCAACTATCAATGGAAAGATATTTATTTATTTTTTGCTCTTATTATTTTTTTTTCAAAATTTTTACAACTTTTTGGGTTAAATGACCTTGTGAGGGTTACCTATACCCGAGTTGCAATTATTATTTTTGAACATGCAGATCATTCACTTATGTTCATCGGTCCTCTACTTAGATCACGCTTTGCCCGGAGCTGACTGCTAGGATAAACTACTAAGGACTTATTATGAACATTATTATTAAGGCCATGGTACATAGGGTATCGGGGTCGATTTCTACATTTGTGAAGCCTAAGGTGTTACAATGATATCGATGTTTCAAAGAGGATTTTTCCAAATCATCCGCATCCTAACTCGAACTTGCCTCAAAGCCTAAAAATTTTCAGGATAGTACACTTTTTATCAATAAATTTTTTGGTGAGGCTTAAGAAATGAGGGAATAAGGGTATACTGCAAATGACTCGTTAAGCACATGTGTATTCTAAAAACGAAAAAAATAAAATACAAAATGAAAGGGAAATAAGCTAGAATGAAACTAGAAAGTGATAAAAAGAAAGAAAATGAAAATGAGAGAAAATAAATAAAGTATCATCCCACACTTAAATCGAACATTGTCCCCAATGTTTCGAAATAAGATAGGGATGAGTTACCTGAAAGTCCTAAGGCATGTTGTTGGTATTGTCGCCAGCATGCGGTGAGTACCTAGGACGGCGAGATCTACTGCGACGATGATCGCTCTGAGAAGCGTCGAACACGTCGAATTTAGTGGTCAAAGCAGCCTGTGATTGCATTATGTTGTGCATGGATTGACTCATCTACTACTGAGACTCTTGCATAAATCTCATGTTTTCGGTTAACTGCTATTGTATGGTATTGAGCAAGTTATCGCGTCTTTCCTCTCTTGCTAACTGGTCTCACCACATCTGCTCAGAAATATAAAAACCGGGAGTGGTACCTGCAGAATGGTAAGAGGAAGACGGTGCAGTATGTGCGGGTGAAACATGGTGAGGCGGCATAGGGTGATCGGGAGACTGCTCTCTCCGGTCATACTCGTCATCGGTGGCATTGCCGTCAGCAACAGGAATATTTGGAGGTACTGGACCCGTAATAGGTGGAGCATCCAAATCATATATCCAGTTCCTCGCGATACGCACATCCGTACGTCTAGTGCAAGGCAAAATGATAGATGGGATAGTCTTCCCATGGATCATAAGCTCAAAGCCCCCCTCCTTCCTTACCTTGCACAATTTCATGTCTTTTAAGAATTTTAAATTAATTGTTCGATGAGGGAGAGGCGCTAAAGTCGCTATTTCAGCATCCAAGTTCAGAGCCTTTGCAATAGATGTAATAAGCCCTCCGAAGGCAATGGGTCTTGTGCTCTTGATTGCAGCAATCATATGGGCAATCATAAAAGGAACCACATTAAATTTCTTGTTTGTAAGGCACCCTTACAAAAATAGAAGTTCTTTTACGTTCACCTTGTTTGGATTCTCCCAGCAAAAAATAGTACATGCCAACATGTAACGAAAAACACGGATGGTCGGGTTATGGATCCGGGAGGCGAGTATTCCTTCAAAAGATGTAATTGTAAAGTTTGACAACCTGTGCCAAAAGGAAAATGCCTCCACTAACCAGTCAGAATCCAGGGGTGCTTCACAAATAGCATCCCCACCAAAAGGCAGTCCCAGCCTCTCTGCTAGTTCGTCGGTACTGAATTCGTACTCAATATTAAACATTCTAAATTGTACTCTGCCGATGGTACTAGCAATGTTAGGCCTGACAATATAAATCAGGGAACTCAAGAATTCCCGGATCAGCCTTTCGAAGGTAGGATCTTGTCTAGCAAAAATTTCGTGCAGACCTAAAATGTCTAATAGATAAAAACACTATGGTAAATGCCTAGAGCATACAGACAGTTTCGTCTACGTA
Organism: Lathyrus sativus; assembly: GCA_963859935.3. NCBI lineage: Eukaryota > Viridiplantae > Streptophyta > Magnoliopsida > Fabales > Fabaceae > Lathyrus > Lathyrus sativus. The sequence continues at coordinate 670,980,578 of OZ012738.1, forward strand.
CCGTGTCGAAGTAATTTCTCGGTTCTGCAATTTGTCGAGAATCTTCCGTTGTCTTTTGTCGGGCTTCCCTTGATGAAGAACGTAACCGTCGTGTTCCATGGATGTACCTTTGGGATGGAAGATAAGTGAAAATAGGTAGTTTTTGGGAATTTGGTAAAAATGGAGTTTTGATGAATTTTTGGTGTAGGGAAGTGAAAATGGAACTTGGAATGGTTAATGAGTTGGTGAGTGGATGATAAAGTTTGGAACTTTTTTGTGCTTGAGGGATATTTTCGTATGGGTAAAAATGGTGGTTATGGAGGTTCTTCCCCGCATATAGCCCAGACCCCATGGCGGGCGCCATCCTCACTAAAGGTGTGTGGGCTGGATTCTTCTCTTCTCCTTTGGGCTTTTGTGCTCCTCCCTTTCTGGGGTGTTTAGATAGCAGGCATCATATGTCCTACTAACATTTCTCCTAATATATATATATATATATATATATATATATATATATATATATATATATATATATATATATATATATATATATATATATATATATATATATATATATATATATATATATATATATATATATATATATATATATATATATATATATATATATATATATATATATATATATATATATATATATATATATATATATATATATATATATATATATATATATATATATATATATATATATATATATATATATATATATATATATATATATATATATATATATATATATATATATATATTCTTCTTATTTTTGACATAAAAGTTTAGAAAACAAAAAATGGGTAAAATAACATAAACTAAAATTAACATAAAATAAGAACATAATAATCATCGCCAATATAAATATAAAGTGCATAGTCAATGTTATGGAAGAAAGAAACATGAGCATACGAAAATATAGAGAAGTCTGTAAAGGAAAACGGAAATAACGTAAACTATAAAAATAATGAAAGACGATATCATCACTGAGTAGGGTGCTCGTCTGTCTGGTCTGGATGTCGGAGTATGTGTAACTCTCGGTGCAAGTCTGAGATCTCCTGGTATGAAGTGTCAGCTTCTGTTGCATGAGTCATGTCAGATACTTGTACCTGCAAAGTAAGATCAGCAACTGTCTACTGGAGCTTAGCTATCTCCACGCGTAACTCTGTTATCTGAGTGTATAAGTTAGTCCTTCGTAGTGAATGATTATTAGATAATATTGTCATCCTCGGAGAGGGCGGTGAAGGATGGTACTCTGCTGAAGGTGGTGAGCGCGGCTCGTTAACTGTCTCTCCATAACCTTCCAAGGTGTAACTCCAGTTGGAAGGATCATGGACACTGGTCATGGCAGGATCAGGCAATGTAAAATAGTTGATAATCTGGTAGTCGATCAGGAGTCTGAAATAATCAGGTTGAAAGGATGCTCTCCTCATCAACCCTATGTCCAGACAGAAATCAATGTCTAGTAAGGTGTATCCGCAGTATGAAGTCAGGTGCAGCAGCTGGCTGGTAAGTCCTAATGTTGTGGCTATCTGAGTGACGGTGCCTCCTACGTGAATAATCCCTTCAGAGGACCTAGATGTGCCCTCGAGATGATTCAGCAAGAAGTTCCCACATGCCACCGGGCGTGACCGGTTTGCACAAAATAGGAAGAAGATCTCTTCCTCACTAACATGAATATCATAGTCAGCCTTTCCGAGGAAAGTGTGAGCCAGGACCATTTGAAAGTATCTCAAAGCTAGATTGTAGATGACTAGAGACAACTGAGTGGATGGATCGAGGCTTCCTCCGCCTGTGATGTCACTCCAGAATTGGTTGATGTCTCGACTCATAAAATAACCCATCGGCATATCAAGTATAGCATCAGGGGTGGTCTGGAATCCGAGAAGATTGCCGAAATCCTTCATGGTAAAGGCATACTCTGTCCCGAAAAGTATGAATGTGGTCATTCCGTCCTGACCAACATATGGATCATGGAGGAAAGAGCTAAGGAACTCCAGAGTAAGGTGCCTGTAGGTCTGGTGTAACTCATTAGCATATACATCCCACTAGAGCTGATGACAGAGAAATCTTATGCTAGGCTCAATGCCCAAAGCTTCCATGCAGGCCTGATCTGGGTACCGGGTAGGTGCCATAGGGCGCTGCTGAAGAACTAAGTACCTCTATCTCTGGTTGTCGTCCCTAAAGGCGACGTGCATGTCGTCAAGAGGTTGCATCTTGCAAGTAAAATTTAGAAAACGAGACCTGAAAGTACAAGCATCATAAACAGTTAGTTGACACATAACAAAATAATAATTACTTAAAAAATAAAATAAAATAAAAAATATATAAGAAAAGTAAATAAAACTATGGGTTGCCTCCCAGACAGCGCTTGTTTAACGTCGTTAGCTTGACGAGTAGAACCTATATGGGTGAAGTAGGCACTGGTGGATCAATCAAGGTGTGACTGGAGTAATCACTGGGAATGTCACCTCCTTCATAGTATTTCAATCTCTGCCCATTTACAATGAATGGGCTACATGACTGGCTCTGGATTTCGACTGCTCCTGATTTTAAGACTTTAGTAACTGTAAAAGGACCTGTCCACCTTGAACGAAGCTTGCCAGGAAAGAGTCGCAATATGGAACTGAATAGAAGAACGGGATCTCCTATATGGAAATCTTTCTTTATGATCTTTTTGTCATGCCAGGCCTTGGTTCTTTCCTTATATATGATGGCGTTTTCGTAGGCGGATTGGCGGAGTTCTTCTAGTTTATGAATATCAAGGACGCGGTTTTCTCCAACAGTCAAATAGTCAAAGTTTAAGGTCTTTATGGCCCAATAAGCCTTGTGTTTTAACTCAAAGGGTAGATGGCAGGACTTTCCATAGACCAATTGGTAAGGAGTTGTTCCAATAGGGGTTTTGAAGGCGGTTCTATAGGCCCATAATGCATCTTGCAGCTTCTGAGACCAATCTTTTCTCGATATAGAAACCATTTTCTCTAAAATCTGTTTGACCTCTCTATTGGATACCTCTACCTGGCCACTAGTCTGTGGATGGTAAGGTGTCGCTATCCTATGCTTAACTTCATATTTGCTTAAAAGCTTGTTGAAAATTCTTGATATGAAATGCGATCCACCATCGCTGATGACAAGACGAGGTGTTCCAAATCTAGGGAATATGTAATTCTTAAACAGCTTTATTACTACATGTGTGTCGTTGGTGGGTGAGGCTATGGCTTAAATCCATTTAGACATGTAGTCAACTGCTACTAAGATATATTTGTTTCTTAAGGAAGACGGAAATGGTCCCATGAAATCAATGCCCCAAACATCAAAGAGTTCTACCTCTTGAATATTTCTTAAAGGCATTTCATCACGCCGGGAGATGTTCCCAGTGCGCGGGTACCGGTCACATTCAACTATATAGGCGTGCACATCACGCCATATTATGGGCCAAAACAGGCCTGCTCTAAGAATCTTGGCGTGTGTTTTGGAGGTGCTAGTGTGTCCTCCGTAGGGTGCAGAGTGGTAGTGTTCTATGATCTTTCTTACCTCTTCTTCTGGGACGCAACGGCAAAAAATACCGTTAGTTCCTCTTTTAAAAAGGAGTGATTCGTCCCAATAGAAGTGTCTTACGTTGCTAAAGAACTTCTTTCTCTGCTGGTAGTTAAAGTCAGGGGGTATGATGTCGACAGCTAGATAATTTACAAAGTCAGCTTACCAAGGTACGTTGTTTACTACCAGAGATCTCTCGGGGGTCTTATGAGGATTTAGGTTATTCTCTTCTATGGCTTTTATACTAGCTATTAACCTGTCATAGGTAAAATCATCATTTATAGGGAGTGGATCAGGTTTCAGGTATTCAAGCCTAGAAAGGTGATCGGCAACTACATTTTCTGTGTCTTTCTTGTCTTGAATATCTAGATCAAACTCCTGTAATAAAAGGATCCATCTAAGTAACCTAGGTTTGGCATCCTTCTTGTTTAATAAATAACGAATGGTAGTGTGATCTGTATACATTATAATTTTGGCTCCTACCAGATAGGATCGAAATTTGTCCATAGCAAAAACTACGACAAGAAGTTCTTTCTCAGTGGTAGCGCAGTTAAGTTGAGTAGCATCTAGCATCCTACTAGCATAGTAAATAACATGAAATTTTTTATCCTTTCTTTTCCCTAGAACAGCTCCTACAGTGTAATCTCTAGCGTCGCACATGATTTCGAAAGGTTCGACCCAATCTGGAGGTTGAATAATGGGTGTCGAGATCAACGCTTGTTTTAAAAAGTTGAATGCTTCGAGGCATTTTTCGTCAAAGTTAAACTCGATATTCTTCATTAGGAGGTCGGTTAAAGGTTTGGTTGTCTTAGAGAAGTCTTTGATAAAACGCCGGTAGAAACCAGCATGTCCAAGAGAACTTCGGACTTCTCTGATGGTGTTAGGGGGTTTTAGGTTTTCTATCACTTTTATTTTAGCTTTATCTACTCCAATACCTCTTTCAGAGACTACATGTCCTAAAACCATACCTTCGGTGACCATAAAGTGACATTTCTCCCAGTTCAACACTAAGTTAACATCAACACATCTTTTCAGGATTTTCTCAAGGTTAGCGAGACAGTTTTTGAAATCAAATCTGCATACTGAGAAATCATCCATGAACACTTCCATAATTCCATCTAGGAAATCAGCGAAGATTGCCATCATGCAACGCTAGAAGGTTGCTGGTGCATTACAGAGGCCGAAAGGCATTCGTCTGTAGGCAACGGTTCCATAAGGACATGTAAAGGTAGTTTTTTCTTAATCTTCTGGGTGGATAGGGATTTGGAAAAATCCTGAATATCCATCGAGATAGAAAAAATAGCAGTGTCTGGCTAAACGTTCCAGCATCTGATCTATAAATGGTAGGGGAAAATGGTCTTTTCTAGTAGCTTTGTTTAGTTTCCTATAATCTATGCACATACGCCATCCTCCTTCTATCTGTTTTGCTATATGTTCTCCTTTCTCGTTCTGCACGATTGTGATGCCTCCCTTTTTTGGTACTACATGCACAGGGCTCACGCACTTACTATCTGAGATTTGATAAATTGTACCTTCTTCTAATAACTTGAGAACATTATTTTTCACAACATCACTCATTATAGGGTTTATCCTTCTCTGATGTTCTCTAGAGGGTTTTAAGTCTTCCTCGAGTGAGATCTGGTGCATGCACACGGATGGACTTATACCTTTTAGATCAGAGATGTTATATCCTAAGGCTGAGGGATATTTGCGTAAAACATATAAGAGTTAGTCCGTTTCTACCTGGTTTAAGGCAGCATTAACTATAACCGGACGGTTCATTTCTTCGTCCAGAAACTCGTATCTTAGATTCTCGGGTAGTTCCTTAAGTTCTAAAGTAGGTTTCTTAGGGCATGGCTGTCACTTTCGCGAAAATAAGGTGCCGGCAAAACAGAAGAGTCGCCACCTTTCGTTATTTATCCCTCAGAGCGGGAAAGGAAACGATCGGGAAAACCTGACGAAAAGGTATAAGACAAGGTCATCGCAACCGTTGTCTGGGTTCGGGAGTCGGTTACGCAAGGGGAAGGTATTAGCACCCCTCACGTCCATCGTACTCGATGGGATCCACGCTTGTTGTGTTTACTGAACGAGTTGGTTTATCTATCTACCTATCAAGGCTGGCTTAAAAAGAAGAGAAAAATGACTCGGCAAAGCGTCGCACTTTATGCCTACGTATTCTCATCAGAGAATGAGAAATCAGAGTCAACGTAGTTCGCCCTACTACGGGTTACGGGGAAGGTGGTTCGCCAATACATCAGTATTGTGCCTACATACTCTCAACAGGTATAAGAGATCAGAGCTTACGTAGTTCGAGATAATACGGATTACGGGGATTCAGATTCATCTGTTTTATCGAGTAGGGTTAAACAGCAGTTCCGGCAGTTAGGGACAAAGCCTGTTTGCGGCGGCGCTGAAGTTTAACGACACTCTTTTCTTCAGAAAAGCTTTCCTTTGAATTATGGGCCCACGGGGCAAAAAGTTTTGAAATTTGTTTTCTGTCTTTTACGAAAGAACTGTTTTTTATTGTATTTGCAATTTCAATCGCACTAAAGACTATGACCTGAGAGTGAATGTGATGCATGTCACCCAAAGGGTGCCATACTAAACATCCAAACTGTTGAAAAGAAACTCTCCAACAATCCTTTCTCAGATAGCTTAAGGCTCGTAACGTACGAAAGAAATCATTCATGATTACTGTATCTTAAGTTGTTTTGAGATGAGAAGAGAGAGGCTCAACTAAGGGGAGACTATCAAGTCCTAATGTTGTCATGCCAAGGATTCCTCCTATAGTTGAAGTTTGAAACAGGGATCTCCTAGAAGTTATCATGCATAGGTTTCAACCTAAAGTTCTAATCATCACTTCCTTATCAGAGGAACTGAGATTCCTAAGGGATTCTGTCAATGATAAACAGAAACAGATAAAGCATCAGCTTAAACAGTAAACAGATATACAGTAAAATGCATGCAATGCAAGTGAGGGAGGAAATGTGTGTGGGGCATCAGCCTCCACAAGCTCATCTCAACCTCAAGCCAAGTATGAATAACTGCAATCATAAAGGAAAATAAAATGCCATCAAGCAAAATAGAATAAACTGCAATCATACAGAAGAAATGACATAAAATGCTATCAAGCAAACACAAACCACATGGGCAAGGGAGCTGGGCTCTACCGAATACCCGCAAGCAAAGCCATACAGTAAAAATACAAGCAGAGGGAGCAACTCAACCTCTAGTGCAATCATGCTCCTAGCTTAAAGTCAGTCTAGATATGAACTTATCCTAGTGCATCAAGCAAGTCAAACAAGACACATCTGCACAGAGAAGAAAACAAACAAGAAGGAAAGCAGATCAACCCCTCTTTCAATTCCAAGCTTCAGCTCTTCTAACAGCAATCTAGTCTTCAGACTTCAACCACCCTTCAAGGCTATCATCTTCACTAGCAAGTATCAACTTGCTTCTCTAAGCTTCCAATCCCTCAAACATAAGTATCAACTTGTTTCTCTCTTCCTCAAGCTTCAGCTCTTCTGTCAATCCCACCCTCAGGCTTCACTCCTAACTACAAGTATCAACTTGATTCCTTCAGGCTCTCAATGCATCAATGTAAGTGTCAACTCATCCTTTATTCCTCAAGCCTCAGCTCTACACTCAGTCTCAACTGAATCCTCTTCATAAGTATCAACTTAGTCTTCAAGCTTCAGCTCTCTTTGCTTTACCAGTACCAACTTGGTCTTCTTCATCTACAAGCTTCAGCTTCTCAGAGTAGTCTTCAATCACCTGGAAGTGTCAACTTCATCCTTCAATTCTTTTTCAAGCCTCAGCTCTTCACTCAATCTCCATTGGATCTTCAAGTATCAACTTGTTCTTCTTGCTCTTCAAGCTTCAGCTGCAATGGCAATGCTCAAGGAATCATCCTCTTCCACACCCTTCAATGAAGTCCTCATCTTTAAACTCAAGTCCAACATCTTTCAAGATACTCAAACCAGAAGACAATTGATTCAACAGAATGAGTGGAAATGATAAACAGCTTATTGACAACCAATGGAAGCCTGTAAGGGTTCATCATTATGAGAGACTGGTTCCCTCAAAGTTCTACTTCCCAGATAAAGCCACTCATCCCTCCAAAGGAGGGATGTGAATATCTTAGAAGGACTTTTAGTCATTGGGAGGAATGGAAGCACAAGATGCTTTCCATATTTGTGAAAGAAGTCATTCTAATTATAAGGCTCTCCCTATGTCTCCTACCTCCTAAATCTTCATCAGACACCTCCAGGCACAAGCAACTCCAAGCTCCAAGCAACTTCAAGCAACTTCAAGCATCCTCACCTTGTCTTCAACTTGTCTTCAATCTCAACCAAAGGTAAACAAAGCAAAACCCTAATCTAAGGGAACTAAAGAAGTCAATCTAGTTGAGTTAGTAAGTTAGGATCACCCAAAACCTAGTACTAAAGTTAATCCTAACTAAAATACTAAAACCAATTGTAAAATCCTACAAAAATAACTATGGGAACCTAGGTCAATCATTACTCTACCATATTAATTCCAGAGATCCAATCATCAAATAAGACCTAGAAATAAATTCTACACTACAAGGTACTAAACCTAAACCCTAAAAGGAAGCACCTAAAGGTTTCAACCTAAATTACCACCTATGTTCATCACAAAAATGTGATAAAAATACTATGGGAGCATACATGTCTAATCTGATCACACACAAAAAATCAGGATCAAAATCATCATCACATGATCACACAAAATTCCACAAAATTAAGTATCAAACCTAACCATTTTAATATCAATTAAAATGTAAAATTCCCATAAAATCAGAAAATGCATGAAATGAAAATATTTTTTATCTAACAAATACTAGACTCAATCATGAATATAATGCAAAAAGAATGGGATTAATTGGATTAATTTTCAATTTTATATGATTTTATCAAGAACCATGAAAAAAATGAAGAAAATAAAGAAAATCCAATTAAAAAGATAAATGCGTGGTGCAACTAGCAATGACAATCAGTTCATTTGGGAGATTGGGCCATGAGGGGGGTGCTGATATCAATCTGAACTTAAGCCCAAAACGACCTAGTAAGTGAAACGCACCGTTTCACTTACTCAGACTCTCTCACGAATTCAAATTAATCCTGGCCGTGGGATACATGGTTTAGTCAAAGTCCTCATGTTGATCCAATGGTGCTCTAATCATCTTCTTCATTTGAACAGAAAATGGAGGGAGGAACGCCATTGAGACAGAGCTCTCATGCTCATCTTCATCACCTTTGCATCTCACCAAATCTCCATCAAAATCCATGATCTAAAACACTAAATCACTCTAAAATGAACACTGAATCTAACCATAGCCTCAGAATTCATTGAATCAACCTCTAACCTAAAACACGGTTAAGAATCAAAATTATGCTCAGACCTCAATTATCACCATTCTTCAAATTGAAAGGTTCAAAATGTTCACCACATTACCCTGATCAGTTCTTGCTGTAATACTCATATTATCTCTCAATATCCAGCATGTTCTTGATCCAAATAGAAATGGTGTCACCTCATTTATCATCATGAAATCCTCTATAAGTTTCCAGAAACGATCCCCTAACCACATACTACTAATCTAACCTAACATATTGAGGTAATTCTTCTTAAATTAAGGTGAGGGATGAAAGTTACCAACCTGTGAATTCTTGAGTAACAGATGTAGCAATTCTTCACTTCAACCCTTCTACAGCTCCAAAATCATTCAATGTACCAAGCTCTTGCTTCTGTATGCAAGAGAATTGATGGAAAACGCCTGGAACTCCAAACCCGATAGTGACTTGCAGGTGCTGAAAATCAATTGCAAGAACACGATCCTTCAAGGCTTTGGCTATGGAATTGATCTGGAATCATTCAGTATCCTCCAAAGAAGTTGTTGAGATCAAAAGAAAGGAAGAAGATGGTGTAGAATGCAGAAACTGATTTCAATTTGCAATGAACAATGTGAAGATGCAAACTCTCTTCTCTCCCTCAATTCTCACCAACCCTTCATTTGAACCCCTTCTAATTAATATATAGATGATGTTGGACCTCTCTAGAACCTTCTGGAATCATCCAAGGAGATGTTGAATTTCTCATGTCATCCAAAATACCATCTCATGCCATAATCACACCAACTCTGGTTTCCCTTGTTGCAACAACTTGTTATGATCCCAAAATCTCTCCAAGTGAGATATTAGATGTGTTACAAGGCCTTGGAAGCTTGTGTATTGATCTCTCATGTGTTTTGCAAATGTTACTTAAGAGGCAAGCAACTACTTTTCAAAGCAAGTCCACCAATTACACCTCAACTCAAAAATGTGGCTAAACCAATGTTCTTAAAATGTTTTTTAGAGTCAAAATGATATATTACATGCCATGGTTTGGATGTGTAGGTCAAAAGTATCAATTTTCAACTTTGGTTTATTTAACTTATGCCTTTATTTTAGGTCATTTTTGCAACTTTGAGCTACAAGCACTTCCAACATCTCATGACCTCTTTACTAGCCTTAAAACATCATTTTTAACAAGTTTTATGTTGAACATTTTCCCATTTGAAGCTTGGAAATAGGAGTTATGGCCTTATGCTTGAAATGACCTGTAATCTCCAAATGACCAAAATGCCCTTGACTTGTCAAAGCCATAACTTGAGTTCTACAAATCCTATCAAGGACTTCTAGTACTCTCTAGAAAGATAAGAGGATAAGGAACAACATTCATGTTGACCAAAAGTTCATAGGAATCATCCTTCTTGGGCAAAAGTTTGATGCAAGTTGGGTAACTTTCAAGCCCCCAAATTCACACACCTCAGATGACCTGTAACTTGTCTAAGTCATAACTTGAGTTCTACAAATCCTATCAAGGACTTATAGCACTCAAATTAAATCTAAGATCAAGCTCTACAACATTCATGTTGGGGGTAAGATGAGATGTCAATCACATCTTGAGCTAAATTGCCTTGAAGATAGGGGTCAAACTAGGGGATTTTACACTGTCAAGCCTTAGAAACCCTAGCTTGAAACTTCTCAAACTCTTCAATCATGAGGAGTTAACCTTGTAATCATCCTTATAACATCTCAAAGTATCAATCCATGATCACATGGCCTTTGAATTAGGTCTCAACCTTGTTCAAATCATCAGTTGACCTAGGGTTGACCCAGTTAAACCCTAATTGCACCACTCATGGCTGAGGCTTCTTAATCTTGCACAATGACCTGTCTAGGCCTCATGATGGCTTTCAAGACATCTCATAAGCTCTCTCAAGGCTTCAAGTCTATCCTCATGGCTTCAGAATCATCTGATGTTCCCATAACTCTCAAGCTAGGAGACACACCCTCTTGGTTTCAACCACTCTCCCTGAGGTTCTTTTAACTTCTCTGACAAGGATATCAACCCTTGAGCACTTGAATAACCTTCTTAGCTATCTTCATAGTCTTGTGTAGCCTTTGATTGGTAGTCATACCTCTTGATCTCCTGCATACATGTCAATGAGATACAAATGATAATGCTAATGTGAATGCAATGAAACATAAGCTAGGTAAAGAAATGTTGCGCAAATTTTGGGGTGCAACATCTGCCCCTATTCAAGCGGCTTGGACCTAACTGGGTGAGGAGCGAACGACTCTCAACCAATCAAGGTGAGAGACGGTTGAATACCGACAAACCCGGAAATTTGCCAACTGCACAAGTACACGGTACTCTGGTGGGGACAAATCTTCGAAAACTGAAATATTAGCTGCACGACAACTAGTTGGGGGATTGGTCACACGGTAACCGGTGAAATGTCTAATCTCAAATCTCCGTCAGGATGATCATCTGATTTTGTTGTAGATCTTCGTCCTCAAGTCATTAAGGGGTCGCGGGTCATTCGACAACCAGCGATACATAGCTGATATTTCCATCAGGTATTCTGCAACATGGCAGCAGAAGAATTCCTCGGGACTCATCGGGTCATTAGGAAATTTTTAACAATCAAGTTAATTATGCCGTCGGGCATTCAAAGGAATTTTCGGGCGTCAGCCGGACTTCGTCAGTAAGTCGGGGATAGAATTCTTGGTCAATCATGAACCAATTGGGGATATCCAAACTTCTGTCATCAGGCCCTCCGCATCAGCTGAGAGAACTGCTTCGTCAATACGGTTGGACTTCATTCATCAAGTCTTTCAAGGGAAGTTTCAACTTCGCTGTTCGGAAACCTGCTGGGGATGACGCATCTCCGCTGGGGATTCTGGAGAACTATCAAGTAACTCTGCTCCGGGGATCCGGAAGTCATTCTGGGTGAATCAACTCTGCTGAGGACTTCAAGAATCATCTTGGACAAATAATTCCGCCGGGGACTTCAAGAATTATCCTGAACCAATAACTCTGTTGGAGATTTCAGGATTCATCCTGAGCAAATACTCTGCCGGGGACTCTAAGCATCAACTTGAGCAACCAACTCTGGCAAATTTACTGGGGACTTTAAGAATCATCTTAAACAAACACCTTTGCTGGAGAATTCAAGAATCATCTTGGGCAAGCGACTCTGCGGAGGAACACCTGCAAAACAAGCACAGTAACGACCTAGCTCGTGTTTCATATGCATATGCTTTGACAATGGCGCAATGTTCCATACGGTGGAAATGCTACGCGTTTTTTGGGTAAATGCTATGCAATCATGCAAGATGATATGACCCCATCAGCACAATAAATGTTGAAGGGAGAATCCTCCTGTCAAGGAGAAAGAAACACTCTGGTGGAGAGGAGGAATCATCCTGCCGAGGAGAAAGAACCACACCAATCTCAATTGGACTCCGCCTGGGGCAACAAACTTCAGTCGACTGCTGCAGGGGAATGAAGCTCTACGAGAACCTGGACCTGCTGCAGAAAGCGATGTCAATCGCAGAAATAAACTGCGCGGCATTCACGGCTAAACCTTCCTAGAGATAACGACTCCGACGGGGAAATACAGCATCAGCTATTCAACACTCTACTGGGGAAAACCAATCATGGCCCGAACTGTTTTCCAAGAACTCGGCTCTCTTGGGAATCTGCAAACTCGGCTGGGGTAGAAGGAATCACCCTACTTGCTGGGGAGAATACAACTCTGTGGGGAGTCTCAATTCTCTTGGAGACTTCAGACTGGAACTATCAACTACTACACACTTCAGACTCAGCTGGGGATAGGACGTTCCTTCAGGATACATCCGATTGGGGAGAGAATCTTCTCTGCCTGGGGAAACATATCAATGCTTTACGATCTCCGGTTCATACTCTGCAGGGAGAGGCTGCTGAACTTCGCTGGAGAAGAAGGAATCATCCTGCTTGGGAACGCATACGGCGCACTGCTTGGAGTATGCCATACCTGCAACAACACAAACAAACAGACAAGATACCCTTCTCAAAGGGACCTATCAAGGTTATCATCCTGTGACAATGTTTAAGTAATTCATTGTTTCAACAATCAGTGGCCTAGGCCAGTAAGTTTATGTATGCGCATTTTATCAAAAACGTTGGCGTTCTTTTTCGCAAACAAAACAGATAAATGCTAAACATGCAAACAGAATTGCTGAATAGTATACATTTTATTGATAACGAACCCCTGAATGGGTAAAAATGTTTTACAACAGATGCAAGCCCCTGGAATGAGGAAGCTGCGCAAAAATAAAACATAAATATACATCAGTATATACAAATGTCGGCAATGAGGCGTAGACGAACACCATGAGTTGATCCCTCTATGACCCACTCGACTTCGATATTTCTCCGAGGCTTCAGCTTCAGAAGAGATTGATTCAGATGAACGGCCCTCAGGTCTTCCAAACCACTAAACAATGAAAGTCCACACGCGGAACGCAGTCATTTGCTTTTTCAAATCCCTAACTTTTTCCTGAATCGCCCTTTCGGGTTTTCGATTCACCGGGATACCCTTTTTTGCCAAAGTCGCCCTTCCAGGTTTTCGACTTTGCGAGTGTACATTTTTCTTTTATATCCCTAATTTTTGCCCGAACCTTTTTCCTTTTTTATGGTTCAACGGGATGCCCCATTTTTGCCTGGATATTCTTTTTCTTTCCAACGGGTCAGTATTTTTTAACTGCGTCCGCGTTCACCGGGGATGCAAAATCTTCGCCATCCATCGTGGATAACAACAAAGCTCCTCCCGAGAATACCTTGCTGACGACGTACGGACCTTCGTAATTGGGAGTCCACTTGCCCCGGTGATCGGAGTGTGGAGGAAGAATCTTCTTCAGGACGAGATCACCCGTCTGAAAGGTTCTAGGACGCACCTTCTTATTATAAGCTTTCTTTATTCGGCTTTGGTATAAACGACCATACGCAATCGATGCTAATCTCTTCTCATCCATCAGGCTGAGTTGGTTTAGTCGGTTCTTAATCCATTCTGCCTCGTCGAGTTTCACATCAACCAAAACTCGCAAAGAAGGGATCTCCACTTCTAACGGTAAGACAGCTTCCATACCGTACACTAAGGAGAAAGGAGTTGCCCCAGTTGACGTACGTACCATGGTACGATAACCGTACAGTGCAAATGGCAACATCTCGTGCCAATCCTTGTAGGTCACAACCATCTTCTGCACAATCTTCTTAATGTTCTTATTGGCCGCTTCAACGGCGCCATTCATCTTCGGCCGGTAAGGAGATGAGTTGTGGTGTTCAATCTTGAAACTCTGGCACAGCTCCTTCATCATCTTGTTATTCAGATTCGAACCATTATCCGTAATGATCCGTTCGGGAATTTCGTAACGACAGATGATATCCCTCTTTATGAATTTAGCCACCACCTGCTTGGTCACGTTAGCATATGAGGCTGCCTCCACCCACTTGGTGAAGTATTCGATAGCTACTAGAATGAAGCGATGACCGTTAGATGCAGTGGGCTCGATCTTGCCTATCATGTCGATGCCCCACATGGAGAACGGCCACGGGGAGGACATGACATTTAACGGGCACGGCGGCACATGAACTTTATCAGCATAAATCTGGCATTTATGACATCTCTTCGCGAATTTAAAGCAATCTGATTCCATCGTCAGCCAGTAGTATCCTGCTCTCAGGATCTTTCTCGTCATAGCATGCCCGCCGGCGTGCGTACCAAATGTGCCTTCATGGACTTCTTCCATGAGCATACTCGCTGTTGCACCCCAAAATTTGACCAACAATTATTTATTCATTGAGTGTTTGAAAGTTGATACCTTCATCAGAAAGTTCAAGAGATCCTCAGAGGAGTGGGTTGAAACCAGGGTTGTGTGCTTCATAGCTTGAGAGTTGTGGGTGCTCCTCAGATGATTCTGAGACTTTGAGAATGAACTTGATGTTTTGAGAAAGCCTATGAGATGTCTTGAAAGCCATCATGAAGCCCAGAGAAGTCATTGGGCAAGGATTCAGAAGATTCAACCATGAATGGTAGAATTAGGGTTTTGACTGGGTCAGCCCTAGGATAACTGAAAATATGGAGAAGGTTGAGACCTAATCCAAGGGACATGAGATCATGGAATGATGCATAGAGATGTTATAAATATGATTCCTAGACCAAATCATCATGATTGAGGAGTTTGAGAAGTTTCAAGTCAGGGTTTCCAAGGATTGTCAGTGAAAAAACCCTAATTTGATCCCTATCTTCCAGGCAGTTTTAGCTCTAGATGTGATTGATATCTCATCTTCCCCACAACATGAATGTTGTATAGCTTGTTCTTAGCTTTAATTTGAGTGGTGGAAGTCCTTGATAGGAGTTGCAGAGCTCAAGTTATGGTTTTGACAAATTACAGGTCAGCTGAGGTGTGTGAATCTGGGTCCTTGAAAGTCACCCAACTTGCAGACAACTTTTGCCCTAGTAGGATGATTCCTATGATCTCTTGGTAAACATGAATGTTGAAGGGCATCTTCTTAGCTTTAATTTGAGTGGTAAAAATCCTTGATAGGATTTGTAGAACTCAACTTATGGTGTGAACAAGACAGGGGTATTTTGGTCATTTGGCAGTTATAGGTCATTTTAAGCAAAGGCCATATCTCCTATTTCCAAGCCTCAAATGAAAAAACTCAAAACATGAAAGTTGTTCAAAATGGGATTTTAAGCCTAGAAAGAAGGTCATGAATTGTTGGAAAAGCTCATAGCATGGATTTTCATGATTGGTTAAAAATGAACTAAAAAAGGCATATAAGTTAATTCAAGTGAATTTGAAAATTGGTTTGGAAGATCTAGGAATCCAAAATAGGTCATCCAATATATCATTTTGATTGGAAACATCATTTTGAGAACATTGGTTTAAACACATTTTTCATTTGAGGTTCAAAAATGGGACATGCTTTGTAATATTGAAACTTGCATTATAAGGCACCTTTGGAAATCTTAACACAAGGCAAGAAAAAGGCTTGTAATTGCTCATTCCTTCTCAATATCTCACATAAGGAGAATTTGACACAAAATATACAAGGTTTAAGGCATGAGATAGGAGATGTAGAACTTATCATTAAAGGAGAAAATCAAGACTTTTCTAGATGATTCTAGAATGATCTAGTTGTTTCCATCCATCACTATAAGAAGAGTGATCCACAAGGTATTGGAGGTTGATCAGATAGAGAGATTTCAGAGGAGAAAGAGAGAGAGAAATTGCCATTGAAGAGCTTCCTTCAAGATCAAGCAACTTGAGATTTCTTCCATCACAAGACCTCTCCTTCAAAACCAGTGCAAACAGAAGGTGGTTCACCATCAAAGGATCATCTTGAGGCCAGGACAAGCCCTGAAACCATCTCCACGAGCACTCACCATCACTTCTTGACAGGTTGGGGTTCTTCTCCCTTTCTCCTTATTTATGTGGTTTCTGTTAGATTTTTAGGTGTGGGATGAATATGTTAGGATAGTAGACCGTTCCCTGAGAATTATAGAGCTCTGTATGAAGTTCCACAACAGACCCCATCTTCTTTCAGTTTCAAGAACAGTTCGTGTATGGAGTATTAATGGTCATACTGTGGATTAGAATGGTTAGGGTAGTATAAAGAACACGAATGCATCATTGGATTTGAGTTTTAGAAGAGTTGATCTCAGGAAAAATAGGTGGTACCTAAGCTTTGAAGCCTTCTGTTTGAATGATTCAAGGAGAACTGAAGAAAATCACACGTATAGCCTTGTTCCTCTTAATCAGTAGGTCATTTCCCTTTTTGGAATTTTTGAATTTCATCTAGAGATTAGAGAGAACGAGGAAGGAGAAGTATGGTGCATGGAGGCACGATTTCTGAAAACCCTAAGTGTTTTGGGACGATGACTGACATCCGTTGGATCCTTCTGAAATTCTTGACCTATTACTCTAATCCAACGGTCCAGATTGAGCGAGAAAACGGAGGGAAATTCAAACGGCCAAACGCACCGTTTTGATAAGTGACTCGTGTGTGGGCTCAGCAGATCTTCACTACTTGCACCCCACCATATCTGGCCCACATGAAAATAAACTGAGGCGCCCTGCTTCTAGCACCCCCTCCCCTTTATTTGATTTCTTTTACTTTTTAATTCCATTAATATTTCTGCATTTTATAAAATTCCTAAAAAATAGAAAATTAAATATTTTTTAATTCTTGTTTTTTCTAGAGGTTAATGAATTTGCCTAGAAAAATATAAATAAATAAAGTTTCCATTTTATTTTATTTTCATATTTTTAGTATATTTTTCATTTTAATAGCTTTTTAATATGTTTAGTTTGATATCCAATTTTGTAGAATTTGTTTTAGGACCTTCCCTTAGTCTTTTTAATTCATTCTTTTTGGTGTGATTAGATATTGAATCATAGTTCCCCATAGGATTTAATTCTTGATTTTTAGATTAAATTTGATTAGTTTAATTAGGGTAGCATTAGGGTATCCTAATTAGGGTTTATGTTATGCATGGGTAAGGAAATTCATTTTCTTTAGAGAGTTTTGTTTTGATTTTTGGGTAGGGGCATATGTGGATGTTATGGGTAGATGTTGAAGACCCTTGTGAATAATTGATAGATTTTCCCCCCTTGGTTTAGTATTTTTAGGTATTTTCTGAAGTTGACTGATGATTTTGTCTGTTCTGTGGTTATTTGTCTGTCTCTGGGGTTTATTTTGGGGAGTTTGTTGTGGGGCTTGTGTTGTCTTGAAGAGCTTGTTGAAGAGCATGATGGAAGAGAAGATTGTAGATCAAGACCCAGAGACCCAGAGCTTGGCTTGTTCCCTGTCTGTGAGGTTTGAGATTCTGAAGTTTGAAGGAAGTTCATGGTACTTTCCTGAGGAAGGCACTATGAATGACTTTCATTCTTTCTTCTCACCTCTTTCTTAAGTATCCAATGATGTTGGAGCCAACTTGTGAGTTTAATTTCTCCTGAGGAGGAATGTAAACTGATCACATGTTGTTGAGCCACATGGGATACAATTCCTAAGTGGAAGCCTCCTAGTACTTTCCTGAGGAAGGTCCTATGGGTCTATTCACTTAGTTCCATTAGTTTATCTAGGATTTCTCAAGTATCCAATGATGTTGGAGCCAACTTGTGAGTTTAATTTCTCCTGAGGAGGAATGTAAACTGATCACAGTTGTTGAGCCACATAGGATACAACTCCTAAGTGGAAGCCTCCTAGTACTTTCCTGAGGAAGGTCCTATGAGTCTATTCACTTAGTTCCATTAGTTCATGTAGGATTTCCTAAGTATCCAGTGATGTTGGAGCCTGCTTGTGAGTTTAATTTCTCCTGAGGAGGAATGTAAACTAATCACAGTGGTTGAGCTACATAGGATATGACTCCTGAGTATACACCTCCTAGTGCTTTCCTAAGGAAGACACTATGAGTCTGCTTACTTAGCTCCCTTTCTTCGGTAAGCTTGTTTTGAAGCTTGAAGACTGGGATTGATTTCTCTTGTGTAGGGTTTTGCTTTAGGGCTTTGCTTTCTTCTGATTAGATTCTGTGTTAGGGTTAGGATTAGAGAGTAGATGATTCTTTCTCAAGCATGTGTTTTGTTTGCCTGATGGCACTTCATTTCTTTTATCTGTATATTGCTTGATAGCATGTTGTTTATTTCAGTATGATTACTGTTATTTCATGACTGGCTTGAGGTCGAGACGAGCTTGTGGAGGCTGAAGCCCCACACACATTTCCTCCCTCACTTGCATTGCATGCATTTTACTGTTAAAGTTGATGCTTTTGTCTGTTTTGGTGTATCATTGACATGATCCCTTAGGACTCTCATTTCCTCTGATGGGGATTTGATGATAGACTTTTAGGTTGAAACCTATGCATGACAACATCTAGGAGTTCCCTGTTCAAACCTCAACCATAGGATGAATCCATGGCATGACAACAGTAGGACTTGATAGTCTCCCTCCTAGTTGGGCATGTTCTCTTCTCATCTCAAAGCAGTTTAAGATACAGTAATCATGAATGATTTCTTTCGTACGTTACGAGCCTTAAGCTATCTGAGACTGGATGTTTAGTATGGTACCCTTTGGGTGACATGCGACGCATTCACTCTCAGGTCATAGTCTCTAGTGCGATTGAAATCGCAAATACAATAAAAAACACTTCTTTCAGGAGATAACCCGTAGTTTCCCGAACTACGTTTGCTCTGATCTTCCATACAGTGTGGAAGTACGTAGGCATGGGATGCGACGTCCTAGCGAGCAACCTTCAACCGTTTCCCCGTAATCCTTCGTAGGCCGAACTACGTTGACTCTGATTTCTCATTCTCTGATGAGAATACGTAGGCATAAAGTGCGACGCTTTGCCGAGTCATTTTTCTTTTCTTTTTCATCCAGCCTTGATAGGTAGATAGATTATAACCAACCCGTCCAAGTAAACGAACAAGCGAGGATCCCGTCGAGTACGACGGACATGAGGGGTGCTAATACCTTCCCCTTGCGTAACCGACTCCCGAACCCAGACAATGGTTGCGATGACCTTGTCTTACCCTTTTTCGTCAGGTTTTTCCGATCGTTTCCTTTCCCGCTCTGAAGGATAAATAACGAAAGGTGACGACTCTTCTGTTTTGCCGGCACCTTATTTTCGCGCAAGCGACACTCGCCTCTTTCTCATCTACACATCTGAGTAGCACGAGATCATGGTTTCTCTTATACAACACTCCATCAGGATTGAGATAAAAATTTCCAGACAACTTCCTCAGAGTCTTCTTATCCTGGGTTGACGCTCCCGCAGGGTACTCCTTAGTCATAAGGAAGGTCTGGATGTCATGGAACCATGGCTTGCCGTCGGAGGCTTCCTCGATCGCAAATACGAATGCAGGTCTATCGAGACGAGAAAGGACAATTCTTGGAGCATCATTCCAGAAATTGACTTTATACATCGAAGCCAACGTGGCTAAGGCATCAGCCATCTGGTTTTCTGCTCTGGGCACATGATGGAGTTCCACTCGATCGAAGAACGGAAGTAGCCTTCTGGCATAGTTCATGTACGGCACCAAATTCGATTGACGAGTCTCCAAATCCCCCTTAATCTGGTTGATCACAAGTGCCGAGTCACCATATACGTCTAGGTTCTTGATTCTCAAATCAATTGCTTCTTCTAGACCCATGATGCATGCTTCGTACTCCGCTTCGTTATTGGTGACTAGAAACGTCAGTCTCGCAGTGAACGGGATGTGGGATCCGTGGGGAGTCGTGATGCTCGCCCCAATGCCACTTCCATAAGAATTAACCGCCCCTTCAAATATCAATTTCCACTGGGATTTCCTATCTGGCCCCTCGTCGGGCAACGGTTCATCGCAATATTTCGCTTTGAGAAACATGATATCCTCATCAGGGAATTCAAATTTCATCGGCTGATAATCCTCGATCGGCTGTTCGGCAAGGTACTCAGACAATACGCTTCCCTTGATGGCCTTCTGGGAAACGTACTGAATGTCATATTCCGTCAACACCATTTTCCATCTGGCAATCCTGCCCGAAAGCGCTTGCTTCTCGAAGACGTACTTGATCGGATCCATCTTCGAAATTAGCATGGTGGTGTGGTTGAGCATGTACTGTCGTAAATGTTTGGCAGCCCAGGCTAGTGCGCAACACGTCTTCTCCAGCATCGAGTAACGAGATTCACAGTCTGTGAACTTTTTGCTCAAGTAGTAAATGGCATGCTCCTTTTTGTCCGTCTCGTCGTGCTGACCGAGAACACACCCCATACTATTCTCAAGAACTGTCAAGTACATGATTAAGGGTCTTCCGACCACTTGGGGTATCAAGATCGGAGGTTCTTGCAGATACTGTTTTATCTTATCGAATGCCTTCTGGCAATCCTCGTTCCAGATAATCGCCTGATTTTTCTTTAACAGTTTGAACATCGGTTCACACGTGGCCGTGAGCTGAGAGATAAACCTTGCAATGTAGTTTATTCTGCCCAGGAAACCACGAACTTCTTTTTCTGTTCTTGGCGCTGGCATTTCTTGTATTGCTTTAATCTTCGCAGGATCAACCTCGATGCCTCTTTCACTCACGATAAACCCCAGTAGCTTTCCGGACCGTACTCCGAAAATACACTTGTTAGGATTCAGCCTCAACCTGAACTTCCTAAGCCTCTCAAAAAGCTTCAGCAAATTGACCAGATGACCCTCCTCCGTTTGGGACTTCACAATCATGTCATCAACATAGATTTCAATCTCATGATGAATCATATCATGAAACAAAGTAACCATTGCTCGTTGGTAAGTGGCCCCTGCGTTCTTCAGACCGAAAGGCATTACCTTGTAGTAAAACGTTCCCCAGGGTGTGATAAACGTAGTTTTCTCCATGTCCTCCGGCGCCATCTTGATCTGGTTGTAACCGGAGAAGCCATCCATGAACGAAAACACGGAGAACTGAGCTGTATTGTCGACCAACACATCAATATGAGGCAGCAAGAAATCATCTTTAGGGCTCGCCCTATTCAAATCCCGATAATCGACGCACATTCGTACCTTACCGTCCTTCTTCGGTACAGGCACTATGTTGGCGACCCACAGAGGGTAAGTAGTGACCGCTAAGAAGCCAGCGTCAAGCTATTTCTGCACTTCTTCTTTGATCTTAACGGCCATATCTGGTTGCGTCCTCCTAAGCTTTTGCTTAACGGGAGGACAATCTTCTCGCAGCGGCAAGTGGTGGACCACAATGTCAGTATCAAGTCCGGGCATATCTTCGTATGACCAAGCAAAGACGTCACTATACTCTCTCAGCATCTCGACCAATCCCTGCTTGACATCACTCTGCAATGCAGCCCCTATCCTGACGTTCCTGACTAGTTCTTCAGAACCCAGATTCACAATCTCAATTTCTTCTTCGTGAGGCAGAATAACTTTCTCTTCTTGTTTCAACAAGCGGGCCAACTCTTTGGGGAGGTCTTCGTCTTCATCAATCTCTTCTTCGGCTTGATAGATCGGGCAATCGAAGTCGAAGTGAGTCGTAGAAGGTCCAGAGTCGATGTCATCTGTTATGTGGATCCTGCAATAACAAGGGTTAAGCTTAAAACAAGGATATGCAGATTAGCACAAACCTCATTGTCATTTTATTGTTTTTCAAAACAAATATAAAACAGAGATCACAATATTTGAATACGAGGAAAAACGCCTTTTGATTTATTGATAAAATGCATGTACATAATCAAACGAGGCCCTGACAATAAAACCACTATGCCCCGGGTAGGACATAGGGTTGTACAATGATTGGAAAAAGTAAATCATTACTCTTTGCTTGTCATCTGGATGATATCCTTGACGGACCAGTTGTTGAGGCTCTCGCCTGGCTTGCTTGGCTGGATCCAAGAGTCTAGGTCACAGTCGTTATCTCCGCTGTCTTCATACACCGCGTTGACGCTTTCAAATATCACCCCGCCACTGGTAAACTGGATCGGCCCTTTACCTCGCGACGCATTGCTAGAAGAGGAGGCTTCAGCTCCAGGAGAGTATCCCAACCCGAACTTGTCTTGCTTGTTAGGTATCTCCAAAATTCGCCCCCAGCCTGGGGTAGATCCGGCTTGGACAACGGCCCGGGCCTCCTTGAAGGAAGAGAGAGTCATCTCTGGCTTTTCAGTGATTGCAGGAGCTACGTCCTTGACTTTAACAGCTTCAAACGCTTGACATAGGGTTTCGTGGATTTCCCCATCCATCTCGACATACTTGAAGGACGACAAATGGCTCACCATTATGTCTTCCTCGTCGCATACAGTCACGATGCTACCTCCGACAGCATACTTGAGTTTCTGGTGCAATGTGGAGGTCACGGCACCCGTCGAATGGATCCATGGCCGGCCTAATAGACAGCTGTAGGCAGGCATGATGTCCATAATGTAAAAGATTGCGTCGAACGTTTCCGGCCCGACTTGGATTGGCAACGTCACCTCTCCGAAAACATGGCGTTTGGTTCCATCGAACGCTTTCACAACCAGATCGTTGGGTGTGCAAATCACTCCGCGAGTATCTAACTTCATTAATGCCTTCTTCAGAAGAACATTGAGCGACGACCCCGTGTCTACCAACACGTGGGACATAATCGTTCCCCTACACTCTATCGAGATGTGCAGGGCGCTATTGTGGTTCCTTCCCTTCGGCGTCAGCTCCAGGTCAGTGAACCCTAACCCATTTCCAGCATTCACGTGGGCTACGACCTCTTCCAGCTGGTTTACCGATATTTCCTGCGGTACATATGCGGCGTTCAACACCTTCAGCAGTGCGTTGCGGTGTGCTTCAGAACACAGCAAGAAATTCAGGATGGAAATCTTATAGGGTGTCTGATGGAGATGATCCACGATCTTGTAGTCACTCTTTTTAATCAACCTCATAAATTCCTCGGCGTCTTTAACAAGTAAGTCTTTTTCTACCCCACGAGGGATCTCTTCAACGACCTTACTCTTACCTTTATCAGTTGCATCAGCTCTGTCTGTTTTATCTGCCACGATCTCGGGTGGTGCAAACACTCTCCCGCTGCGAGTGATTCCGCTGATTCCCGCAAGGTTATCCACAGCCGAACCATATGGTTCTAGTTCCAACTTCTGTCCGTTGCAGTAGACTTCAGCCCCATAATGCCATGGGACAGCATTGGTGCTTTCGAAGGGTATCGGCCCAGCTTTGGTGATGGTAATCGTAGGCGGCCTGGGTGCGAAAATAGTTATCGTCTGGCGAGGGATGGTGATGGTGGCAACCTCATCACCTTGCTTCAGCATTACCTCTCCCGATCCACATTCGGCCCTCCGGCTAAACTGTAGGATCCCTTCAGTCATTAGACTTTGAATCCCCTCTATCAGTTGTTCACATCCATCAGGACTTATCGCACAGCCCATACACAGCTCTCCGCAACCCAGAAAGAAACCCCTTTTCATCAGCTTAGCTTTAATGAAGCTAAGCGGTGTCTTCAGATCTCTGACGTCAGTCAACAAATCCAAACTCTCGTCTTCAATAATGGCGTTTACCCCACCTCCCCTATGATTCGGCATAGGGTTCTTCGTGACATTTGACACATTATCTGAGAAGTTGATGATCTTGGCATCCACCATGTCCTGCACCTTGTGCTTGAAGGCTTTGCAATTCTCTATTGTGTGGCCTGGTGCCCCTGAGTGAAACTCACAAGTTGCATTTGCGTCATAACCCAGCGGAGGTGCCCCTGTCAAGGGAGCCAAGGTTCTCTTCTGGATCAGCTGTAGCTGAAGCAAAGTCTGTAATAGTTGCGCATACGACATGGGCGGTGTCTCGAGGTGACGACTCGACAGAGGTGCCCGATTCTGGTACTTTTTGTACCCCTACTGATTCGGCTGCTACTACTGCTGCTGTGGCCGTTGAACTTCCAGGATAGTTATACTGGCCACCTGTTGGTGAGGGCCTTTACCCTTCCTTCGAGCGTTGGTCACGGCGCTCGTTTCTCCTTCCCGTCTTTTGCCACCATAAGGTTTCTTTCCGCCTCCTCCAGCTGAGGATGAATCACCTTGAATTTTCCCCAGTTTGATCCCATTTTCGATGTGCTCACCCGTGATAATGAGATCTGAGAAGGTTCCGAACATACCGCTGACCAATTTCTCATAATAAACCCCTGGGAGGGTGGCTACGAACATCTGCACAAGCTCACGTTCAACCATCGGCGGCTGAACCCTGGTTGCCAACTCACGCCATCGTTGGGCGTATTCCTTGAACCCTTCGTTGCTCCTTTGCGACAGATTCTGCAGTTGGACTCGGTTCGGGGCTAAGTCACTGTTGTATTGGTAGTGGTGCACGAATGCTTCAGCAAGGTCCTTCCACGTGCGCACACTGGTAGGTTCCAAACTCATGTACCATTCGAGGGAGGGCCCAGACAGACTGTCTTGAAAGAAGTGCATCAGCAACTTCTCGTCCTCAGAATGAGCGGACATTTTCCTGTAATATGATCTCAGGTGGACGCGAGGGCAAGTGGCGCCCTTGTACTTTTCAAAGTCAGGTACCTTGAACTTGGGAGGCACCTTGAAATTAGCGATCAGTCCCAACTTGGACATATCAACACCCAGGGTGTTCTGGTTCTCGATATTTCTCATCTTGTCCTCGAGTGCCTTAAACCTTAGCCGTGCTTCAGCAGTCAGCTCCCCTTCAGCACCTCTCTGTGAGAACACATCGTCCTGACGGTCTTCTAACCACGGCTGAGGCCCGAACAGATTCCCAACACCTGCATTGCCGTTGTCCAGCCCAACATTGATGTTAGCTCCAAAATTCCCATTACTGACGCCCGTCGTATTACCATTGAGTCCCATATTAGCTATCACATTGCCGTTGGCACTGCCATTCCCCCCGGTCACGGGGACGCCATTCTGAGGAGTTTCAACTGGTGGAGGAGTTGGCACAGTCCCGCCATGGAGTACGCCATTGCTATCGACCCTTGAAATCAGAGGTTGAACCAAGGTTCTGAGCTGATCCTGGCCATTGGCGACCGCTTGCATGAGCTCCATGAAGTGATCCATTCTTTCGCGGAGTTCTTGAACATCAGTTTGCACTTGCTCCATGATTCTGGTTTGATTTGCTCTGGTCGGATAGCGGTGGATTGGTCTCTGATCAATCCTGGAACAACCTGAAACAACCTGAAAACACACAAGGGTTAGGAAAAACGACAAAGTGCTCGTTATGCAGATGCTTCATGCAAATGCAAACGTGTGTCTGTGTGTTAGGGAGATTTCCCCCGATCCTAGTGCCTGAGTGTCAGTGCTGATAATAAGAAGCCCGAGTTCAGTCATGGAAATAACATCTCATATATAGAAAGCCCATCAAGGCATTACACAGCGTCATTGAGTACAAGATGAATGAATAGTATGACCTCGACCAACAAGTCTGGTGATGGTCAGCATACAACAATGATCAAACAAAAGGAATACAAATAGTCAAGCACGGCCACGGGCGCGAAACTCTTCTAACAGCCCCTTCGTTTCTGGATGATCAGGTCGAGTGAGCAACCCTTCGACGAGTAACTCCCTCTG
Source organism: Lathyrus sativus (assembly GCA_963859935.3). Classification (NCBI taxonomy): domain Eukaryota; kingdom Viridiplantae; phylum Streptophyta; class Magnoliopsida; order Fabales; family Fabaceae; genus Lathyrus; species Lathyrus sativus. The sequence continues at coordinate 671,006,526 of OZ012738.1, forward strand.
CATAATGTACTGGAGACCTTCGACCGAATCTTCCCATGCTCCTTCGCTGAAACAATCTTCTAGCTTCCGCTTCTTGGACTCAAACGTCAGTTTGCGCTCCTTCAGGTTAGCAAGAGCCCTGTTGAGTTGGCCTTCAACGACATATCTGCGAGCGGTTTCTTCATCAAACCCTCTCTCACTGGCCTTCACCTGGGCTTTCAGCTTGGAAATCTGTTGCACCAGCTTATCCTCCCGCTCTTTCCTGTTGGCTAAGGTGGCCTTCCAGTGCTGGTTAAACTTGGATATCCTCCGATACGCTTCGTCCAAGTGCTGCTTCTTCGTGGCCAGTACATCGTTGACAGCTTTGAAGTCTCGACCCATGCGCTCGCGCTCAGCTATCTGCTTAGTCAAGTCTGTCCCCAACTGGTTCACCAGCTCTGTTTGCCTCTTGAAGGAATGAACGGCTTCGTTTCTCTCGCTCCTGAGTTGAACCAATTCTTTCTCCAGTTCTTCATTTGCCTTTTTCAGCTCATCTCTCTCAGCTAACACCTGATCATGCTGCTGACTAGGCACGGTGGTATGCTCTTCAATCACTGGAGGGCTTTCTGGCTTGGCAGGAGGAAACGGCATCCCTATAGCATCTGCTCTGGCTCTGATCCAAGTCACGTACGGAGCGTAGGCCTAACTATTACTTTTCCCCAGCAATGGTTTTCCCCTTTTACTGATACCATTCCAAGCGCGTTGAAGCTTAGATAACACATCCCCCTCTAGAAGACCAGTGAGGTACAGAGATTCCTGCACCTCTTCATCCTTCGGCGGAGCTCTCAAAGCATAAGCAAACTGTCGGACCAGCAGAGACGGATTATAGTTTATACAGCCCTTCCTGCCTATCAAAGGCACGTTCGGAAACCCGTTGCAGCTGAAGATAATCTCGGTACCCAGCCTATCTCTGTCAAACCAGTTAATATCCTCCGCTGATAGACTCATCAAACGCTCGGACCACTCAGCTATGGCTGCAGACGAAGCAAAGGGACCCTTCTTGGGTAGATGACTATCAAGCCATCTATAAAGCAAGGGCACACAACACGAGACATTCTTGCCCCTTCTGTTCTCGTTTTTGTAGTGGATGGAATGGTAGACGTCTCCTATCAAGGTAGGGACTGGATTCCCTGATGCAAAGATGCGGAAGGCGTCGAAGTCCACAAAGTCGGGCATATTGGGGAACAAAATGATGCCATATATGCACAGAGCGAGAATGGCGTTGAACACGACCCAACATCCGTCTTTGGCGCACTGCTGGGCCTTTCCCACTAAGAACTGCAAGGAGAAACCGAGAACCTTGTTCCAACTAGACAATACCAACTCGGAGGCATCCAGATGAAGTGAAGGAGCTAGACTAGCCAGATTAGGCTCCGCATCCATATGAACAAAGGGCATCTGACTCTTGATAGGCACACCTAACAAATCAACATACTCTTCTAGCGTGGGTGCGAGAACGAAGTCCTGGAAAGTAAAGCATCTCAACGGAGGATCATAGAACTGCAGCAAGGCGTGCAACCCATTCAACTCAAACGCAGAAGGTTTACAAACCAAACTGAGCAATTTGCCGTAAGATTTTCTGAACTCATCTCTCACAGAATCATCTGCTAAAGCAATCAAACCAGTCAGCTGAACAACATCAGGGGCAGGGAGCTTGTAAGCCACAGTCTTCCTCAGAGAACCCATAATAACACAATAGGAGGCAAGAAAACCTGAATCGGGGGGAACGGTACCTGCAACACAGACACACGTTAATGAAATGCAAATGGGTATGCAAAGCAATGTAAAATGCAATCATGCAGCAGGAGATCAAGGCAATTGCGTTGTGGAGATTCTGTGTCAACAAAACCATGATGCTGCTCTATCAAGAACAACCACTATATTAGATAATAAGAAAACCCCGGTATCAGACCACAAATCTGCTCTGTCAAGAACAAACATCTGATAATAAGGACCTCTGATACAGGACCAAAACTCTGCTCTGTCAAGAACAAACATCTGATAATAAGGACTTCTGATACAGGACCAAAACTCTGCTCTGTCAAGAACAACCATCTGCTGATGAGATCCTCTGATCCCGATCATAAACCTGCTCTGTCAAGAACAAACATCTGATGATAAGATCCTCTGATCCCAATCAAAAACCTGCTCTGTCAAGAACAATCATCTGATGATAAGATCCTCTGATCCCAATCAAAAACCTGCTCTGTCAAGAACAATCATATATCTGGTGATGAGAACCTCCGGTACCAACAAAACTGATTCACTATCAAGAAAACCAGGTGGTCTGAAGGTTATGGTTTCCTGCAACAAACCCAACCCTGCTCACAGGTATGGACCTAAACTGACACAAGTTCGGCATCCTATGCGGTCATCAGCGCCACAGACATTCAAGAGTGGTGATACGATACCCAGAAGGTGTGGCATCACCAGCTCATGAAGCGGCCTCACTCGGCTGAAAAAGAAGTCAACCGGGAGAACCTCGTCTGAGCGTGGATTTCATGAGACACTAGTGCCTGCCAAACAAGCACGCGCCCACTAATTTCCACAACTAATGTTATGTACACTCAAGCCTGGGTCTGGCTTCTCACTCATCAGAATGCCCCTCCCACAACAGCACAGATAATCATATCATACTGAAAATAAAGTGCGGGAAATAAAATGCGATAAATAAACACAACCCAACAAGTAATCATACAAGCGCTAGGATTGACTCTCGCAGGGGACGTCGGATCCCCAAACTGACTCGCATACGGGACGTTGGATCCCAGGAAACTATCAAGTCCCCAGCAGAGTCGCCAGCTGTCGCTTCCGCGAAAATAAGGTGCCGGCAAAACAGAAGAGTCGCCACCTTTCGTTATTTATCCCTTAGAGCGGGAAAGGAAACGATCGGGAAAACCTGACGAAAAGGTATAAGACAAGGTAATCGCAACCGTTGTCTGGGTTCGGGAGTCGGTTACGCAAGGGGAAGGTATTAGCACCCCTCACATCCATCGTACTCGATGGGATCCACGCTTTTTGTGTTTACTGGATGAGTTGGTTTATTTATCTACCTATCAAGGCTGACTTAAAAAGAAGAGAAAAATGACTCGGCAAAGCGTCGCACTTTATGCCTACGTATTCTCATCAGAGAATGAGAAATCAGAGTCAACGTAGTTCGCCCTACTACGGGTTACGGGGAAGGTGGCTCGCCAATACATCAGTATTGTGCCTACGTACTCTCAACAGGTATGAGAGATCAGAGCTTACGTAGTTTGGGATAATACGGATTACGGGGATTCAGATTCATCTGTTTTATCGAGTAGGGTTAAACAGCAGTTCCGGCAGTTAGGGACAAAGCTTGTTTGCGGCGGCGCTGAAGTTTAACGACACTCTTTTCTTCAGAAAAGCTTTCCTTTGAATTATGGGCCCACGGGGCAAAAAGGTTTGAAATTTGTTTTCTGTCTTTTACGAAAGAACTGTTTTTTATTGTGTTTGTAATTTCAATCGCACTAAAGACTATGACCTGAGAGTGAATGTGTCGCATGTCACCCAAAGGGTGCCATACTAAACATCCAGACTGTTGAAAAGAAACTCTCCAACAATCCTTTCTCAGATAGCTTAAGGCTCGTAACGTACGAAAGAAATCATTCATGATTACTGTATCTTAAGCTGTTTTGAGATGAGAAGAGAGAGGCTCAACTAAGGGGAGACTATTAAGTCCTAATGTTGTCATGCTAAGGATTCATCCTATAGTTGAAGTTTGACACAGGGATCTCCTAGAAGTTATCATGCATAGGTTTCAACCTAAAGTTCCAATCATCACTTCCTTATCAGAGGAACTGAGATTCCTAAGGGATCCTGTCAATGATAAACAAAAACAAATAAAGCATCAGCTTAAACAGTAAACAGATATACAGTAAAATGCATGCAATGCAAGTGAGGAAGGAAATGTGTGTGGGGCATCAGCCTCCACAAGCTCATCTCAACCTCAAGCCAAGTATGAATAACTGCAATCATAAAGGAAAATAAAATGCCATCAAGCAAAACAGAATAAACTGCAATCATACAGAAGAAATGACATAAAATGCTATCAAGCAAACACAAACCACATGAGCAAGGGAGCTGGGCTCTACCGAATACCCGCAAGCAAAGCCATACAGTAAAAATACAAGCAGAGGGAGAAACTCAACCTCTAGTGCAATCATGCTCCTAGCTTAAAGTCAGTCTAGATATGAACTTATCCTAATGCATCAAGCAAGTCAAACAAGACACGTCAGCACAGAGAAGAAAACAAACAAGAAGGAAAGCAGATCAACCCCTCTTTCAATTCCAAGCTTCAGCTCTTCTAACAGCAATCCAGTCTTCAGACTTCAACCACCCTTCAAGGCTATCATCTTCACTAGCAAGTATCAACTTGCTTCTCTAAGCTTCCAATCCCTCAAACATAAGTATCAACTTGTTTCTCTCTTCCTCAAGCTTCAGCTCTTCAGTCAATCCCACCCTCAGGCTTCACTCCTAACTACAAGTATCAACTTGATTCCTTCAGGCTCTCAATGCATCAATGTAAGTGTCAACTCATCCTTTATTCCTCAAGCCTCAGCTCTACACTCAGTCTCAACTGAATCCTCTTCATAAGTATCAACTTAGTCTTCAAGCTTCAGCTCCCTTTGCTTTACCAGTACCAACTTGGTCTTCTTCATCTACAAGCTTCAGCTTCTTAGAGTAGTCTTCAATCACCTGGAAGTGTCAACTTCATCCTTCAATTCTTTTTCAAGCCTCAGCTCTTCACTCAATCTCCATTGGATCTTCAAGTATCAACTTGTTCTTCTTGCTCGTCAAGCTTCAGCTGCAATGGCAATGCTCAAGGAATCATCCTCTTCCACACCCTTCAATGAAGTCCTCATCTTCAAACTCAAGTCCAACATCTTTCAAGATACTCAAACCAGAAGACAATTGATTCAACAGAATGAATGGAAATGATAAACAGCTTATTGACAACCAATGGAAGCCTGTAAGGGTTCATCATTATGAGAGACTGGTTCCCTCAAAGTTCTACTTCCCAGATAAAGCCACTCATCCCTCCAAAGGAGGGATGTGAATATCTTAGAAGGACTTTTAGTCATTGGGAGGAATGGAAGCACAAGATGCTTTCCATATTTGTGAAAGAAGTCATTCTAATTATAAGGCTCTCCCTATGTCTCCTACCTCCTAAATCTTCATTAGACACCTCCAGGCACAAGCAACTCTAAGCTCCAAGCAACTTCAAGCAACTTCAAGCATCCTCACCTTGTCTTCAACTTGTCTTCAATCTCAACCAAAGGCAAACAAAGCAAAACCCTAATCTAAGGAAACTAAAGAAGTCAATCTAGTTGAGTTAGTAAGTTAGGATCACCTAAAACCTAGTACTAAAGTCAATCCTAACTAAAATACTAAAACCAATTGTAAAATCCTACAAAAATAACTATGGGAACCTAGGTCAATCATGACTCTACCATATTAATTCCAGAGATCCAATCATCAAATAAGACCTAGAAATAAATTCTACACTACAAGGTACTAAACCTAAACCCTAAAAGGAAGCACCTAAAGGTTTCAACCTAAATTACCACCTATGTTCATCACAAAAATGTGAGAAAAATACTATGGGAGCATACATGTCTAAGCTGATTACACACAAAAAATCAGGATCAAAATCATCATCACATGATCACACAAAATTCCACAAAATTAAGTATCAAACCTAACCATTTTAATATCAATTAAAATGTAAAATTCCCATAAACTCTGAAAATGCATGAAATGAAAATATTTTTTATCTAAAAAATACTAGACTCAATCATGAATATAATGCAAAAAGAATGGGATTAATTGGATTAATTTTAAATTTTATATGATTTTATCAAGAACTATGAAAAAAATGAAGAAAATAAAGAAAATCCAATTAAAAAGATAAATGTGTGGTGCAACTAGCAATGACAATCAGTTCATTTGGGAGATTGGGCCATGAGGGGGGTGCTGATATCAATCTGAACTTAAGCCCAAAACGACCTAGTAAGTGAAACGCACCGTTTCACTTACTCAGACTCTCTCACGAATTCAAATTAATCCTGGCCGTGGGATACATGGTTTAGTCAAAGTCCTCATGTTGATCCAATGGTGCTCTAATCATCTTCTTCATTTGAACCAAAAATGGAGGGAGGAACACCATTGAGACAGAGCTCTCATGCTCATCTTCATCACCTTCGCATCTCACCAAATCTCCATCAAAATCCATGATCTAAAACACTAAATCACTCTAAAATGAACATTGAATCTAACCCTAGCCTCAGAATTCATTGAATCAACCTCTAACCTAAAACACGATCAAGAATCAAAATTATGCTCAGACCTCAATTATCACCATTCTTCAAATTGAAAGGTTCAAAATGTTCACCACATTACCCTGATCAGTTCTTGCTATAATACTCATATTATCTCTCAATATCCAGCATGTTCTTGATCCAAACAGAAATGGTGTCACCTCATTGATCATCACGAAATCCTCTCTAAGTTTCCAGAAACGATCCCCTAACCACATACTACTAATCTAACCTAACAAATTGAGGTAACTCTTCTTAAATTAAGGTGAGGGATGAAAGTTACCAACCTGTGAATTCTTGAGTAACAGATGTAGCAATTCTTCACTTCAACCCTTCTACAGCTCCAAAATCATTCAATGTACCAAGCTCTTGCTTCTGTATGCAAGAGAATTGATGGAAAACGCCTGGAACTCCAAACCCGATAGTGACTTGCAGGTGCTGAAAATCAATTGCAAGAACACGATCCTTCAAGGCTTTGGCTATGGAATTGATCTGGAATCATTCAGTATCCTCCAAAGAAGTTGTTGAGATCAAAAGAAAGGAAGAAGATGGTGTAGAATGCAGAAACTGATTTCAATTTGCAATGAACAATGTGAAGATGCAAACTCTCTTCTCTCCCTCAATTCTCACCAACCCTTCATTTGAACCCCTTCTAATTAATATATAGATGATGTTGGACCTCTCTAGAACCTTCTGGAATCATCCAAGGAGATGTTGAATTTCTCATGTCATCCAAAATACCATCTCATGCCATAATCACACCAACTCTGGTTTCCCTTGTTGCAGCAGCTTGTTATGATCCCAAAATCTCTCCAAGTGAGATATTAGATGTGTTACAAGGCCTTGGAAGCTTGTGTATTGATCTCTCATGTGTTTTGCAAATGTTACTTAAGAGGCAAGCAAATACTTTTCAAAGCAAGTCCAACAATTACACCTCAACTCAAAAATGTGGCTAAACCAATGTTCTTAAAATGTTTTTTAGAGTCAAAATGATATATTACATGCCATGGTTTGGACGTGTAGGTCAAAAGTATCAATTTTCAACTTTGGTTTATTTAACTTATGCCTTTATTTTAGGTCATTTTTGCAACTTTAAGCTACAAGCACTTACAACATCTCATGACCTCTTTACTAGCCTTAAAACATCATTTTGAACAAGTTTGATGTTGAACATTTTCCCATTTGAAGCTTGGAAATAGGAGTTATGGCCTTATGCTTGAAATGACCTGTAATCTCCAAATGACCAAAATGCCCTTGACTTGTCAAAGCTAACTTGAGTTCTACAAATCCTATCAAGGACTTATAGTACTCTCTAGAAAGCTAAGAGGATAAGGAACAACATTAATGTTTACCAAAAGTTCATAGGAATCATCCTTCTTGGGCAAAAGTTTGATGCAAGTTGGGTAACTTTCAAGCCCCCAAATTCACACACCTCAGATGACCTGTAACTTGTCAAAGTCATAACTTGAGTTCTACAAATCCTATCAAGTACTTCTAGCACTCAAATTAAAGCTAAGATCAAGCTCTACAACATTCATGTTGGGGGTAAGATGAGATGTCAATCACATCTTGAGCTAAATTTCCTTGAAGATAGGGGTCAAACTAGGGGATTTTACACTGTCAAGCCTTAGAAACCCTAGCTTGAAACTTCTCAAATTCTTCAATCATGAGGAGTTAACCTCGGAATCATCCTTATAACATCTCAAAGTATCAATCCATGATCACATGGCCTTTTAATTAGGTCTCAACCTTGTTCAAATCATCAGTTGACCTAGGGTTGACCCAGTCAAACCCTAACTGCACCACTCATGGCTGAGGCTTCTTAATCTTGCACAATGACCTGTCTAGGCCTCATGATGGCTTTTAAGACATCTCATAAGCTCTCTCAAGGCTTCAAGTTCATCCTCATGGCTTCAGAATCATCTGATGTTCCCATAACTCTCAAGCTAGGAGACACACCCTCTTGGTTTCAACCACTCTCCCTGAGGATCTTTTAACTTCTCTGACAAGGATATCAACCCTTGAGCACTTGAATAACCTTCTTAGCTATCTTCATAGTCTTGTGTATCCTTTGATTGGTAGTCATACCTCTTGATCTCCTGCATACATGTCAATGAGATACAAATGGTAATGCTAATGTGAATGCAATGAAACATAAGCTAGGTAAAGAAATGTTGGGCAACTTTTTAGGTGCAACAACGGCATTGGATCGGGTATAAGGGATAAACATTCATGTAGACTATCATCAATGTTGGGTTCCATAAATCCATCATCTTTCTTTATAAAGGTTGAAGGTAGTAAGATGGTTTCTTCTAATTCTAGATCCCGAACGCATTCATCAATGATATCTATGGCATAACATGCGTCTCCTAATACGGGTGCCATAAGAAACTTCGATAGAACAAATTCTATCTTTTCGTCACCTACCTCAAAAGTCAACTTCCCTTTCTTGACATCTATTATGGCTCCCGTGGTTGATAAGAATGGCCTACCTAGGAGGATTGGAATGTCATCATCTTCTTTAATGTCCATGACAACAAAATTGGTCGGGATGAATAATTGGCAGATCCTGACTAGGATGTCTTCCAATATGCCAACCAGATATTTGACGGATCTGTCGGTTAACTGAAGAGACATCTTCGTAGGCTATAATTCTCCTAGTTTTAACCTTTCAAAAACTGCCAGAGGCATTAGGCTTACACTAGCTCCTAAGTCTAGAAAAGCTTTATTGATGACATGACTCCCCAAAATACAAGGTATGGAGAAATTTCTAAGATCTTTCTCCTTTTTGGCAAGTTTATTTTCGGAAATAGAATTACATTCCAAGGGTTTTGGATCGTCAAGTCTACGCTTATTGGTAAGGATGTCTTTGAGGAATTTTGTATATGATGGTATCTGGGTGATGGCTTCTGTGAAAGGGATCTCCACATGAAGTTTCTCTATGACTTTAATGAATTTCTGATATTGGTTATTGATCTTGGTTTGTTTTAATCTTTGTGGATAGGGTATAAGAGGTTTGTATGGTGGAGGTGGTTCATTAGTTTTTTCTAAAGTTTTTTCTTTGTCTTGGTTTTTCTGTTTTTCAGATCCTACTGGTTCCTCTACTTCGTTTGTGGTTACTATGCTTTCTTCAGAAGTCTTGGATTCTCTCAAAGTCGGGTTAACTGGTTCGTCGTAAGAGGTCCCACTTTGTAAAGTAATTGCATTGGCTTGCCCTCGGGGGTTTTGTTGAGGTTGTCCAGGGAATTGCCCTCCAGGTGCAGTTTCGGGGGCTTGTTTTAAAGCTATCTGAGAGATCTGGGTTTCAAGCATCTTATTGTGGGTGACTATTTGGTCTACCTTAGTTCCTAACTGGGTAATTAGTTTATTTACATGAATTTTCTGGTTCATGAATTCTTTGTTTTGCTGGGTCTGAGCCTTAATGAAATTCTCCATGATTTTCTCAAGGTTCGGCTTAGGTTGCACAACTTGCATAGGCGAGTTTTGTCTTTGAGCTTGAAAACCGGATGGTCTCGGGGGTGCAGGTTTTTGGATACGGTTATTATTTTTATAAGAAAAGTTTGGATGATTCTTCCATCAAAGGTTGTAAGTGTTCGAAAATAGGTTCCCTTGGGTATAGTTAACCTCTCCTGAATGAGTTTCATTCAGCAGATTGCACTCTGCTGATTGGTGGCCTTTGGCTCCACATAATTCACATTCCGTTGAGACTGCTGTTGCAGTAACTGGGTTTGCATACATATGTTCGACCTTAAGGGCCAAAGCGTCCATTTTGGCTTGCATCATGTTTATAGAACTTATCTCATGTATTCTTCTTTGGGCTTCTTTCTTCTCCATCGTTGCTCGCTCTATCCCCCATTGACAATGGTTTTGAGCCATATCACCAATGAGAGCGCAAGCTTTAGGGTAAGGTTTATTCATCAGAGCGCCACCTGCGGTAGCATCGATGGTCATTTTAGTGTTATAGTGAAGTCCATTATAGAAGGTGTGAATGATTAGCCATGATTCCAGGCCATGGTGTGGACATATTCTCAACAGGTCTTTATATCTCTCCCAAGCCTCAAAGAGTGATTCACCTTGGTTTTGAGTGAATCTGGTTATTTGGTTTCTAAGAACAGTTGTTTTCTCGGGGGGAAATATTTAACGAGTAAAACTCTCCTAAGGTCTTCCCAGGTTGTTATAGAATTGGCTGGAAAGGAATCTAACCAAGTAAAGGCTTTGTCACTGAGGGAAAAAGGGAATAGTCTTAGACGAATCGCCTCAGGAGTAGCACCATTGGTTTTAAAATTGTTAGCTAATTGAATAAAGGTTTTTAAATGTTGGTTCGGGTTCTCAGTAGGGAGACCCAAGAATTGGTTTTGTTGTACTAATTGTAATAAGGAGAGTTTTAGTTTGAAATTGTTAGCAGGGATATTGGGTTCATAATACTGGAACTAGGTTCTTCATTAGATGGTTGGGCGAAATCCTTAAGGGGTCTTTGGTTACGGTCTTCGTCCATAGCTTTCTTAATTCTACGAAATAAGAGAAGTGCACGAGTGTAACGTTCAGGTTCCTCTAAAGGATCTATAAGATTACCGGTGCTGCGAGTTCTTCGCATTGACCAGTAGGTAAAACCTTAGTCTAGACGGTGTAATGACAGGGTACAAAATTTTGACGTAATTGATCCTCGGCAACGGCGCCAAAAACTTGATGTTGTGATTCGCAAGTGCACGAATAACGTCATAGTAATATAAAAAATTATCGATCCCACAGAGACCAAACGTCAATCTATCGATTACTGTTGTTACGATGTTTATCTAAGGTAAGTCAATTTGGAATTGGGTTGTGCAAAATAAAAGTAAAGTGCGAGAATAAATTCAATAATAAAACAGCAGGCTTGGATGTAATTCACATAGCTAGGCAGTATTCCAAATGCGTACAAATAGACTTCTTAAGGAGTAATGTTTTCTACTCGTGAAAAGAACTAATTTAACGGGAACTGTCGCTTTCACGTATTTAGAACCGAGTTTATCCCCTAATAGATCCCTCTTATTGTCACTTATAAAAAGGCGCGCATTGCGTTAGAGTGATTAAACCTATTTTTAAGAAATATAGTTTCTTGACTTAGTTGAAAAGTATTTTGACCTGGAATTTCTAACAAAAAGAGGTTCTTGCGAACCGGACTTTAAATTCATAAACGCGTCCAAAAATAGTTTTAAAATCATTTTTCTAAAGCATTAAAGATTCCTTCTTAACTGGACTAAGCTCTTTCGCTTCCTTCGAAAAGTTAAGACTAACCAAATTTATCTAAAGGTTGGACGACTTTCGATCTTACCCAACAGATTTTAAGTGCAGAAAAGATGTATTAAAAGTCAGAATAACCCCTAAGTGATTCTATCAACAGCCGTATAGAATACCACTTTTAACTATGATCCTCACATCCTAACCTCTAAGATTTAGTCGGACATAGAAACATAAATAGACATGGTAAATAAAGTGCGATAAATAAGGGCGGTAAATAAATTGCGAGTAAATAAAGTGTAGGAAATAAAGTGCAGGAAATAAAGTGAGAGTAAATAAAGTGCAGGAAATAAATGCGGATAAGTAAAAGCGGAAAATAAATAGAAACCTGCTCCAAACGGGAGGTTTTAAATCTTGGTACAACTTGAAGTAAAAGACTGAAATAAAATGGCGGCAGGATTAACTTCTACCAAAGTGATTTAAACTCGATTACAGACTCGATTAGACAATGTGATAACTACCCGATGTGAGAAGTTTATCACTTTACAATAGATGGATATTTATGGCTTGAGTTCTGTAACTAAGCTTGGATGCTTAGAAATGAGGCAGAACTCTTCTATTTATAATGCTAGAAAAGTACAGGGAAAGACTAGAATTCCCCCCAACTTCTTTTGGGAGGGAAAATAGAATACAATGGTGGCGTCCGCCATGTGTACTAGAGTGGAAAGAAGTGGGAGATGTGGCAGTTGTCAGAAGTTGGTCTCTTATCCAAGTCATGGCTTCTCCTATGGCGCTCACCAAGGTGAGTGCCATGTGTAAAATTTCCTGAAAAGCTGGTTTTTTTTGCTTGTTTTTCTTCATTTCTTCTTGAGTAGCTCTGAAAATATAAAATTCTGAAAAAGAGACAAAACGGAGGCATAATACAAGAAAATAAAGATAAAATCCTAAATAACACGTGCGAATCGAGTCAAATAAACAATATATTTTAGGTTTATCAGGCTTCATGGTGTAAGGTATCAAAGGCAAGTTGTAATTCAGAATGAGACAATTTAGTAGAGTTTTCGTATTTAGCATGTCGTACCTTTTTATTTTTCTTCTTTTGATGAGCGGAGAGACAAAGATTGACAGACTTTTCTTCGTCACTTGAACTATCATCCGCGGATGACTCGCTATCGCTTTCCCAAGATATGCAAGGTCCTCTATGCTTACTTTGTTTCTTTTGTGAGAGATTACTTTCCTTTCCTTTGTCCTTCTTCATCAATGGACAATCCGGCTTATAGTGCCCGACTTTTCCATAATTAAAGCACGACCGTCTTGCTTTACTCCCCTTATTGCATTCATTCTTGGAAGACCTTAATTGTCTTCTAAAATTGACGAGATTCTTTTTGGAATGTTGGATACCATTCTTCTTTACATAACGATTGTATCGCTTCACGAACAGCCCCACATCCTCATTCGTTTCTTCATCATCGTCATCACTCGAGTCGTAATCACTAAGCTCTTTTGCGGAGGACTTTGAACAAGAAGATTTTAGAGCTATATACTTCTTTTCTGTAGTTTTGGTTTTTTTCCTTCTTTTCCTTTTTTTCAAATTGCTCGAGACTAAGAAGCACTTGCTTATGTTTTTGAAGCTTTCCAAAAAGAGTTGTAAGGTCCAAAGTCATAAGATCATTTGCTTTCTTTATGGTCGTGACCTTTGGTTGTCACTTCCTGGTAAGACATCTTAAAACTTTGTTAGTAGAAACATCATTAGAAATTGGTCTACCAAGTGAATTTAGTCTATTGATTAAGTGAGAAAATCTCTTTTGCATGTCAGCAATAGTCTCTCCTTGCTCCATGTGAAAGAGATCAAACTCTTGAGTCAAAGTGTTGATTCTAGCTAGTTTGATGTCATTAGTTCCCTCATTAGCAACTTATAATGAGTCCCACGTAGCTTTAGCGACCATACAATGTGAAACTCTGTAATATTCATCAACTCCCAAGGAGGAGATGAGAATATTTCTAGCCTTCGAATCGTGATTGTACTTTTTCTCATCTTCATCATTCCATTCTGCTTCAGGCTTAGGCACAACAACATTATTTTTATCGGTCATGGTAGTTTCCATAGGATCGTTCAATATAACGTTCCATACCTTTCTGTCAATGGAATTTATATGCACGCGCATATAATCTTTCCAGTAACTATAGTTCTCATTGTTGAAAACAGGTGCTCTATTGTAAGCCCATTTTGGTTCGTTTGCCATATTCTAAGAAGTTATACACGAAGCACGAAATAAATCGGTGCTCTTGATACCACTTGTTAGATGACGACAATGATCTAGAAGGGAGGGTTGAATAGATCACTTATTTAAAACAGAGTCGGCTCTTAATATAATTTGGTTTTTTAAAAAGTTTCAAGTGGAAGCGGCTGAGGAACTATAATCGTATAAACGAACAGTTACAAAAAAGATCGGATATACGCTACGTCTATATGGAATACCATTAAAGACGAGAATTAGAATCAAAGTTTGAACACAAATCAATCAGATTTTGTTCACTCAAAGTTGGACAATTTCTAATGCTTGTGAAATATAAACCAAATTGAAAAACAGCTCAAACGTTTGTATTCATGCAATTAGTCAAACACTTGGTGTGCACCCTGGTGCACCCCAAAATTTGTCTTCGCTTTTTTCTAACTTTGACTGGTTTTTGCTTCGCACTCATATGCATTTTCATTAGGTCATAATTCGTAATCATATTTTGCATTGTTTTTTTAAGACATGGGATCAGAAATTTTTATTGAATCAAATCATCGAGTTTCATGCCATTTAGACACGTGTCCGCCCACGATTGGGCGATTTTCTGAATCTCTGTTGTTTTCCCCAATGAGAGCGTGACACGTGGCCTAAGGATGATATTTTTGTGAATATTAATTCTATTTTTAGTTCCTAACTTTTTTCTTTTCAAACATTATTATTTTGTACATCTTTTATTTTTATTTATTAGTAGTACTAATAATTAGAATACTTTTTTTTCATAGGATTTTATTTAGAAATCTAGTTTTGATTATTTGATTAATTAGAATTTTTAATAGAATAGTCTAGATTAGTTTTTTTTAAAAAGAATAGTTTGGAATTAGTTTTATTAGAAATTATGTTTTTATTAGGAATTTGAATTAATTTAGAGTAGATTTAGAATTTAGTTTTTTTTTTTAATTTAGAAAATAGATTAAGATTTAAAATTTTAATTAAATTAGAATTAGATTTTTAATTAGGTTAGAATTTTAGTTATTTAGTTTTATTTTAAATTAGAAATAGGATTAGCTTTTAATTAGTTATAGAATTAATTAGAATTTAGATTTTTGTATTAGAATTTAAATTAGAATTTTAATTTTGAAATTAGAATTTAAGAATTAGTTAGTCATTATTTAGTTATTAGAACTTTAATCAGAGCTTAATTAAAATAGGTTTAGAATGTTAGTTAGAATGGTTAATTATTAGAATGTTATTAATAGTACAGAAATTAAAAAAAATTAAAAAAGAAAAGAGGACACGTTGCTGCAGTATATAGGCCTGGTCACTATTCGTCTCCTTCTTCAAGGAGTGAAAACCCTAGCCGCCGAAATTGAATCCTCTTCTTCTTCTCAGAAAATCCGGCCACCACGAAACCACTTATCTCCTCCTTCATCTGAAACCCAGCGCACACCGCCCTTCTTCTTTCCTTACCACCAAACGAAACCCACAGACCAACATTTTCTATCACCATGTGGATCCTCCAAAACCCGTGCGGAAACCATAATCGCAGGACTTCTTTAACCCAAAAACGCCGTGAAACCCAGCTTCACCTTCACCCTCAAACCTCTGCCGCCGCAACCCATTTCTTCTCCATTTCGAAACGACCCACCACCACCCTTCTGTCCTCGCTTCACCACCATCACGATACCCTCACCATCCGCGAAATCTCCATTTCCTTCCCAAAATCCTTCAAAACCTTCCGTCACCATCTCAAACCGCGATATCTTCTCCTTCCGTTTCACCATCCCATTTCCAGCACTCAACCATTTTTACCACCACCAAAAGCTCAATCCAAATCCAAATCTTCAACTGAAATCATACACAAATCCATTGTTCAATCAGTGACAGAGAGAATGAGTAGAAATGATGAATGGATTCAAGTGAAACAAAAAAGAAATTGTTTTGAACATTGAGACGTGATTCGCGCGGAGGACGGCGGACGGAAAAGGTGGGAACGCTGCTCTTTGGAGATCCGTTTTGTTCTGTTATAGATGACGTCGCCATTGCAAGGCTGGCGCAGTTCTTCTGTTTCATGTTGTGGTGGCTATGTTAAATTCACCTCACTGCATATTTAGTTTGGTTTTGACTTTTCCTTGCTTGAAGAGGATGAACTGTTAGGCATTTTGGGGCTGATAGCCCGTGTGATTTTCTTCGGCAGATTATTCACTCTACCTTTTTCCGGATCTAATGGTCTTTGACATGGTAAATGGGCTTAGGGCCCATGGTTTCCACACATATAGCATATACACATACTCCCAGTTCCAGCACCACCCCTTTTTTTCTTTTATTTTTAATGTAATTTTTATTTTTCTAAAACTAAAAGTTGTTAATACTTTTTTTTATATATAATAAATTAGTTTTTTTAAGATTTGTAAATACATTATTTTCCTAATTAAGTTTTTTATATAATGTTATTTTCTAAATAAATTTTTTTTTTAAGGTTGTTTATAGTTTTTAGTATGAAGTTCTTTTTTAGAATTTATTTTGTTTTACTAATAATTTTGTTTTAGACTTTATTGAGAACTTTGTATAGTTTTTTGAATTTTTTTTATTTAACCATTTTGTTAACAATCCTTATTAGTTTTCTTTTTTTTACATTTGAATCATCTTTTCCAATTTATTTCTTTTCGGTCGATGACGAGACCTCCAAGTCGTTATACGTCAAATTATTGATGGAAACGACAAGTTCGAGACCATTTTTCTTTACAACTTTTCATCTTCGATTTTTATTCATTTTTATCTTTCTTTTTTGGTCGATGACGAGACCACAAAACCATCATCGGTCAAATTATTGATAGATAGAGGTTTGCCCTAGACCACCTTTTTTCTCTCCTCATTTCTTCTTCTTTTCGATTTTATTCAGACTTTCTCGATCTATGAAGTCTTTTATTCGTAAGCGTCGATTTATCGAAGTCGATAACTTTCGCAATTTCAAATCTATGGAAAATGACCATTTGGATCATTTTCTTTATTTTGGGATCGTGATAGGCTACCTTCGATTAATCGATATAATGTTTACGATTAAGACGAGATTCCACTTTTTTGTCCGTGAGACACGATTTAATCGTAGAATGATCCTCAATATCATTTCTCTATCTTGTTTATAGAACGGGTATCGATTCACGCGACCTCCCATAGTTCGAATTTCATCATAAGTCGAGTTACGATGGTTTAGCATCACATTTGTCCCGATTCAAAACTAACCACTGACGACTAACTTTTATTTTTCTGTCAAATATACACTATTTTAAATTCAATCATTATATTCTTGTATATATTCTTACAACATATAACATAATTAAATCTCGACGACCACCACATTAATAAACTTGATAAGATAAATCGATACATTAATAATTTTAACAATGATAACTTATAAACTTTAACAAAGTAGTCTGTGTAAACGAAGCGAGTAAGTTGCTAGGTTTTGTTTAAAAACAATGTGACGAAATATATTTAGCAATGAAGGGAGTGTAAAAATAAAATAAAACAATAGAACAAGTAGTATAGTTAAAAATTAAGACTATTTCTTAACGCACCGTATATGTTTCTAATGCACCACGCGAATTTCTGAAAATGTCCCCCGCTTTTGGAGATGCATCTTCGGACGCACCTCTTACACACATTTCATTCGTTTTTTAGTCACATTCAAATTTTATGAATAAATTTATTCCGAAAATATATCTCCGAAAAATTTCCAAAAATGTATTTTTGGAACATGTTAAAGTTAGCTAAAGATCATAATGGTTGAACTTGATGAATCTTTTTAACCCGTATGTTTTATTCAGTTGATGGCATTTCATATATAATCAACAAGTTTATATCTTTCATATAAGTAAAATAGAAAGGAAAAGTACTCACAAGGTTTGTCTCTTTCTGAGAGTGCCAGAAGCTTCTGATGGTGATATATAAGAGTTGTATTACCGGGTAAACATGAGAGTACGAGCACAAGTTAGATTCATATCTTCACATCCATATACTAGAGCTAAGTTTTCCAATTTCCAAGTTAAAAACAGAGGTTTCGCGGTTTCTCCAAAACGTGTAACAGCAACAACAAGTTCTCGAGACCTTGAATTTGACCCAAAAAAATCATAACACAAGTTACCTGTTTCATGTCCATAAGAAACATCCAGTATTTTCAAGTTAGCTCGTAACGTTGTATATAAAATACAAAGAAATAAAATGCATATCCAGAATTCTTATCTAATATCATAATTTGTATTTAGTTAACTTTAGCATGTTTTGAAAATACATTTTCGGAAAATTTTCAAAAATATATTTTCGGAATAAATTTATTCATAAAATGAGTGTAACACAAAAATAAATAAAATGTGTGTAAGAGATATGTCTGGAGATGGATATTTGAAACGGGAGGCATTTTTGAAAGTTTGCGTGATGCAATAAAAAGATATTTGGTGACTAAATAAATAGTCAAAATTAAACCAAAAATCAGAGCCGGGCCTTAGAAAAAGGCCCAACCGCACCTCACAAGCCTAGGGGCAAGCATTGTAGGGAAGTTTTACCTTGTACCCCTACACTTGTACCTATACCCCTACATTAAAAATTTTTGGACCAAAATATCCTCGTATAAAAATTTATTATTTTTTAATTTTTTTATATTTTTTTATTTGTTTACCGGAAGACTTTTTGGAAGTCTTCCGGTTCACATTTTTTTTCGTATGTTTACCGGAAGACTTTTTGGAAGTCTTCCGGTTCATATTTTTTCGTTTGTTTACCGGAAGACTTTTTTGGAAGTCTTCCGATTCATATTTTTTTTTAATTTGTAATTAATATTTAAGATTTATTAACTATATATAAAGACCAATTTAGTGAATTTTTGAATATTATACTTAAAATATAAAAATTCTATAAATAGAGAATTATTTTCAGAATATTTTCTATTTGCTATAATTATTAAAATACAATGAGATTAAAATCATTTATTTTAAATGATCATAAGAGTAAAATTTTCTCAAATATCTTATTAATCTTAAACATTAATAAATAAAATAAATTTAAATATAGGATATAAGTTTACATTATTCAATATATTTAATCAAATGAAAACATATGTGATAAATAAATAATGTATTTTAACTTAAAATGATCACAATAAGTTAACTTGCAAAATAATATAAGTAATAAATTAATAATGTATTTTATTTAAAATAATCACAATAATAGAATACGCAAATAATGTGTTTTATTTATAGGACTGAAATAGTTTTACTGATTATTTAATTTTAAATACTACTATGAATATAGTATTTAATCTATACTTTAGAACTCACATAATTATAAATATAAAAAATATTGTTTTATTACCCATATTTTTATTTAATTAAAAAAAATAAGAATATAAATTTATTATTTGTTTTTCATTTTCGTTTGATCTTTTTTTTATTTATAAATTTTTTGCATATTCTATACTGTGCTTACTTTAAATAAAATATATTATTTATTTTATTAAAAATATTAAATAAAGTGAAATAATTAAAAAGATCAAACAAAAATGAAAAACAAATAATAAATTTAAATTCTTATTTTTTTAATTAAATAAAAATATGGGTAATAAAACAATATTTTTTATATTTATAATTATGTGAGTTCTAAAGTATAGATTAAATACAATATTCATAGTAGTATTCAAAATTAAATAATCAATAAAACTATATCAGTCCTATAAATAAAATACATTATTTGCGTATTTTATTATTGTGATTATTTTAAATAAAATACATTATTAATTTATTACTTATATTATTTTGCAAGTTAACTTATTGTGATCATTTTAAGTTAAAATACATTATTTATTTATCACATATGTTTTCATTTGATTAAATATATTGAATAATGTAAATTTATATCTTATATTTAAATTTATTTTATTTATTAATATTTAAGATTAATAAGATATTTGAGAAAATTCTACTATTATGATCATTTAAAATAAATGATTTTAATCCTAGTATTCTAATAATTATAGTAAATAGAAAATATTCTGAAAATGATTCTCTATTTATAGAATTTTTATATTTTAAATATAATATTCAAAAATTTACTAAATTGGTCTTTTATATAAAATTAATAAATCTTAAATATTAATTACAAATTAAAAAAAAAACATGAACCGGAAGACTTCCAAAAAGTCTTCAGGTAAACAAACGAAAAAAATATGTACCGGAAGACTTCCAAAAAGTCTTCCGGTAAACATACTAAAAAAATGTGAACCGGAAGACTTCCAAAAAGTCTTCCGGTAAACAAATAAAAAAATATAAAAAAATTAAAAAATAATAAATTTTTATACGAGGATATTTTGGTCCAAATTTTTTTAATGTAGGGGTATAGGTATAAGTGTGGGGGTATGGGGTAAAACTTCCGCATTGTAGTTACTGCTCATCTGTGCATAAAGCCCAGTGCTAGTAACACCAGCCATAAGTTTTCGTTGACATAATTTATGGTATTTATTTTACCAGCAAAATTCTTATTGTCCGTATATTTATTTTTTATATGTATTATCAATATTATAAAACGCAATATTTTTATAAATTATTTTTTATTTTATGTGATAGAATCCGTTAATATATTGTGAAGTGTTTGTTGCAAAAAAAATTTCACCCCTATGGAATATGTCAAATAATAGTATAAATATGATTTATTGAATACTAACATTTAAACTATATAAATGGTACATTTAAATCAAATTAACGTTTTTTAATATCAAATATTTATTTTATGTTGTTGACTTTTTTTTAAACAAAACAAAATAATTTCTACTTAGTTGTATAAATCGTTGTGACACATCTATATTTTAGGTTTTATATCTAAATTTAATATTCTATTGCTTTTCATAGAAAACATTTTTTTTAAGAATGTGTTTGAAGTAATTGTTTTGTAACTTCCTTATAAAATTTTTTTGAATCTCAAATTTTTTTTATAAAATAAAATATATATCTCGCAAGCAAAATTTCATCAACTTCAAATGTCAAAAAAAAAAAAAACATAACTTCTTTCGGCACAGAATATTATTGAAATAATTAATAAGATTTTATATGCAATAATTATATTAGAAAAGTAGTTAATCTCTTTCAAAAACATTAATATATCAATAAGGGCTACTTTTTTCTTTAGTTAATATATCTCTTATTAATTTTTGGGTAATTTTAACTTGTGCCCTTGGGGCACATGTTAAGGAAACCACTTTTAGTAAATTTGTATTGAAAAAAACAATTTAAAAATTAATTTTATATTTTAATTTAAATTTGTATACAATTTCCAAAATAATATTTCTTAATTTAGTTCTTAACATGTGCCCCAAGGGTACAAGTAGGGCTGGAAATGAGTCGAGTCGAGTCGAACTCACCTCAGCTCGGCTCGACTCATTAAGAATTTTTCGAGTTCGAGTTCGAGTTCGAGTTCAACACGAACTTTTTTTTAAACTCAAACTCGACTCGTTATGAATTGTTTCGAGTTCGAGTTCGAGTTCAACACGAACTTTTTTTTAAGTTCAAACTCGACTTGTTATAAGTTCACGAACAGTTTGGTTCAACTCATTAGGATCAGCTCACATGATTCACGGGCTTAAAAACTATTTTTTTTAATATATATATATTTTAGTATATTTGACATTTTAAATAAATATATTTTTTTTAAAATAAAATATTAAAATAAAATAAAAATTATCATATTGAAATTTAACTTTATCTTCGAAATCTACTAATTCAAAACTTACACAACTTTCAATAGATACATTTGAGAGTCTAATTCAAAAACTACTAAGTTGAAGATTAAATTTGTCTAAGATTTAGATTAAATATTTAAACCTAATCTTAAAGACAGTATAATTATTCTCATATGTAATCGAGTTAACTCATGAACCTAACGAGTCGAACTATGTAGAGTTCAAGTTCAGCTCATTTAGTTAACGAACTTAATTTTTCGCTCATACTCAACTCATTAGGTTCATGAACCTAGTTCAACGATCTAATTGTCGAATCGAATTTCGAACTATTTTCGAATTGGTTCGGTTCATTGCCAGCCCTAGGTACAAGTTAACATTACCCTTAATTTTTATTCATCATACAGAGTATATGTGTTTATTGGGAATTAATCTTGTCTATGTGTTTGTTTCATTTATTACAACTGTAAGTGATAAACACGCGTTAAATGAAAATATTTCAGAATTTTCACTATAATCAAATAGCTTTACTAATGTATGAAATATACAAGGACATTGACATATGAAAATAATAAATGAGATTGCAATAATGGATTTGATTCCTATACGGCTATACAAAAAATGTTAATTGTGTTAAGGATATGAAATTATAGTACTACTATTTGAAATCATTTTTATATAGTTTATTTGATATGAAATTATAATACTATTATTTTAAATAAATTTTATACAATTTATTTTTATTCAGTCTATTTCAAATTATTTAAGTATATGAAATTTTTTATACAATAAAATATTTGCCCCCACAAATTATAAGTTCTGACTTCGTCCTTGTATACAACAACTTGATCAACAATGTAAAAAAAATAACTAACCTTAAAAATTCCTCTTTAAAAGATATTGAATGTAATATAATCATTTTAAAGATAAAAGTATAATGCAAAGGAGTGTCATAGTCTAATTTTATCCATAGATCAATAAATTGATTCATTGACATGACATTTGCATCATCTGCATATCATTACATGCATTTCTTTGGACATAATTCCAAAAAAAATCAACCAGAATAAATTAGGGTGTTACATAGTTGCATCAGAGCATGTCGGTTTGTCCGACCAGGTTTTTGCATGATAATTGTTCCCTAGTATGCGACATGTATGTGTACACTATTGATGCATTGTTTCTTCTAATGTCGGATTGATGGTGTCATACCCTAAAATCTTCTCTACCTATTCTCGTTTTCATTTGGCCCATGGTTCACGATTCATCTGCATACTCTTAACCTAATCATCTATTATAAGATCATTCATCTACACTAGTATTTTTCAAGTAACATCATTGATTTAAGAGGTTCTTATTATTTATCATGCAAGACATTGAATTATGCAAAAGGTGTCATCAATCTTCATTGGCTATGATTCCTTTGGTATATACTTATGAAGCAAGTTTGTGGGATCATTATGCTACACTTAACTTTTTGGGCACAACAAACTTGGATGGTCACTTTCCTTGGCCTGAGTCTATGGAATCCCTAAACTTTGGTCAAGGCACTTTGATTGTGGAGTTGAAAGCCATTTGCACAAGTTTGACTTTTTGGCCAACAAAGTCAAGTCAACCATGGAAGGTATTTATTATGGAGTCTTACATGTTAGTATGGACCATTGTCCTCTTGGTTAAGGCATTACCATTCAAAGTCAAAAGAGTCAAAGTTCAAATATTCAAAATTTTGAAATTGGAGGGAAAATACATTTGTTGAGAAATAAGTTACAAGTTGCATTCAAGGTCCAATTCACATGCAAAATCCAACAAAACATTACAAAAGGCAAAATCACAAATTTAAAAAAAAAAATCCTATTTTGACCTAAGGTTGACATTTGGTCAACTGTTGACTTTTAGTCAAATAGTTAACCAAAGTCAAACTGAATCCTAAGCCTATCTTTTTTCTCCATCCTCATGATTTCCATTTGTGACTCCAAATCTCTTTTATCTTCGTGTCTAATGGTCCAAACTCTAAGCTCCATTTAGACATGCCATGACCTAAATCCATTCAAGTATTCAAGCTTCATGAACAAAACTTCATGCTTCCATCATGTTAAGACTTGCAAACAACCCCTGTAAAACCCAAATCAAATCAACATCATTAAACCCATCATACATCCCAACTGTCAGGAACATACCAACACTAGCGATGCATATTCATCCAAATACATGACTCCATTACACTTAGCCCATATTTCATGCATACATGCTGACAAATTAAGTCATAACAACAGTACACACACATACACATAATCCACACTTTAGAAATTAACATGCATACTATAAAAATCCAACTTAGTAGCATACATGTGCAAACCATGCAACATACTTATGAATTTACAATACAAAAACCAACCATCATAGCCAAGGATACCAATAATCTAACAGTAGGCCACACAACAATTCCATCATGCACATCACTGCCCCAATTTAACTTGCAACAAACATAAAGTTTATACATTGACATCAATTGTTAGGTTAACATGCCAAGTTAGTTAACATATGTTCAAACCAACTAACCCTAACATATAACCATTAGCCCACCTCTTAAGTCATTTATGAGTTAATTATCAGTAATGGCCAAAATAGCAAGGTTAACTAACTTGCAAACCCATATCAAACATAAAAAAAAAACAAGTACACATCATATAATATGAGCCGACCTTCAATCATACCTCATGAGCTAACAACCCCCTAATCATTAGCACATTCCCACTAACCCAAGCCAGGGCATAACCATCATGTACAGTTAGTTAGTTTCTAACTAACTGATAGCAGATTTCTTACCTATAAACACTTAACACTAACTTGCAATCAACCTTTGCCCCTCCAATAATTAATCCTAGCTATTTGATCAGTAAATTAGCAAGTGTACTTATCTTTTAATGTAGTAATACTGGGAAATCCCAAGTATCGATCTCAAGGACTGCTTGACGATACAAAGTTCGTGTTTTTATTTAGTTAAACAAAAGATTTAGGGGTTTTGAATTGGTGTTTTTTATAAAGAAAAATAAACTAACAAATAAAAGTAAACAAAGCAGTTGAACGGATGAAAGAAACAAGAGTAGACATGCTAGGGAAGGTGTATGATATGATTAATTAATAATTCTAATATGACCTTGCAACAACTTAATTCATAATATTGATTACCAATTCTTAAGGGTGTTTACTCCTTAATCCTTGTGAGTAAACATTTAAACATTCAAATTAACTCCTATGTCCATAATGAATTATAGATGAATTTAAGCATTACTTTATCAAGAACAATCCGGTTTTTATAGGGTATCCCTAGTCCTAGGTGATATCTACTACAAAATACTCTCAATTGAGCATTAACAATGGCGGTCTAGTCTAAATATTAACCCTAAATCAAATTCGATTTTTCTGAAAGAGAGAGCATTAAGAACAAATTAAGAGTAAATCAAATATAATAAAAATTTCCGTTATAATAAGGTTCAAATTAAAATCATCACAAATCCAAATCAGGGACACCCCTAGCATTGAGGGGTTTAGCTACTTATAATAATAAAAAAAGATATCATACAGAGTGTAGACATTATATATTTATATATGAAATAAGTCTTCAATATCATAAAGCTCATGAAAATCTTGACCCACCTTGAAAATATGAGTTATCCAGCCTCAAAACGTGTTTTTTGCCGTAAAAAATCGTCCAACCCCTTAAAAATCACATCCTGACTTTAAATACTCAAAATCGGGCTCTTCTTTTTTTGCAATTATGGGCGCACATACGCATATGGGCGGCGTATGGGGCATATAGTACGTGTATGACCCTGGGTGAGGTGTATGATACGTGTACGACACAGTGTGGAGCGTATGAGCCATATGCGTATGGGACAGACCATGCACGCATGGGTAGAAATACTCATTTTTCAGATCTGATACACGTATGAGCAAGTTGATACACATATGGGCAGAAAATTGAGAATTAGTCTTTGGTGTCTTCATAAAAGTTGTAGCCCTTAATGTTAGCTTTCATTTGCAGTCAGTCCTACGCCATTCCGCATTATGACACTCTAGATATGATCAAAATGCCACAAGTTTATCATATGTGCATCATGCTGAAAAATAGACTTTGTGAATCCTTTTGAAAATTCGTTGTGTTCCTTTTTCGACCGTTTCTTTGACATCCTTCAACCTACAAAATACGTTAAACTTTCCAAAAAGATCAAAAATACCATGAATACTTAAAACATACACAAATATGAAATTAAAGAAACTGACATATAAACCACTCAAACTATATAGAAAATGCAAATAACTCGCATACTTTCACCTATTAAAATGATAATAACTATAGCAGAAATGGTGATTGATCACAACCCTAAACTTAGCTTGTTTCTTGTCCTCAGGAAACTTTAAGACTATCTACTCATGCCAACTCAAATAAAGTTAAATTTTTTGAAAATACCATACCTCTAGGATCTTTCGTGGTTCTCTTTTACCATGACCTTAAGCCTTTCCTGTTTACTATGGATGATTGATCTTTCACATTTTCACTTGATGATATTGCTTCACCTATCACCTCGTTGCACATTCTCACCAAATCTCTCAGGTGTTTATGTGTTTCACTCAAAATTCAAAGTACGCAATATCATACCTTAAGCTTGAATAAACTCTCTTTCGATTACCAGATGCACAATACACACACCTTTTGAGGTCTTTCATGGTTGTAGTAGGGTTAGGTTTAAGGTAGGGCAATTATTATGAATGAGTAGATTGATGTTTCAGAGTCATTGTGATCATTCTCCTCACTATGTTCATTCTAATGTATCACTGCTGGAATTTTTCTTTTACTTGCCTTTTAGGGTTAGCCATCAATGACTATTCAGCTTTTTGGATTTTCTTTGTTTCTCAGTATCAACGGGTTCTCCTTCTGGTGAGTGCTTTTATAATATATAATTTTTTTATTTGATTTTCAACTTTTCTCTCCTTTGAGTTTTCTTAGATGCACTCACCATTATCAAGCTTATAGAGTGTGTGTGTGTGTGTGTGTGTGTGTGTGTGTGTGTGTGTGTGTGTGTGTGTGTGTGCCCGCGTGCGTGCACGCGGTTGTGTGTTTGTGTAAACATTTTTAAAAAATCAATGTTTTTGTAAATTATTTTCTAATTATGATTATCGTAATTCACCTCCTCACCCCTTTATTGTGTTTGAAGTAACTTAGTCAACAAGTAACATCACAACTTAACTCTTATTATAAGACTAATCATCTCACAAGATAGTATGATGACTTCAAATACTTCTTCTTTTAATAAGAGACTTTTCATGAACACGCATCATTTGTTTGATGGTGAAAGTTTTGTTATATGGAAAGAGATAATAAAAGTGTTTTTTGATTATGTTGATTTTGAATTATGGATTTATGTTTTAGAAGGTCCTTTTGTTCCTACTCACTTTATTAATAATAAATTAGTAATCAAAAAGAGAAATATATGGACCACAAAAGAAAAGATAAAGTGAACAAATGGTTTCAAGATAAGTACTTGATGATAAGTGCATTAAGTATTAGAGAGTACTACTGTGTTTTTAACTGTAGCCTTGTTAAACAAGTGTGAGACACCCTTTAAGGAAATCTGAAGTTCCAACTGATATGGACAATCAAAGGATGAGCCACTTGTCTAAGAAATTTAGACACCAAGTGACAATTAAAACAATCTTAAAGGATAGTTTTCAAATGTTAAGTCCTGGAAATAATTTCAAAAAGGTTGTATCTAAAGAATATCTAGGATTCAAGAAGTGGTATAAAAAATCTTATTCAGTACTTAACTCTGAAGATACAAAAGATGTTGATAATCTATAGGATATATCAAATAAGAAGGAGGTCATAATGAAGCTTGAAGAATTAATACAATTGCTCGAAGAAGAAACTTCAAATGCATCTGAAGAATTATCATCAGAAGAATTGTACAAGGAATCTTCATCATTTGAATCCTCCGAAGAATCTTTTGAAAAATCATCAAAAGAATAATAGTATGAAGAACTCGTACAATCTTATGAAGAATTTGTAGCATCATATAAAAGATATGTGGTAACATATGAATAATCTTCATCATCTAAATCATTTGAAGAACCATCATCTTAAGAATCATTCAAACTTTCACACAAAAATTCACATGAAGTATGTTCTAAAGAATTAACAATGGAATTAGATGAAGAGGTATATTTTTTATTTAAAGATACTTGTGAAGATGAGGATGAAGTAGTTATTGTATGATACAAGAAATTGGTTGATTTAAGTGTTAAGCTTAGTGTTGCACCCCAAAATTTGTCGTCACTTTTTCTAACCATAATTGGCTTGTGCTCCACATACATATGCATTTATCCACTAGGTCATACACTACCAATCATTCATTTGTATAAGATTTTAAGGCATGAGATCAGGGCTATTTAAAGAGCTAAGGTTTCCATTTGAGGTTTTCTACATCATTGAAGAATAACTCAACTGGTCTTTCTTAGACTATGGAATCAGGGTGTTGAGCTACCATTATTATGAGCATCTTCTTATCATGGTTTATCAAATATCAAGGTCATCTCCTTCAGTGTTTCTCAGAGGACTCGATTTGTTTCCTATTTCAGTGTATACCCCCAAAGATTTAGGGTTTTCCCTCCATTGGTGTTGAGGGTAGTATTGTGGAGACTGAGCAAAGTTTTTGTGGTATATTTTATCTTCTGAGAATTAGGTCATGGGATTTTGTATGCATACTCATGACGACTAACAAGTTTGTGCAGGTGTAGATGGTATTTATTCTCAGAGTCAAGCATTTCAGGATACCTTAAAATGGTCATAGGGTTGCCATTTGACCTGGGCTCCACTTTTAGAATTTTTTATACGTTCCTAAATGTCGCTACGCGAAAAATGACACAGAGTCGCCACCGGATTTTATTTATCCCAAGGAAGGAAAGGGAAATAGCGATAAAAACTTTAGGAAAGAGCATGGTCATCGCAACCAAGTCTTAGGGTTTGGGAGTCGGTTATGCGAGGGGAAGGTATTAGCACCCCCTCGTATCCATCGTACTCGATGGGAACCTTCTAGGTTGTTTAGCGTGAATGGGTATTTTTATTATTAAAAGTATGCTCGCTTAAAAGAAAAGAGGGGGTGGTTTTTATTTTAATGCTCGCCAAGGATTGTGGCCCTTGTGCCTACGTATTCTCACTTAAAAGAAGTGAAGAAATTAGAGCTCCGTAGTTCAGAGGCTTGTGAAATGGTTGTTTGTTGGTTGATTTTATACCTTGAAAAAGGGTTTTCGGATTGATGCCCTTAAGGTGAAAGGAAGTTTGATGAGTTGATGTTATTTTTAGATTTTTGAAGAGAAATTATCCTTGATTAGGATTACACAAAAGACTTTGGATAGAGATGGTGTATAACCTCAATCGTATATTTATTATGTTTTGGATTTTTTATGAGAAAAATACCACTTGATGTTGGATCAAGGGTTTTATTGTTTATGAAAATATTTGAAGTAATGCGAACAAGGTCGATGGCGAACGCACAAAGCGGTCGACTTACAAGGTCAAAAATGGCTCGATGAGAATCGAGAGTTTATTTTCTTAAAAAAGGGTTTTTTGGAACCAAAGGTCAAAAATGACCAACAATAAAATATCCACACACAAAGGCCATGAAAACACAACGGGTTAGTCGGCTTGAATCAAAACACACACAAAAAACAACAAATTTTTTTTAAGGTCAAATAGCAAATAACGTGAAAACAGGGGTCTGACACGGCCTGTGTCAGGAAGTGCCTACAACATGGGTTTTTGAGGCAACAGAGGGCTGACACGGCCGCCCTCCACTCTTCACTCTATATTTTGATGGTTCTGCTTCTCAATAGTTCTCTTGACTCTCTTGATTTTTTTATATTTTTGTTCTCTCTATTTTTCTGGTTTTTGTTCTCTCTATTTTTCTGGTTTTTGTTCTCTCTATTTCTCTATCTCAATGTGTGTTTAATGCCCCCTCTTTCTACCGCTATTGCTTTTCTTTTTATATCCCAAAACATTAGGGTTTACAACTGTTTTTAAACTTCAGAATTTCTACACTTAGAAATATCCAAAAGTCACTCTCTTGGTGCACCATTTTCCCCTAGAAATCCTACTTTTCTACTGCACTTTTGCTGCTGTACCAAAACAATAGATCTTGTACATGCTTCAAATTTCAGAATTTCTACATTTGGAAATGCTTATTACCACTTTCTTGGTGCAGCAAATGGAGATTTGATGAGGCATGAAGGGTACCATAGCATGAAATTAGTTAGAAACTTGCATAAAGACTAGAAATAGCTTAATTTTCTAAGTTTGCTTAGAGTTGGAAGCTTTGCAACCAATGTGACATTCTTGCAAATGTCATGAAATTCCCTTTGTAATATTCTAATCTTGAATTCATGAATCTTGAATTGGTGGATTTCCCTTATACCATTATTTGAAGTGGATGAAGTCTTGAATTATGAACTTGCATTTTTATGTTCATTAGGAACATTGAGTTTGAATTTTTTTCAAGTAACTTTTCTTTGGAGAAAACTACATGAGTAGACTTTCCAACTTAGATTAAACCTTAGATGATGAACCTTTTCTTCCATGTAGCCCATGACAAGCAATTTATCTTATTTGGAATGGAAAACAACAAACCAACCCAATCCCTAACTTGTAAACCCACATGCTCGATATGCGCTAGAGCGATGTATGATATGGCGAATGTAGAGTATGAAAGGCTAAAGGTGAAAATGAGGGTGTGACACTAAACCATTATTGGATCAACGCTTTGGAGATGTCTTTGAAGGATTTTCTGGCTATATCTCATTCAAATAAGGTTTTGATAGTTTATGAGTCAAGGGTACCTTAAAATCAATATGTTAGAGAGTGTGATTGATGCCTTATCATTACTTCAACTGAGGATATTTGGAATTAGGTTTTTAGTTCTTATCAAGTTCTCGAGTCGTTTCTTTTTCAAAGTCATCAAATGAAGGAGAACTTGTTTGAAATAAAGGATTTGGTACAAGTTATAAGTCACGGTGCAAAAGAGGAAGTTGTGAATTCATTAAGATTAAAGGTGACGAAGTAGCGTAAAGGATTCCATATGGCATCAAAAGTTTGATTCATAATGTTTGGATTTTAAGTGGTCTGATTGAATGGAATAAAGAGATAATCATGCTTATGTTTGGAAAGAAGATTCATGTCCAAGATTCAAGATCACTTATGCATGCTTTTCATAAAATCAAAGGGAAAAATGTCAAAATCCAAAAAATGGTTCAAAGTTGCAAATGTACAAGAGTACTTTATGCGAGGAGGTAAAAGTCTACATTAACTCCCAAATTCAAGTTTCAATCAAGTTGTGATTAAAGTGGCCATATTTTGTGAATTCATGAGTTCATACTTCACCATTGAAATTTCACCAATTCAAATTCATAAATCTAAGCTCATTTTAAAATACAATTCAAGTGGTCATTCAAGATTTGAAAAGGTTACAAGCTCCAAGTCAATTAAAAAAAAATTCAAAATAAACAAGAAGCATGATTCATGACAAAGTACAAGTATTCAAAATCAAGATTCATGTTCCTCATACAATTCAAAAAGTTCCAATTCATGTCATCAAAAAGTACCAAATCTTGAAAGCTTACAAGGAGAAATTCAATTCACAATCCATTCAGAATACCAAGCTTAGTTGATACAATATGCCAATTAAAAAAAACACAATGGACAAAATTTTGTTACATCCCAAAATGGAAGTGTAAAGAGATTGCTTTTTCATATCAAGTGGGGTTTGGCCTTTGATATCTGGACATATTATGAATCTTTGTATGGATACTGATCTTAATAGAGAGAACTTCTACGTACCATTGTGAGAGCATTGCGCGATCAATTGATTTGTTCTCCTACTGCCAATCATGAGGTTGAAATACTCATAGGTCATGGGATGGTGGAGTTTTCGAAGAATGATCTTGAATACTTGTTGGAACACTACCCGTCAAAATCAGGAGAACCATACTAATTTGAAGGATAAAAAAGAAGAAATCCACAACTATCAGTACATGATGAGAAAAGATAGCCCAGCCATTTACCTATTCTTTTCCATATTTTGTTAGTGGTTCATACCAATTTTTGATGGCACGTCTTCAAAACTGCAAGGTAAAAAACCATTCTTCAGAAGAACACTGGACTATTAATTTTGTTCTAACAACTAGAATGCATACAAGTCACACTATGTGTGGAGGACAAGAGAATTTTGCTCGTAGCATAAAAGTTGGATGAGGCCTCAACCTCCTGTCAAGAAAAAATTGAAAGTTCTCAATGTCACGAGCAAGAAAGGCAGGTTATCTATAGTCATTAATCCAAAACACAAACAATCAGCCCCATTATTAATCTTGAGTTAAAACAAAGTAACAAGGCAAAAATGTTTCCATAACATATCAAAACATGCTTCAAATGAAGAAGGAAGCATATCCAAACATGTTTAAACATGTTCAAATCAAAAGGGAACATCATTATAATCATCGATCATAGCAGATATCACAATCACAACATTATTGTTTTTTTCTAAAACAAGCTCCAACAACGTAATTTCGCAGGTTCAATTTGACGTCACAATATTAATTGCAAGAGAGCCTATAAAAGGGGAAGAATATGCATGGAAAACGGGGCATCATTGCAAGAGATACATATAACGTTTTTCAAAAGTGAATCACATACACATAAAAAACACACACAGCAGAACTAGAATTCACGTACGAAAATTCGTAGAGTAAGAGGCAACATACACAAATCAAATCAGAGCAACAATAACTCACTGAAACAGTACGACGCAACAAGAGAAAGGAGGAAGAGCATTGGAAACGCACCGACATAACTAATATCGTTGTCGAAGACGCGTCGGACGAACTCCGATAGGTAATTCCATTTAGCTCTACCCTTGCATCACTTACATGCTATTCAATTGTTGATTGTCACCACCATTTTTGTCCGATTCGAAGCACCATGTTCATCCTGGTTCAGGAAACTTGCGTGAGAGAGAAAGCCGTGTGAGAGTGAGAGAGACGGAAATCGTACGAGCAAAGGGGGAGTAAGGCATCACGCTCGCTATCGTCGGGCGTTGGCCATGGCACAACGAGCTTCTCCATCACCAGCGATACGAACAAGAGAGAAAGAAGGGGCAAGGGTCGTGCAAGAGTGAAAGACAGATGTTGCTTGTCATTTTTTCTCATTTTTTGTTTTTTTTCTTTTCCAATGTTACTAAGGTTTGAGTCAGATGGGTAAAAGAAAACCAACCCAATGTTTGTTTTTTTGAACTTCCTTAGGCTTGTGATAAGCCCATCATCATCATGTTTTTTTAAAAAAAATAAAATTACATACCTATAATTTATTTTTACACCCCTCCTTTAAACTTAGTTTTCGCATATTTTAATTAGAATTCTCAATTTACTTGTTAGTTTTCACGTCGATTAAGACTTCAATTTTGATTAATTAAATTTTAGTTAATCAATCGGAATTCTTAGGGTCCCAATTGAATAATTAAACTTCTATTTAGATACCGTTTAACTTTGGATAATTATTGTTAAATTATTATAAAAATCTTTATGATTGTTAAATAATTTTGAGGCATGATCTTGTTGACTTTTGAATTGTCATGTTCCCTTAGGTTTTCGATTCAACTTTGTCTCTGAAAAATTGGATCAAATTAGGTTTTAAGCTTCAAACTTTTTCATGATAATTCTAGGATAGTTTCCCTTCCATCGTAACTTAAGGATCACAGTATTAGGTTAGCTTCTTTTCCGTTTAAAACTAAAACCTTTTCTCCTAATCAAAAATCCAAAAATACTTTAATCATATATAATCATTTCTCAATCCCTAAAAAACACTTAACTAGTCAAAATCATTTTCACTTCGGGATTTTCCATTTAAAACTTTTCAAAAAGGGCGCGCTTCATAGCATCGTCCATATACAACACATAACAAACCAAAACATTTTCAACAAGAACTACGGAGTTCTGATTTACTATGGGATACGTAGGCACTAATTTGCAAAACTCTGACGAACTCAATAGTAAAAACCTTTTTTTTCCTAAATAACTCATCCGCATATTCCCTTAGCAAGTAAGTCATTAGATATCACACACTCTTTGATTAGAACAACAATAGTGGATCCTGTTAAGAACAACGGACGTGAGGGGTTGCAAATACTTTCCTCTCGCGTAATTGACTCCCGAACCCCGAACTTGGTTGCGATGACCATGTTCTTTCCCATATGAGGTTATCTCGATGTTTTCCTTTCCCTGTTGGGATAAATAAATTTTATGGCGACTTTGTGTCTTTGCCGGTTGTTTTTCGCGTAGCGACAGCTGGCGACTCTGCTAGGGACTTATTTTCCTAAGCGAGTCAATCCTAGCTCTTGTTTGTTTTCTTTTTTCTTTGGGTGTTTGTTTTATGCTTTATATGTTTTATTTATCCCATTCATTATATATATGTCATTCATATTCTTGGATACTGTTGTACTGTTGGGATGAATGATGTTGAGATATAAGCCCATTACCCAGGCTTGAGTATATACATATGATTAGAGTGGACTTGTGACGACATGTGTAGCGCTTGATACGTATCGTTGGCATGAGATCCGCATTCAGACGAGGTTTTCTTGGAAGATGCTATGTCCTGTATGCCTATACAGTAACCAAAGTATTCCCTTGAGGGCTTATGACTCTAGAGACCATTCATGGGAGATCAGTTGAGGCCTCCTATCGCTACTGCAAAAAAAGAAGGTCGATAATGACTAACAGAGTCGCCACCTATCGTTATTTATCCCAAAGAAGGGAAAGGAAACGATCGGAAAAAACCTGACGAAAATGGGAAAAGATGAGGTCATCGCAACCAAGTTCTAGGTTCGGGAGTCGGTTACGCAAGGGGAAGGTATGAGCACCCCTCACGTACGTCGTACTCGACGGGATCCACGCATGTGTTGTCTAGCTAAAAAGGGTGTGTAAACTATCTACGCTAAAGGCTTATGGACAAAAGAGAAAGAAAAAGAACTGACTCGGCAGAGCATCGTCGCTCTGTGCCTACGTACTCCCTCGTGCAATGGGAAAGTCAGAGTCAACGTAGTTCGCCTAACTACGGCTAAAGAAGGGGGGAAGGTTGCTCGCCAAGACATCGCGTCCTATGCCTATGTACTTTCGTCTGGTACAAAAGATCAGAGTAAACGTAGTTCGGGCTTACGAGAACACAGGTTATTCAAAAGTTTTACCCGAGTAGGGTTAACAGACAGTTCTAGCAGTTGGTGTATGCAGCTCGACCATTGGAGACTTAGGCGTTACCGTTTGCGATAGGACTGAAAGTTAACAACACTCTTGTTTATGAAATGAGTTTTCCTGATTAAGACCCCAAGGGGTGAAAAATAGTTTGAGTTGTTTTTGTGTTTTTTAAGGAAGAAGTGTCTTGAATTAGAGTGTTCATAATGTATGCTGTAACAAAGTTTAAAACCTAGGATCGAATGCGTCGGATATCGTCCTAAGGACGTATACTAAACACTCTAGGAAATTGAGAGGTAACCACTCAATCACCATTTCCCAAGTACAAGGCTCATGGCACAACACTCATTATATTTATTAAGTGAATTGAAGTTGTTTGAAGATGAGAAGAGATAAGGTGACAAACTAAGGGGGACTAGACCAAACCCTAAACGTTGTCATGCAATATGCACCTAAAGTTGAGTTTGAAATGGGACTACCTAATGTTATCATGCATGGTTAGAACCCTAATGTCTATCATAACCTCTCTTGAACAAGAGAGGTTAGAAATCCTAAGGGAAGAAAGACAAAAAGAAAAAGAAGCAATAAGAAGAAACAATGCATATGAAGAATGCAAACACAAATGCAACAAGGAAGACAAAGATGCAATGCAAGTGAGGGAGGAAATATGTGTGGGGCTGGAACCTCCACAAGCTCATCTCAATCTCAAGCCATGGTATGAATAAGTGCAAGAGAAGAGGAGAAGAAGATGCATAAAAAACAAGCAACAAAAACAATGAGAAAAAGTCCTCATGGATTCATTACTTTAGGTAGGCTTCAAGTTCCTCCTAAGGAGGGACCAAGCAACCTTAAGTAGTATTCCAAAGTCATAGGACATAATAGGGATGAGGAGAAGAGATCTCAAAAGCTAAAGCAAAACATCATAAGCAAATGCAAACAACAACACCAAAGAATGCAAGCAAACACCACTTATGGAAACACAGTGTGCAAACATGAAAGTATGAGATCAAATGAACAACTTATGCATAAGGTAAAGACCTATGAATTGGCACACAAGACCTATAACAAGCCCCTAACATGAAACAATCAAAATTAGGTTCATCAATAATGCACAACCAAGCTTTGGAAGCAAAATAAAACAAGTACACCAGCAAAGATGCATAAACATGAAGCAACTTGCAAAATACATGAAAAATATGAAAATGCATCTAAAAATGCCAAATAAAATCTCAAAGTACCCCCAAGGTATAGGGAACCAGGGGTCAAAAGGGGAGTTTGAAAACCAAAAGGAAAGTGCCTCAACAGAGGGCAAACACCAAGAGTGTCCCAAACTAAGGCAAAAAATGGAGAGGGAATAAAAGGCAATTCAAATTACATGGAAACAGAACTTAAAAATCATGAAAAAAAATATCCAAAGATCAATGAATATGTTAACACAATGCTCAAAAAAATTCGTGCAAAAATGAGAAGTTTAAACATGGAAATAAAATCAAGAAAGAACAAAACCACAATTTAAATCAAATAAAATAGCCCCAATATTTAATTCGTTTTTTAATTGAAAATAAAGTGAAAAAAATAAAATAAAATATTCAGAAAAAACTAGACATCTTAAGGTTTGTGAAAATTATTTTTGGTGAATTTTTAAACTACTGGAACTATTTTATTTGGATTAAATTGGAAACAACATAAAACAGAAAAATAAAAGAAAATAACAATTAAATACAAAAGATGTGGTGCAAACAACAAACATTTTAAGTGTAAAATGCAAATGGGCCCAGGCTGGGGGTGTGAAAAGCCACGCATGATAGGCCCAGTGAGAGAAAACCAACAAGAAAAATTATGAACGCTTGTGTGTGATTGAGTTGACCGTGTGTATGGTGGAATCAGCTGTGGAACGTATGATCAAGTCTAAGGTAATCCAATTAAGTGGCTCATAAAGAGCCACCTCAATTAATGAATTTGAGTTTGGTTATGGTGTGCACAAGCTAAAAGGGCTTACGGTGAGTCTTAAAGTGAAACACATGATAAAAAAAAAACACAAAACGGACGAATACGGACGCGCCACATCAGCTTTCTTCTCCAATGAAACTCGCCGGCGCCGGAAGAACTTCGGTCTTCTTCTTCCTCGTCTCCGGCCGCCGCGAGCTCCCTCCCCCACCGTAGCTTCGTCGAATTTCAACCGTTTTCCACAAACTCTAGATGAAAACTCATCTACTCGTCGCAAGGATCATGAATCCAACCTCTATTTCCATTAATTCTCAACAACAACTCCAGAAATCAAACAACAAGCAAAAGTGCAAAAAATAAAGTTCACCAAAACTCAAATTAATTGGTCTAAACCTCATCTACATGTTGCAAGGAGTAAGAATCCATAAAAGTTAACTCAAAACACCACATAAATTCTTCAAACCGAATCAAACAAGTTTTGAGCTCATAAAATCAAACACCATAAACTTAAGCAAAAATGATCCATACAACTCAAGGATTCAAATGCAACGAAAATGGTGAAAAACCATGGCATATTAAGAGTGTAAGGTTGAAAATTAGTTTACCTAGTGGAGAGCCTCCACTGGGCCTTGAAACTGTGAGGAAGCTTAACGAAAAATGCCCAGAATCACTCCATGAACTCCAATTGAGGTGTTTGAAGGCTTGATTTGGTCTGAAAGTGGTTGAATCTGAGAATTCATTTTTGAGTTTTTTTACCACTTTTTCAAAATGTGTTATGGTTGTTCATGCACGAAAATGACCTAGCTCTGCTCCAATTTTCATCTAGAATACTTATATGATGGGTTTATGATCAAATAGGGCTTCAATTCAAGCTAAACAACCCATTTCAAAATTTCACATTTCACCACTTTTTCCAAATTGCCATACACGTTTTTACCAATACACCAGCTAGTTTTTCAATCCAAATCCACTACAAATCAGTTGTGTTGATCAAAGAAATGAGATTTGAGGCTTAATTTTGATCCTATGGTTGATTTCCATTTTGTTACTTCAAGAGGAAGAAACCATGAGAATGGCCTATTTTGAGACTTCAAATTTCCAATGTGAAGATGGCAATGTCTTTGAATTATTATTTGCAATCAAAAAATGCACAAACTTGCCTTGAAAAAGTTTAAAATCCATTAATTCTCAATTTCTCAATTTAAGCCTCCTTTATGATAAATTCAAACCCCAAATTCTCAAACCAAGCCTCCACCATGACAAGAGATGATTTTTTAATGAAAATGGCCTCATTTGGAGCAAGTTTCATGTTGAAAAGGTTTCCATTTGAAGTCTGCAAGTTGGTGAAATGGACCTATAATTTTATGACCTGTAATCTTACTTTCCCAAAATACCCCTGACTTGTAAACCTCATAACTTGAGTTCTATAAATCAGATGAAAGACTTCTAGTATAATTTGGAAATCTAAGATCAAGACCTACAACTTTCATGTTAACCAAAAGTTGAGGATAAACTGCCTTCTAGGTCAAAACTGGCTTGGGAGTTGGTTGACTTTTGTTGACCAAAATCACATCCCTCAGATGACCTGTAACTTGTCTGGATCATAACTTGAGTTCTATAAATCCAATCGAGGACTTCTAGTACTCAAATTAAAGCTAAGAACATTATCTACAAGTTACATGTTGGCCAAAAATTAAGATGAGACTTGTATCTTGAGGTAGGTGATATTGAAGTCGGGCACTAAATAGGGGATTTTACCCTAAGAACCCTAATTTAGTAACTTCTCACACACTTAACCCTTGATGAATTGAACTTGAAATGATGTCTCATATGTATTAAAATAACATCCCATGACCATAGAGACTTTGAATTGAGTTTCTATCTTCTTCAATTGCACAGTTGACTGAGGATTTGCTAGATGAAAACCCTAACTGCAATACTTTCAACCGTGGCTTGTTCCACTTCACACAACCACTTGCATAAGCTCCACAATGACCCTCAAGGCCCTCAATAAGCTTTACTTACATCTCATACCCAAAACCATGGCTTTACAAACCTCTGATGCCCTTTAGTTGGCCTCCTAGTTAGGGGCTCTCCCGCACACATCCATCTGTTTTTTAACAAGACACTGACCACTTCAAGATGTCCTGATGACCATTCAAGCTTGAGTAACAACCCCTGCTTAGGCTCTATGCTCTGAGAAAACTTCTCTTGCTATGCACATCCCCTTTTGATCCCCTGTTCCATGAAAAATGCTATGCAATGCAAATGCTAGAACAAAATGAAATGAAATGAAACATAAACCAAGTTAAGAAAAGGTTGAGCAAATTTTGGGGTGCAACACCTCCCTAATTGATAATAATACCAAACTAGAAGTGGTGAACGTATTATTATTTTTCAACCTGAAGTCCCGTGAGACTGAGGACCTACTTGGAACCTTGTCCAAGACTAGAATCCACGTGTGAAAGGGGATGGGTTTTGTAGGAAATCTTGACCTTCAACCTACCCAGTTGTTTAGTTTTCTTATCGGTGTAACATTTTGAGCCTGGTTTTCGGGTATTCTCGTCAGAGCAGACTTTCGAACTTATTCTTTCAAGCAATACCTATTCAGAATTTGTGGCAACCTTGATCCCATGTTTTGCATTCATAACATCATAACTGCATTTTAACACCCATGTTTATTTATTTCCAGGAATTTATCTTATCTTTGATTTCGGTTGCCAAGCTTTTTATAGATGGACACTAGTAGGAAAGGTATCGTCAGCTACAAATTTCAGTCGCCTGACTTGAGTTCACTTTGTAGTTTGGTTTCCAGAACTACTCGGAGTAATTTGGAGTCCTTAAAATAAGATTATGGAAAGATCCTAGGCATGTTCCACACCATCACAGATTACGAGAAATTGGTTATTCACACATTACTGCAATTTTATAACCCTCTTCTTAGGTGTTTTACGTCTAGAGATTAACAGCTACCCCCCACTTTGGAGGAATTCTCGTTTATCTTGGACATCCCAGTCAGGAATCAGGTTCTATTCCATGACTTTATGGAAGTTCCTGCCCTAGAAGAAATTGCTGATGCTCTTCATTTGAGCACATTTGTCGTGAAAGCCAATCTTGGGGCTAAGGGAGGCTTATCTGGTTTTCTTTTGAGTTCCTTGGTGTATGAGGCTATAGTATATGTTGATGCATGTAGTTGAACCACCTTCAACGCTATCCTTGCTATGTGTATCTATAAGATTGCTCTTTTTCCCAACTTTTCAGGTTTTATGGATATGAATGCCATCTGAATCTTCATGATGAAAAACATGTGCCCACTCTCCTTGGCAACGTGTATCACTCAGTACACTCGAGGAATTATAAGAAGAAGGGTGGACTTGTCTATTGTTGTGCTCTCCTCCTCTAAAAATGGTTCATGAGTCATCTCCCACGAGATGGTGCTTTTGTGGAGACCATAGATTATTTAAAATGGCCGGAGAGGATAATAGGCCTTGTTGATAAGGATACCCAGTGGTTTGATAAAAGATTGTTAGGGACTGAGATTTTATACAGTTGCGGCAAGTTTCCTAATGTGCCTCTTATGGGGATAAGAGATGGCATCAACTATTATCTGTCCATTGCTAAGAGGCAGTTGGGGTACGCATTGATAGTTCCCCCAACAACTACTTCTATGGATATTGAGAAATACAACAAGATTTGCGCTGAGAAGGAAGAGCTTTGTAGGGAGAATGAAGAGTTGAAAAGGGAAGTCTACCAAATTAAGCATGCGAAGGGTGAATTTGCACATGAAGCCAAAGTAAAGATAAAATTACTTGCTGAGAGAGAACAATTGCTGGAGGAAGAGGTCGGAAGGAGGGAAAGAATCAGTATGAATCTGAAAAGTGAAAATATCATCATCAAACAAAAGAAGGAAGATATAGACAGGCTTATCTAGAAATTTCCAAGTTAAACAAACAATGGAATAATCTTCTAACTTCTCATAAGAAGATGGAAGATCATTACAAGGCACAAGTTGAAGGTTTGAAGAAGTAGCTCGAAGACAAAGGCAAAAAGCTCAGAGAAGAATGTCATCAGAGAGATGGAGTTGATCATCAACTTATTGTTTACCACTTTCAGTTGAACAAAGTTTTAACACAGATGGAAGAGCTCACGATTAGAGCCAATGTGAAGAAACCCAGAGTTGAAAAACAGCCTAAAGAGGGTGATGGTTTTTGGGAATAACATTTCCAATACTTAGAGGATATTATCAATAAAAAAGATGATCTCATCCAAGAGTTGATCCAGAGGCCACATCATGATGCGACCAAGAAACCATTTAAGGAAGTGCAAGACTGGAGCAGGAAGCACCTTGGTGAGGGAGGGCTTGCTCTTGTGGAGATGGAGGATGCAGTATAAGGTTTACTTTTTATTATTGTTGAGATTACCACCAGACTTGTTGATTGGGATCATTTGCTTTTGTATTGTGCCTATGGCCACTTTATATGAACTCAGTATTTGTATTAATTTGTTTACTAGTTTATGATATGAATTTATTTCGCCGGTGAACTGTCTATCTCTCTTTTCCTTAAAACTCGAGTCAAAGCATGAAGTTTTTCTGGATATATTTGAACATTGTATTTGCATTCATACATTTTCACGCATACATGCATTCATAAAAGGTGTTCAGTTGAGTTTCTTACTTTTGTGTGATTTTCAGAGAGAACAGAATTGCAAATATAAGCTTCCATCGTTATTCAACATACAATAATCAAAGACTAATTATAGAGCAGTTGCAAGCAGATTTGGTGAAGATGCAAGCTCAACTGAGAGCCCAGATTGGGCAGTTCATCGATGTCATTCAAAACATGGCTTGTGGTCAAGAGGAGCTGAAAGAACTTGTGCAGAGACCAGCTGTTGTTGTTACCGGACATAGGGTTGAGGACCCAGGTCAACCTACCGCTGGTAATCCTCTGGTTAGAGGTGTGAACCCACCACGTGTTGTTGAACCTCTTCAAAATAATGTTGGTACAATACCTACCCCACTAAGAGTTGTTGGCGCAACAAAGAAAGAGCATTGTTGATATTCCTACTCGTTAATTAGAAGTTAATAATCATGATGATGTGTTCTCTATGCATGATGCTGACATGGATTTTCCAACTGAGGCAGAGAGAAAGTTTCGTATGCTCGAAGAGAGAATTAAGACATGGGAAAATCATAATACTTTAGGAATGGATGTTGCTAACCTAGGCTTGGTGCCTGGTGTAGCACCCTAAAATTTGCCTCATCGTTTCTTGATTTACTGGCTTATGTTTCTTTGAAATTTACATTTCTGCATATCATAACATTGGTTCTCGAGACATGGGATCAAGGTGTTTCGGTGGCTCAGGGTTCCCTTTCGTTGCAAGAGTTTAAACAGTGAGCGTCAGAAGCGTCGACATTTATTTTTCCCAGCGATCGAGCGGTTGATTTTATTTTATTCAGCAGGTTATTTTTAGCTCAGGAGACAGTGTACAGATTATCTCAGGCATTTTCATAGTCATAATATCCAAGGGTAAGTTTCAGAGGCTTGACAAAGCTCAAAACAAGTGGCAACGGATGATTACGCATGTTTCCCTCCATTTGGCGCCAATTTTGGCATTTTTTGAATGTGGTAATCGGTTACCACAAGCGAAATTTGCAAAGATATTTGAGTTTTCAGCACTGCAGATTTCCTATCATTTTCAACCATTGATTTCACATGTGCATCATGGGAAGGATCTATAATTATTTCAATTTTCACCATTTCCCTCCAAATTTCAAATATTTCATTCCTAATTCCACTCCTAATATCCATTCCAAACACTAACCCATACTCCAAACCATATTTTTCTCCTAACCAAGAGCTTATTTAAGTGAATTTTCTCCAAACCTCACACCAAGAACCTTCATTTTCAGATTTCATACTCATTCTTGAGAATTTGCTCTCAACTTTCTCTCAACTTTTTACTCACAAAACCTCCATTAAAGCCCTTTTCACTTGAGTTCATTGATTCTTCATTGAAATCCTTGAATTCTAGAGCTAAACCTCTTTCATTCATCTCCATTATCTTCAATTCATCACTCAACTTTCATTTGGATTTGGATATGATTTTGGAAGCAAGATTTGAAGTGCTTTTTGGATCAATTTTGGCTTGATTTTGCTTGTTCTTCACTTTTACTATAAGGAAGCTTTGGGATCTTGAAGATTCTCTGGGTTTCTAGCTTTGATCTATTAATTTGCAATGAATCAACACTTGCCAAAGCAAATCTCAGCTTTGAAGGTTGGTTAATTCTAGATCCAATTATGCTTTGAACTTATTTGAGTAATCACAATGTAGATCCATGGTTTTTGCTGCATTTTAAACCATTTGTTTGTATTTGATCTTTGTGATTTGTGATCTCAATGTTTGATAAAGTTTAATTGATGTTTAATCACTGATTGTTGGTGTTAAATTCGTGCATAATTGATTACTTGTTCATATGGATGTTTGGATGAGTTGTTTGTTGCTGAAAACTAATTTTTGGAGTTGATTTTTGGCCTCTGTCACTGTCGTAACCGGTTACCATGCCTAATTTTCACGTTTATGGAGATTTTTCAAAACGATAACCGGTTACGTGATTCTGGTAACCCGTTACCACTGGGACAAATTGTCTTTTTCTTGCAATTTCTAGCTTGTTTGGGCTCCTTTTCACCTATAAACTTTTTGGATTATTTTAAGCATTTATATGAATTGTTTTTTTTTACCTATTTCATCATTCTTGAATGTTTAATTTGGTTTCTTCGACGCGTGACGTTCGGTTTCCGTTTGAATGCTTAACATGTT
The DNA here is from genome assembly GCA_963859935.3 of Lathyrus sativus. Taxonomy (NCBI): domain Eukaryota; kingdom Viridiplantae; phylum Streptophyta; class Magnoliopsida; order Fabales; family Fabaceae; genus Lathyrus; species Lathyrus sativus. The sequence goes on from OZ012738.1 coordinate 671,050,106, forward strand.
CATGTTGCTTGATTGATGCAATAATCACATGCTTTTCTTACTTATGTCATGTTAATTAATTATCATTGATAATTATCTTGATGGATTTGTGATGCATGTTTACGCTTGCTTCCGATTCTGTTTGTTGCATGTTCGTTTGACTGTTCAGTCGTTTTATTTGAATTGAAAATCATGATGATCTTGTTAATTTCTTGTTGATGCAATGTTGTTGATCAATCATGTTTGATTGTTGAGGCATGTCCATACTTGCATGATGTTTGTTCATGATTGGTGATTGCTCTTGATTAATTGCATTCACACATGCTTGCTGCCCTGCTTTTCGCAGCTGTTCTTATTCTTAATTTTTGCATGAAGTCTTTGCTTGCTTGCTTATTGCCTGCCTTTTACACCTGCTTTTGTGTTGAACATGTGTTGTTATAGGCTGTCTTGCTTGTATGCTGGATTTTACTGCTATTTTGTGTAGAAAGAGTTGTTGTAGCTGTTGTTTTCACCTTGTTTTCTTGCTTTTTACTTTGCTTTTGCATGTTTCCTTAGGATTCTTATTCTAATTTAATTTCCGATTAAATTTGGAATAGGATAGACATTAGGAGTTTAATCCATGCATGATAACATTAGGCTAATCCTTTTTAACCTCAACCTTAGGTCCATCTTTTGCATGCTAACATTAGGATAGAATTTCCTTTCGTATCCCGACCTTAGGGCCACTTTGCATGGCAAGTTAGGGCTGAGTTTCCCTTAGACCTTTCGTGCGTCTTTCCCTCTTCTCATCTCAAAACAATATTAACTCGTCTAATAAAGATGATGAACGTTGTACACTACGAGCCTTAAGCACATGGGAAATGATGAGTGAGGGGTCTCCTCTCGCTTGGCTAAAGTGTTTAGTGTACGTCCCGTCTTTAGTGCATCGTGAATCCCAAACAAATTCAAATCATTTCACTAAAACTCACAAACAAAAGCCAAACTGTTGCGGTGAGAATAGGATATCAAATTATTAATTAATTTGAACCACATCTTTAGTTCACAATCGGTCTTTAATTTATCCGAAGGAAAGGTCAAAGAAAGGAAAAACCTAATTTTGCATCGTAAACACAATGCGGGGAGAGATCTATGTAAGGGGTTGGTTAAGCTTAGGGAATGTATTAACACCCTAAACTTATGTAGTACTCTACAGAAACCTCTTGTTTAATACTACTATTTTGCTTTAATTATTTGCTTTATGGTATATGCTAAGGGTTAGAAGGTGAAAAGAAAGACCTAAGGGTTAGTCCTAAGTTTACTCGGCAAGATTCGCATCTTGTGCCTACGTATCCTGGGTAGGGGATGGAATCAGAGTAATCGTAGTTCCCCTTGAAAGGGAGGAAGAGAAACTTATTGACTGTGGTCAAGGTTTCAATGAGGAGTAAGCGTTCATGAGGAAGCACTTACGTGGAGTGCAGCGACTCCTATTTCTACGTTGAAATTGAATTGAATTTAAAAGGGGTAAACTAAGTATTCCACGGCGGGAAACCTAATATGGAGTGCAACGACTCCTTAACCTAATGTTAGGGTAAAGGGTAATTTGGTCCACGGCGGAACGCCTATGCAATTAGGGTTTTGAAAAGGGAAATGTTCAAAGGTGAGGACTATTGACACGGCGATCAAACGGCTAGACCTAATCCTTCGGAGAGTTTATGATGCAAATGACAAATTATTACATGACAGAATTGAAATATAGGACCATAACGAAAGCAATAGGAGAAATGCAAAGCGACGATACACTCGCATAAATTACAATCCAAAAAATGAAAATGCGATGATGGAATAAAAACGACGATATACTCACATAATTACAATCGGAAAAAAATGAAATAACAAAAGATTACAGATTAGTAAATAGAGACAACCAAGACTTAAATGATGGTCAAACGGCAATTAAACGGCCAGGTTAGGAATTCTTTGTTAGCAAAATTTCAGAAGTTTAGGTCAAAAATATTTTAAAAAGAAAAAGTTATATTTGTTTTTAAAAAGTTAGAATTATTAAATTTAAAAAAAATAGCATCTTTTAATAAAACGTTGAGTTTTTATTATTTTTTTAAAAAAAAGAAGTTACTTTTAATTTTTTTTTAAAAAGAAGAGTGGGTTTTAAAAGTTAATTTAAAAAAAAACGTTTTAATTAATTAAAGAAATTAGTTTTAATTCTAAAAATGTTTTAATTAAAAAGATGCATTTCTATTTATAAAATGTTTTAACTAAAAGAGTGGTTTTAATTTTAAAACGTAAAAAATGGTTTAGCTTATATTAAAAAAATTAACAGTGGCAGGAACTTTAATTTTAGCATTTTTTAGAAGTAAGTTTTAAT